>JAJEJO010005815.1:623-154642 GCA_020662805.1 Glaucomys volans
AATGTTGAGGTATGTTCCTACTATCCCTATTTTTTTAGTGTTTTGAGCATGAAGGGGTGCTGTATTTTATCAAATGCTTTTTGTGTATCTGTTGAAATAATCATGTGATTCTTAACTAATCCTATTGATGTGGTGAATTACATTTATTGAATTCTGGATGTTGAACCAACCTTGCATCCCTGGGATGAAACCCACTTAATCATGGTGCACTATCTTTTTAATATGTTTTTGTATGCAATTTGCTAAAATTTGTTAAGAATTTTTCCATCTACATTCATTAGGGATATTGGTCTGAAGTTTTCTTTCCTCAATGTGTCTTTGTCTGGTTTTGGTATCAGGGTGATATTAGCTTTATAGAATGAGTTTGGAAGGGTTCCCTCCTCTTCTATTTCATGGAATACTTTGAGGAGTATTGGAATGAGTTCTTCTTTGAAGGTTTTGTAGAACTGGCTGAGAATCCATCTGGTCATGGACTTTTCTTGGTTCATAAGCTTTTGATGATTTCTTCTATTTCATTGCTTGAAATTGATCTATTTAAATTGTGTATGGCCTCTGAATTCAGTTTGGGTGGATCATGTTTCTCTAGATACCTGTTGATGTCTTTGAGCTTTCTATGCTATTGGCACCAAAATAGACAGGTAGACCAATGGTACAAAATAGAAGACATACAGACAAACCCACATAAATACAGTTCTCTCATACTAGACAAAGGTGCCAAAAACATCAATGGAGAAAAGATAACATCTTCAAATAATGGTGCTGGGAAAACTGGAAATTCATATGCAGCAAAATGAAACTAAACCCATATCTCTCACCCTGCACAAAACTCAACTCAAAGTGGATCAAGGACCTATGAATTAGACCAGAGACCCTGCACCTAACAGAAGAAAAAATAGGTCCAAATCTTCATCGTGTCAGTTTAGGATCATATTTCCTTAACATGACTCCCAAAGCACAAGAAATAAAAGCAGGAATCAATAATTGGGATAGATTCAAACTAAAAACTTTTTCTCAACAAAGGAAATAATCAACAATGTGAAGAGAGAGCCTACAGAGTGAGAGAAGATCTTTGCCAACACACTTCAGATAGAACACTAATCTCCAGAATCTATAAAGAACTCAAAAAATTTTACACCAAGAATACAAATAACCCAATCAATAAATGGACTAAGGAAATGAGCAGACACTTCACAGAAGATCTATAAGCAATCAACAGATAAATGAAAAAATGTTCAACATCTCTAGAAAAAAGAAAAATGCAAATCAAGACTACCCTAAGATATCATCTCACCCCAATTAGAATGTCTATTATCAAGATTACAATCAACAATAGGTGTTGGCAAGGATGTGGGGAAAAAGGTACACTCATACATTGCTGGTGGGGTTGCAAATTGGTGCAGCCACTCTAGAAAGCAGTATGGAGATTCCTTAGAAAACTTGGAATGGAACCACCATTTGACCGAGCTATCCCACTCCTTGGTCTATACACAAAGGACTTAAAATCAACATACTACAATGACCCAGCTATATCAATGTTTATAGCTGCTCAATTCACAATAGCTAGATTGTGGAACCAACCTACATGCACTTCAGTAGATGAATGGGTAAAGAAACTGTGGTATATATACAGAATGGAATATTATTCAACCATAAAGAATAATAAAATTATGGCATTTTCAGGTAAATGAATGGAGTTGGAGAATATCACGCTAAGTGAAATAAGTCAATCCAAAAAAACCAAAGGCTGGCTGGGGATATAGCTCAGTTGGTAGAGTACTTGCCTCAAATGCACAAGGCCGTGGGTTCAATCCCCAGCACCAAAAACAAACAAACAAACAAAAAAACAAAAAAAGAAACCAAAGGCCAAATGACTTCTCTGATAAGTGGATGATGACACATACATAATGAGGGGGCGGGGAGGAAGTAAGGGAAGAATGGAGGAAGGATGGATTGTGTAGAGGGAGATGAGGGGTGGGGAGGGGGTGAGGGGAAGTAAAGATAATAGAATGAGGCAAACATCATTTCCATGTATACATGTATGATTACACAAATGGTATGGCTCTACTTTGTGTACAACCAGAGAAATGACAGTTGTACCCCATTTGTGTACAATGAATCAAAAAAAAAAAAAACAGAAAAAGAAAAAAGGTGTTGTGATATCTCAGCATTTCTTCTTTGGGTTGCATTGAATCTGCATATTGCTTTTGGTAACATGGCCATTTTAGCAATATTAATTCTATCTATCCATGAACTTGGGAGGTTTTTCCATCTTCTTATGTCTTATTCAATTTCTGGATTCAGTGTTCTATAGTTTTCACTGTAGAGGTCTTTCACTTCCTTGGTTAGATTTATTTCCTATTTTTTTGAGGCTATGAATGGGATTGCTTTCCTGATTTATTTCTCAGAAAATTTATAATTGGTGTATGGGAAAGGTATTGATTTTTGTGTATTGATTTTGTAACCTGCTGCTTTGCTGAATTTGTTTATTAGCTCTAGAAGTCTTCTGGTGTAGCTATTTTTTTCTTTCTTTTCTAAAATTTCTAGTACTATATTGAATAGAGGTGGTGAGAATGGACATTTTTGTCTTATTCTGTATTTTAAAGAAAATGCTTTCAGTTTTTCCACATTCATTATAATGTTGAGTTGGGTTTGTCATATGTAGCCTTTAGGATGTTGATATCCCTTCATTCCTAGTTTCTTTGGTGTTTTCATTATGAGTGGGTGATAAATTTGTCAAAGGCTTTCTCTTACATGACTATGAGATTTTTATCCTTTATTCTATTTGGTGAATTACATTTATTTATTTGCATATGTTAAACCATTCTTGCAATGCAGGAATGACACCAATTTGATTATAATGTACAATCTTCTAAATACATTGTTAAATATGATTTGCTAATATTAACAATTTTACATCTAAATTCATCAAGGATATTGGTTGGTAGTAAGAACTTTACATCTAAGTTCATTTACATCTAAGTTCATCATGGATATTGGTCTGTAATGTTCCTGGATGACCCTCATCTGATTTTGGTATGAATGTGATATGACTTCATTGGATGAATTTGGAAGTTTTCAACCTTCCTCATTTCATGGAACATCTTGAGGAACATTGACATTAATTTTTCTTTAAAGGTGTGGTAGATTTCAGTTGACAATCAATCTGGTCCTGGGCTTGTCTTTATTGGATGCATTTTATTACTGCTTCTATCTCTTTTCTATCTATCTATCTGGCTTCTATCTAGTCAGCTATTGGTTTGTTTAGGTTTTCCATTTTCCCTTAATTCAGTTTTGGCAGGTCATCTCTCTAGAAACATATCCATTTCTTCTACGTTTTCCAATTTATTGAAGTATATGTTTTCAAAATAAACCTCAATCCTCTGGATTTCTGTGATGCCTGTAGGGATTTCTTTTTTCATCTCTAATTTTACTAATTTGGGTCTTCTCCCTTTTCCTTTTGGTTAGTTGGATTAAGGATTTTTATATCTTGTTTATGTTTTGAAGAACCAACCCTTCATTTTATTGATCCTTTGTGTTTTTCTATTCTCCATTTTATTAATTTTGGCTCTGATTTTAAATATTTTGTTCCTTCTACTGATTTTGGAATTGGTTTGTTCTTATTTTTTGAGGACGTCAAGATGCATGATTAGGTTGCTTATTTGGGATCTTTCTGATTTTCTTATGTAGGCACTCATAGCAATAGACTTTCCTTTTAGAACTGCCTTCATAGTGTCACAGAGGTTCTAATATGTTGCATTATTTGATTCTAAGAATTTTTTTTAAAAATTTCCCTTGATTTCTTCTGTCACTACTCATCATTCAAAAGTGTATTTTTGATCCCATGTGTTTATATTTTCAGTATCTTCTTTGGTTTTGATTTATAATTTTTTATTTCTAATTTTATTCCATTTTGATCAGATAAGATATTCAGAATTAATTATGTTGTCTTTCTTTTTTTTGGTTCTGCTAAGAGTTGATTTGTGGCTTAAAATGTGGTCTGTTCTAGAGAAGCTTCTGAAAGCAGCTGAGTAGAAAAAGAATTTGACTGTTGTATGAAATATTCTATAAATGTTTATTAAGTCCATTTGATTTATAGTATTTTAGTCCATTTGATTATAGTATAGAATCTGAAGAATATTTACTGAGTTTATGTCTGGCTGATCTATCTATTGGTGAAATGTGCATTGACATCACCCTATTTTTTGTACAGTGGTCTATCTGGGTCTTTACATAGAGTAGTGTCTCTTTTATGTAATTAGATGCATTGAAGTTTGGGGCATAAATATTTACTAGTGTAATATCTTCTTGTTGGATTATTCCCTTTATTAATATGAAGTGAATTTCTCTGTTTCTTATGATTAATTTTGTCTTAAATGTGGTTTTTCAGATATGAGAATAGCTGTCCCTGCATGTTTTCTGGCTCCATTGGCATAGCATATTAATTTCCATCCTTTCACTTTTAGCCTGTGGCTATCTTTGCCTTTAAGTTGAATCTTTTGCAAAATACATAATTTTTTTGTTTGTTTTTAATCTATTCTGCAAGCCTATGTCTCTTAAGTGGAGATTTAAGACAAGTTCATTTACTTTCAATGTTATTATATTGAGATGTTTATTAATTCCTGCCATTTTGATTTTTGTGGTCCTGTTTGTTTAACTACTTTTCAAATATATTTGTCCATTTGTGAGTCCTGGGGTTTGTTTTTTATTGCATCTGTGGGTGGTATTTCTTTGTTTTCTATAGTGCCATCTAGGAAGTCATAAAGTTTTAGTTTTTGCTTGTCTTAAAGCTTTTTATTTCTTCAACAATTCCAAAGGATGGATTTGCTTGATAAAGCAATCATCATTGACAGTTACTTTCTCCTAGGGCTTGGAACACATCATCTCAAGCCTTCTTGGATTTTAGAGTTTGTGCTGAAAAATTAGAAGTATTTCTTATTGCCTTACTTCCAAACATAGCCTGATGTTTTTCTCTTGTGGGTTTTAAAAATTCCATTCTGGTTCTGTATGTTAGGCATTTTAATTAATGTAATGTATAGAAGCTGTTCTTTGTTCTTGTTTAGTTGATCTTCTGAATGACCCCTGTATCTGGATGTTCTTCTCATTCTTGAGGTTTGGAAATTTTTCTGTTATCATTTCTCTGAAGTAGTTATTTATGCCATTACCCTGTATTTCAAAACCCTCTTAAATTCCAATGATACTTAAATTTGGTCTAACTGTCCCAGGGTTCTTGTATATTCTGATCATGCTTTTTATTTTCTTTTATTTAATACTGTGTGAATGTTCAAGGCTGGCCACTTTGTTGTCCAACTCTGAGATTCTATTTTTAGCATGGTCTATTATATTAAAGAGAATTTCCATTGAACATTTTATTTGATTTATTGTCTTTCATTTGAAATGTTTTTGTTTGATTCTTTTTAAATATCTCTTCCTCCTTGTTGAATTTCTCATTCCTATCCTGAACCGACTTCCTTAATTCATTGAGTTATTTGTCTGTGTTCTCTTGGAATTCACTTATCATTTATATAATCTTTTTAAAAATTCCTAAATCTTGTATTTCATCCACTTCAATATCTTTGCAGTCAGTTGCTGGTGAATTATGAAATTTAGGAAGTGTCATGTTATCTTGTTTTTTCATATTTCTTATATTCCTGTGCTGGGTTTTATGCATTGATTGGAATAAATTTATTTTTCCTTCTAATGTGTGGGTCTTCTTAGGGCATGGCCTCCTCCTGTCAAAGTGTTCTGTGTTGTCACGTTAGATTTTTCCTCTTCTATTCTTTGCATTAAAGTATTGATGAAGTCAGAGTATACTTATTTTTCTTGTGAAGCAAGGAGTGTTGTCCCATGGCTGTGTTTAGCTCAGCCTCAGTCTCTACCCTGTAAACTTGAGGTATCCCAGTAAATTTCCAGCACCTCAGAGAAAATGGAGAAACTAAAAACAGCAAAACAGAAACAAGCAATATACAGAATTAAACTAAGTCCCTATTACAATTTCTGTAACACTCATTCCCCACAAAAGGAATGGTGAGATCAGCCATTGCCAGCAGCAGAAACAACACATAGCCATGAACTAGATCTGGCATTAAAGTAAACAGCAGGTGTCAACTACAACACTCACAGTACTAATAACTGCTACAATGTGAATGATGGGAGCAGTAATTATATTGACCAAATAGTGTTCAAAGATGGTAAAAATACAGTTTACTCAGAGAAAAAGAAAATGTTATAGGAAGATAAAAGAAAGTGTAGAATGTTCCAAAATGTGAACACAGAGAAAGCCAAAGAGTTGTAACAAGGACTTGCTATGCTACAAAGAAAGAGGAGGAAAAATAAACAAAAGAAATTAAGTAGGTAAAGAAAGAGAGAAAATAAGAAAAATTGACTTTTAGAGGGAGCAGAAAGGAGAGAAAGAGAGAAACAAACAAGAAGTCTTAACCTTCAAAAGACAAGACAAATAACCATCATTTTTCAAATGCTAAAAATGAGAAAAAGGAAACAAATATGGATTTGTACATCTATAGCTATATCTACCTCCATGACCCAATTGGTGCACAGCATGGGTACCTCCTCCCAATAATGGCAAAAAAATTCTTAATAAAAAATTAAAGAACCAGGCACAGTGGTCCCTACCTATATCCCCAGTGACTCAGGAAGCTGAGGCAGGATCACACTTTTGATGTCAGCCTCTGCAACTTAGTGAGACCCTCAGCTACTTGTAAGACACTGTATCACAATTAAAAAAATATAAAAAAGGCTGGGGATGTGGATCAATGGTAAAGCACCCCTGGGTTCAATCTCCACAGAGAGAGAGAGAGAGAGAGAGAGAGAGAGAGAGAAGAAACTACTTCCACTGAGGTGGTCAAAACTGTGGGCAAGGATGGATGATCACTGCCTATGCCCAACTGTCCTTCTTTCTGTTTTTTCTTGGGCTATCTACCCTTTAGAGAGAGCATGGGTGTTTTTGTGTTGCTCCCCCAGCCTCCAGATGCAGTGGCCTAAAACTGAAGCTGGACGAAATACCTTTCGATTTCCCTCCTTACCAGTGTAAGGTAAGACAGAGCAGGAAACACTGTCTGTGGGAGTTTTGTCTTGTCAGACCAGATCCATGCCCTCTGGGTGGGGCTGCTGCAGGATGCTTCAAGGAGAGTTCTGGTGGCTGGGGCTTAACTCTAATCAGGCTTTTGGGATTTTCTTGGGTGGCATGTGCTTTGAAGAGATTAGGTCAAGGCACTACTGGGGCTGGGCAGATGCCAATCTCTGCTGGGAGTCTGGACCTCAGGAGCTTCCCCAGAATTCTACTCATGGGACAGGGGAACCAGCCCTTCACAAGTCCCCCATGCTCTGCCACTCATGGATATGCCTTTCCCAGACAGTTCCCAAGGGCAGTCATGCCTGCCTGTTAACTATCCCAATCCTCTTCAGCTGGTCAAGTGAGCCACCAGACTCAGAGGGAAAGTGGGTTGGACTGCACTCCATTTTTCTGACTTGAATCCCCCTAGGTACAACCTTCCCATGTTTTCCACTCACGTTCTGCTAGGTACTAGGTCACATGCAAGCATTTACCAGAACAACATTGGAATGTGTGCCTTGATCTCAGAGACTCCAGCAGTAGCAAACTTCAGCATGGCCTCCTCAAGCTGGCTCAAACACCAGCTCATTGTGCAACCTCTGGTTCAGGTGTTCAGGCTGCTTTTCTGGAGTATTCCTTGCCAAATTTGTCCATGTGTTTCTCTCTGTGTTTGTGTTGTCCCTTCCCTCTGCAGTGAACCAGTGCAGCTGCTTCCACCTCAACTGGCTTGGCTCTTTCTTCTCCTTTGTTCAATGCATTCAAATTTCAGAGTCTCTAAAAGTCTCTGACCATCCAATATTGAATTTCAATAAATTCCATCTTTCACCCATCTTGCTGAGAAACAGTACCCCGCTGCTTGAGTTCTGAGCCATGGAGCAACTGAAATTGCAGCCTTCCTCTTATCTGCCATCTTGAATTTTTTCTGTTTGCTTTTTGTAAACATAGTAAGTTTTCCCTGGATAAATATCTAGGACAGGAATTTCTGGGTCACTTGGGAAGTGTACATTGAACTTCATAACAAACTGTCAGACTGTTTCCACAAATACTGTATTATTTTGCACTTTCACTAGAAATTCACAAGTATTCCAGTTGCTCTACAAAATTGCCCACACTAGAGAGTGTCCGTTTTCCACTTTTGCTGTTCTAGTGGGTATCTCCTGGTGCTTTTTATTTACATTTTCCTAATAAACTAATAATTTGTTTGGCATTTTTCATGTCTTCTTCCCATATATGATGGTTTATGTAAATGCACATCTTTGTTATGTAAATTAACCAGTGTGTATTTTGTTCACTCTGTAGTGGTACTAAGGACACAAAAATAATTACAGCTGAGTGTTTGCCCCCAGGAACTTCCTGTCCTGCAATGCAGACACATACATCTGCAAATGTAATACAAGTGCTTCCGTGGGAGTTCCCAGTTAAACAAGATTATAATCTTTTAGGACAACGGAGAAAATCCTTAGAAGGTATGCAGACTTTGAGGGGTCTTCAGAATTTAATTTTGAAAGGCAGACTGGCATAGGGACAATAAGAGGCAGGGTCCCCAGAGAAGTTAGAAATTGTACTTTGGTGTTGGAGGCAGTAAAGAAACAGACAAACTGGAAAAAAGGGGGTGTGAAATAAAGATGGAAAAGGGAAATGGAACCAAACATGAGCACAGAGGAGAATCAGGAAGGTTGCCTTACGGAAGTGAAGTTGGTGAAGGAGGATGTCAAGCTAGAAGTTATTTCAGTGGCAGAGGGAAGAAGATTATCTTCCTGTGCTTGGCCTATTTCACTTATTATAATATTTTCCAGGTTCATTCATATTGTGGACAGTGATGGAATTTCATCATTTAAGGTTGAATAGTATTCTGTAGTGTATGTATACATATATTTCTTTTGTCCATTCACCCAACCATGGTCAATCACACCGATTCCATTTCTTGGGTATTATGGATAATTCTACAATAAACACAAGACTCTAGGGATCTCATCCTGATTTTATTTCCTTTGTATATATACCTAACAGTGGGATAGGTGGATTTCATGATAATTCTATTTTTAATTTTTTTAACAAACTTCCATACTGTTTTTCATAATGGTAGATATTGTAAGTACATACAATGTTGTATGTTAATTCAAAAAAATAATAAAAAAGAAGGAAGGAATAACATTGGAAGGGCTTAACTGAACATACAATTGACACAACATGATTTGCTGAGCATGCAGGGAGATGAGGAAGGTTCTGGCTTGAATGGTACAGGAGAGAAGAGCGCTCAGAGTCTGTTCTGACTCCATCTTCTCCCTCAGTCTGCTTCTGCATTGGGTTCACAGGACAGGACATCCTGAAGAGCACAGCCCTTGAGGCAGAATAGGACACTTTCACCCAGAGCTGAGATCCTTTCTTCCTCCTCTGGCTTTTGGGCTCAGTCTCAGTCTTGGTGGCAGCCAGCTGCATAACATGCATCCTTCTTCACAACCATGGACATCATGATGTTTGTTTTCAGTTGGCCACTAGCTCACAAGCCTCTGAACATGAAAGTGCATGGGGACGCTCCTGACACTTTCCTAGCTGAAGCAGTCCATATTATTGTATGAGGGCCAGGGTGGGACCAGGGCGAAACAGCCCCAGAGTCCTTAAGACCTCAGTGTAGAGTGCAGTCTATCAATTACAAAGTGACAAACCTTTTCATTTTAGCAACAAGATGCTACTGTCACATACTGGGTAGAGGGATGCTGCTAAACATCCCACAGTGCATGAGACCATTCCCATCACACAGAGGTCATATTTCTCCTTCCATTTGAATAATATGAAAACTAAGCTGGGCTGGGCATGTAGCTCAGTGACAGAGCATTACCCTGTAATGTGTGCAATCCTGAGTTTGATCCCCAGCCCCCTTTTTGTCTTAAGTTTCTTCTTTCTGTTCTCTGTGGATTTAATTTGCTATTTTCCTCCTACATACCTATCTTTGAATTTTACCTTTCATCTTTTATAATATATGCATTTTAAGCTAAAAGTTTCCCCATAAGGGCTATAATAGATGAAGTCTGTACTTTTGATATGTAATCTTTTATAGTTTAATATAGTTTATAATTTTAATCAAAATTTATTTTATGAATCTGAGGAAAAAAAGTGTTGCTTAATTTCAAAATATTGGTGGATTTTCCAATTGTCTTTCTATTATTGTTTTCTAGTTTGACTGCACTGGTGTCTGAGGACCTCCTTTATGGTTTGAGTCCTTTGAAATCTGAGACTTACTTTAAGGGCACATCGCTGGTCTTTTTTGTTAAGTGTTCCATGTGCACTTGATAAGAATCTATCTTTACAGTTGTCATAAGTCATGCTCTAAAAATGACTGTTAAGTCAGGCTGGTTAATGTGGCATTCAGTTTTTTGTTCTGAATATTATTTTTGTCTGCCTGAACTGTTTGTAACTGAGAGAAGTATATAGAAGTTTGTAATTGTCCATTTCTCCATTTGGGAATATCAACCTTTGTTCATTCATTTTGAGGCCATGTTGTTAAGTGAATACAAGTTTAGGATTGCTTTAATTCCTGCTGCATGGTGCTTTTACAGTTATTCATAAACAGAGTCTGAAAGCTTCCTCAGTTGTATTTTCACCAATATATAATGTTGTCAATTAAAAAGAAAATGGGCAAATATGGTGGATGTAACAGAGAGTCCCCTGTGGTTTTAGTTTGAGTATCATCCGCAGGTTGGGGAGTTCATCATCAGGTCACAGTTACTGGCTTTTGCCATTTTTCTGCTGGCTGACTTCAATTTTTGCTATATG
Source organism: Glaucomys volans (assembly GCA_020662805.1). Taxonomy (NCBI): domain Eukaryota; kingdom Metazoa; phylum Chordata; class Mammalia; order Rodentia; family Sciuridae; genus Glaucomys; species Glaucomys volans. Next base: position 11,467 of record JAJEJO010005815.1, read on the forward strand.
ATTTGCAAAGGCCCTCTCTAAACTCAAGATGCTAAAATTTTGTAGGTTACTTGATGAACCAAGCTCATTGTCCTGTCTGTGGCTTGTCATCTCTTTGTTTCCTGCTTCACATTCTGCACAGTCTACTTCAATTTTAATATGTTTTAATATATCAAATGTTTTTCATTATGAATGTTTATGAAAATCTGCCATAAATGTCTTTCACATGTTTTGTTATATTTATTCTTTATATTTATATATATATTTATTCTTTATATTCCTGTTGCTATTGAAAATTACATCCTGGAAAATTAATTATTCTAAAATATCTCTTGCCTGCTTTTTGGATGCCAGCTCATTTATATATTAACAGAACTTTCTTCCACTTTGATATACTCTTATTTTCTCCATCAGTGTTCAACCATAAAAAAACATAAATCGTACAGGTTTGCAAGCAAAGATTTATAGTGGGACTGGAAACCCTGCAATTCCTTCTATACAAGCCACTAAAGAATTAAAAAAAAATCAGAGTAGGGGGCAACACTCATCTTCAGCTTCAAATTTGGGAGAATAGTGAAGAAGGACTTTCCCTGCAGATATTGAAATATAAAATGTATGTCATTGTAATAAAACAGTCTAATGTTGGCATTAAAAAAGCCAAAGGAACAAGAAAGAAGAACTGGAGTGCCCTGAAACAGATTCCAGAGTGTACGACAACTTAAAAAATGAAAAAGGCAAAATTTCAATTCAGTGGAAATCTAATACATTATGTCAGCACAACTGGTTTTCCACCAAAAAGGAAAAAAGAAGGTGGACATCTACTTCATGTCACATTAAAAAATATACTTATTTGGGATAAAAACATAAAATGTTAATATTTTTGCCTAAAATATTCACTTTATTCATCAGTTAGTCTCTTAAATACTCTTAAAAGTTCTAAGAGAACCGTGAAAGCCATAGGGCTTAAGACAATTTTGTAACTAAAATAATAAACTTGCAAAGTGGTATAGAAAAGGCAGAGATGTTTGTATAAAAAAAATCAACTTTCTTGTTTGTTTGTATATTTTTAAAAATGAACACTATAGAAGATAAATTCTACCCATTTGCTAGATAAAAAGTTAAAACATATTATTACAAATTGATTATATATTGACAGTAAAACATATACACAAACCAGTAGGGAATACGGTGTTGAAAAATATGGGCAAAATATGCAGGCAGAGAGTTTCCATAATTACCAACACAATTGGTCAGTGGAAACAAAAGAATGTGCTTTCTTATTAGTCAGGAAAATACAAAGAAAAATAACAAAAAGGTGTTGTTTAATGACACACCTATAACTCCAGTTACTCAGGAGGTTGAGACAGGAGGATGACAAGTACAAGGCCAACCTGAGCAACTTAGTGAGATTCTGTCTCAATATAAAAAACAAAAAAAGGGCTGGGAATGTAGCTCAGTGGTATAGCACCCCTGGGTTCAAGCCCCAATACCAAAATGCCAACAAAATACAGGAGTATTTTATATCTATCAGGTGAGAAAAATGTTGTTATTGCTGATAAGGATGTAGATTATATGAATCCATCTGAGGTATTTCTGATATCAATGTGAATTAGTACAGCATTTTGGGAAAGTAATTTGTAAGGATCATTAAAAATTAAAAATATGTTCTTTGACCTACTTATACACACACACACACACACACAAATACTAAAATGTAAGGGCATATTCATTGAAGGATTTTTAACAGGTACAACAACTAGGGTAGGGAACTGAATACTAGTCAGAGATATGTAGATTCATGATGATATAGCCATAGGGAATATTATGTCACCACTATAAAAATATGATAGATTCAGACCAAATGCCTTAGAAGGAGGGTCACAATCTGGTGAAGGGAAAAACATAGAGAATCAGTACGACTGGGCCACTTAACAAAATAAGGACAAAATCTGTGCTATCTATATGCATGTTAGCCCCTGAATCTTTATCAACACTGAACACCGTAGCTGAATTTCATGAGTCTGCTATCATGAGTAGGCTATCAGGAAAGCAAATAGTATTATTCATCTGGGACAGGAGAGGGAAAGGAGGAGACATATTCCAAAAAATGGAAGGAAACCCCACCTGAAAGATGGTATTAAAATACCTAAAATAAGAAATAACTTAATTATGTGTAATATATTTTTGTAACACATGTATACTATATATAAGACACAATAATATATATAGAGAGATGCATGAGAAAATGATCAATAATGATGTTTCTTGTTATCTTGATATGGAAGGATTTCAAGGGAAATTACATTTTAAAAATATTTTGTCTTGTAGAATAAAAATATATGAAGTATATAATTACAAGCAGCTATGAAGCTAGTTTCAGTGTTGAAAAGGAAGAAAGAAAGGGTTTTGTTTCTTCCTGTTTTCCACATAAGCTGCTGTGGCCACCTCGATATGAATCAATAGAAGGGAATCTGTTATGGTTTAAATGTGAGGTGGCCTCCAAAAGCTTATGTTGGAGACAATGCAAGAATGTTCAGAGGCAAAGTGATTTGTTTATGAGAGTTGCAAACTAATCAGTGGATTAATCCACTTGTGGATGACCTGGGATGTAACTCTAATCCTCTAGTCAGGTAAGGTGTGGTTGGAAGAAGTAGGTCACTGATGTGTGTTTTGGGGTTTATATTTTGTCCCTGGTGAGTAGAGTGCTCTCTCTCTCTCTCTCTCTCTCTCTCTCTCTCTCTCTCTCTCTCTCCTTCCTGATGCCATGCCCTGAACTTCTTTCCTCCACTATGACCTTCTGCCATGATGCCCTGTCTCACCTTTGGTCCAAAGCTATGGTGTCAGCCAACCACGGACTGAACCTCTGAAACCAGGAACCAACATAAACTTTTCCTGCTCTATGTTTTCTCTCTACAATGGTTTTCCTGACCACTTCATCCATTCTGCCCTATCATGAATCATTCCCTAACTCTTTATTTTGATTTTATGTGACATTTATTATAAGCTGTTTGTTGTCCTTTTTATACTTTAAATATCTAAAATCAAAATGAGGATTTTTTTTCTACATTTAAAGATTTTTCTAAGAATAAATTTTAAAATCAGTTCAGTTTCTATGCTTTCCTTTGAAAAAAACATATTCAATTAAGCCTGAAAATATTCCCTTTGAAACTGTATTTTTTCTCTGAAAACATATAGCTTTACCTGTGACCCTATAGGTGGTGTTATAAGATTTTGTATTCTTTTCCCATGCATTCTTTTTTATTTTATTTTATTTTTTGGTACTGGGGATTGAACCCAGGGGTACTCCACCACTGAGCCACATCCCCAGCCCTATTTTGTATTTTATTTAGAGACAGGGTCTCACTGAGTTGCTTAGGGCCTCGCTAAGTTGCTGAGGCTGGCTTTGAACTTGCAATCCTCCTGCCTCAGCCTCCCAAGTACTGGGATTACAGGCGTGCACCACCGCGTCCGGCTTCCCATGCATTCTTTAAAGATTGTGATTTACATTTTTCTCTTCTTTAATCAGATGTTCCTTGAAATTTGTTGTTAAATAGAAATGTCTAGTTATGTTTTCAAGGGTAGGTGTCACTTGTTATTGATTTCCATTTTGGGGAATGAGTAGGGTATAATCAGAAAATGAGCCTATAAAATATCTCCTTTGAAAATGCACTCATGGTTTTTGTTTGTTTGTTTGCTTTTTGGAACCCGGAATTGAACTCAAAGGCACTTAACCACTGAACCACATCTTCAGCCCTTTTTAAAATTTCATTTAGAGACAGTGTCTCGTCAAGTTGCTTAGGGCCTTGCTAAGTTGCTGAGGCTGACTTCGAACTTCCGATGCTCCACTACTCCTGGCTATATTCACATTTTTTGTGGCTAAGCATATTAATTATTATTTGCAGTGTTCTTAAGGACATAAAATCATGTAGATTTCTATTTTAAGCTAACAATTCTATATACATCTATTACAGTGTGCTTGTGGATTATATTATTCAAATATTCTATTTTTGCTCATCTGAATTTTTATATTCAAAAGTAATTGCACTGAAATTTTCCAATTAAATTTGATTTTAATAAGTTATCATATTCCTAGAGTTTTAACTCAATGTTTCTATCTTGCTGCAATGTTATTTGCCATATAAGGATGTACATCCTTTGTAAGTCCCTCCTATGAACTTTCATTTTTATTATTACATAATATCCTTTTTGCCCTCTTTAATGCATGTGGCCTTGATTTTTCTTTGTCCTGATATCAATATTTTCTAATGCTTTGTTAGATTTGCATTTGCCTCATAATGCACAGTAATGAAGTTCTTCTTCATCTCTTCTGGTTGCTTTCTTCTCCCGGTAATTTAGCAGCTCTATTACATTTTCAGTTTGATTGTGATCCCCACTTCTAATTCTCACAATTAAACCTGTATTTCCCCACTGACACTCCACAGACCCACTCCCTCAGGCCTATCAAGTTGAGGGCCATAGAACGGCTTTGCTTTTTTCCTCACTGGGAGATCTGCAAATTGCAGTAAACCCCTCCAAACTTGAACTTGGAGATAATGCAGTTTTGTGAGTGGCTCCTGACCTCCTTCCAGCCCAGTTCTCAAGCAGGGGTAGGTAAATGTTCTTTTCTTTTACGAGAAGTGGTTGTGGTTAGAATATGACTAGCTTATGATCATTTGGGACTTTCTTAGTTCAGGCAAATTTCAGTGGTTTGGAGTATACTTTTTTTTTTGTCTTTACTATTGTGATTTTAAACAACACAGACCTAAAATATTATATTCTGCATTTCATTTAATTAGTAATGGCATGCACCTGAATTTTACAGCAGTTGGATTTTTGGCATCCCATTCGTCCCATTATGGTGAAATACGATTGTATTTTAAGTTGCTGATCTTGGCTCCTCCCTCTGTGGCTCATGCCCACCGCTGGATTTTGCTAAAGGGGTTGTTTGTTTATTTCTCTTTGATGGGGTAGGCATTTTATAAAAAACATCTTCCTTTGCTCTCTTGCTACATGTGTTTTCTTTTCCAGGGAGGTTTACTTAATAATTATGTTACAAATTCACAGTAGCATCATCAATGTCTAAGTATCTTCTAACTTTATATCATTTATAGGCTATGAGTTTGTATTTCCTGTGGTTTTCTAACTCCATAACTCCAGTCAAACCATGAGGAAAATCAGACTATCCCAAATTGGGGAACAGTGTGAAAACTAACTTATCCGTATTCCTCAAAAATTTAAAGATCAAAAAATCAAAGAAAGACTGAGGAAGTTGTCATAGACTAGAGTAGTTTATGGAAATAGGGTGACAAATGCCTTGGGACATCCTGGATAGGAGCCCCAAATAAACAAACCAGCAAACATCTTAATGGGAAAGACATTGAGTAAAATTCAAACGAAGTCTGAAGTTATCATAAAATACAAATGTTTTCTTAGTTTTGACAAATAAACCATGTTACTATGTAGTGATGACACTAAGGAAAGAGTGAAACTGAATGAGCGGTCTCTGGGGCTCTCTAATTTTTTGGTAAGTCTAAAATAATTCAAACATCAAAGGTTAATTTACAGAAATCTTCCCATAATCTAAATAGTACAGTTCACCTCACCTCAGCTCTACATGAGGTGCATTTAAATTATTTCCCCTTTAGAATCTGTGGCCTAAAAAGGCAGGCATGCTAGGAAGATGGTGCTGACACTCACAAATATTTATTGAGCATCTACTGTATACCAAGGGCGTAACAGTTTGACTCTGGTCCCATGATGAGTTATAACCATTGTTATCACTGGAGAACAGTTTCCTAGAGTCCATCTGCCTTTGGGATGGTTTTTTGTCTATATCTACAGCCACCTGAAAGTTTAATCCACATTTTGAAGATTTCATTTCTCCCCACCCCGGAGTTTGACTTTTGTTCTTACATTTGCTGGTTTTTAAGTAGTTCGTTTGTTTCTTCAGTGACTTTCTTTAGGACAATGCAGTGAGTTTACTGCCAATATTTAAAATAATGAGAGAGTCTCTGAAATGGTTTCTCCATGCAAAAAGTGAGTTGTGCAAAGGGCATGAAGCACAGCTGGATGCACACCTTCATCCCTGCCCTCAATCAAGTCCAAACAGGATGGGGAAGAACAATGGAAGATAGATAGCATCAGTTTCTTAGCCAACAAAATGTGCAAGAAACTGTATTTCCCCTTCCCCTGAAACATGATGGGAATTCTAGAATCAAGCATGCTGCTGGAATGGGGGTGTTTGGGAAAGGAAAGAGGAGAAGAGGACTTTGCAGAGCCAAGGGTCTTGCTCTCTCCTGCCTTCTTCCTCTGCGGGGACACACATAGGGGAAGGAAATGGGCCATTAGCAAGTGTGTTCATTCCTGACAGAGTGTAGATAATTCCCGTCAGTCATGGTCCCATCATTGTTGGATGGGCCCTTGGAATTGAGGGTGTCCTCTGTGCTTGGGAAGCTAGAGGGGTGGGTTTGGGCTGTAGCCAGATCTTCTCCAGCCATCAGTATATCCTGCTTGAGTTGCAGGATATATTGAAAGCATAATTTTCTCTAGGATGACAGGTTTCTCAACTGAGTCTCTAAAAATTATATGAAGAAGTTTAGGTCGATTTAAAAATCTCTGACCAAATGATACCTTGTTTTTATGGTAATTACAATGCTTTCTCGTCCTGGGAAAAAAATGTTCTTCCTAAATTCTCCCTGAGCATTATTTATGAATGCTTTCTTGGTTAGATATCAAAAGAACTGAATTCTCAAAATTTTCACAAAGTAGGTGCTCAGGAAAAGATTAGTTACTGATGGTTGTAGAAAACCATCTAAAAGTATAATATAGGTCTCTTTATTATGCGATTAATGTTCACTCTCTACTGAGTGACATGTGACAAGAGACATGACAAAGATGGATAATAGAACTTAGAGGTAAAGGACAGTGTGAAGAAATTTCCCAAATATTTAAACTAAAGGAAACATCTGTGAGTTGTTACTTATACAGAAAGCATGAGACAAATGTTGTTAAAACTAAGTTTCAGCTTGCTCTTTCTATTTAGTGCATTTAGATGACATGCAGATCACCACCATCAGAGGAGACTGAAGCATATCAATGATAACCATATTCTTGCCTTACACACTGACAACCATAGTGTCATGAACTAAGGGATGAAGGGACTTTTGTTACATAATAAGGCAGAGTTCATGTCCATAGTGACAGGGAGACACACACTGATACGTTGAATGTTTTACTCGTTAATAATATTTTAATATAGAAAATACTTATTTTCTGGAAGGTTGTCTCTGGAGTTCATACCCTGGAACACAAGGCTTCTTCTGATTACTAAGTTCCTTTGAAGTGAGTCCAAGATTGCATTTTCAACCAGAAAATAAACCAAAGGGAAAAATAAAACAAAAATTCTAAGGAATGGTTGGGTCCTTGCTGTCTCTCTGCCAACAACTTTTTGTTGGTCATATAAAAACTCAGGAATTGTGCAAGTATTAAGAAAGAACCCAGGGAAAAATGCATGGGAGAGAAGGACAAGGGAAAGTGGTAAAGTGGCCTTCCTTTCTCCTGCGAAAACCTCGGACGCATGGGCAACGGGCACTGGGATGGGCTCCACAGCAAACATCTACATTTCACTGTCCCCAAAATTGTAGGACATTTCTGGTTAATATTCTATAAGATATCTGGAATTCATGGAATCAAAGTAAGCAAGCATTCAATGAAACAATTTGAAATCAGGAAACAGAGATAAAGGGGAAAATTAAAAGCTGCTTTATTGTCCTGATTTTCAAATAAGGAACCTGTAGTAAATTATTTAAAACATGTACAGCAGTAGAGAAAATACCCACAGGAATTTAAAAGCATTTAGAGAGTATGGAAAAAAATCTTTGAAGCTTAGAAGTAAATAATGAGAATCCTAGAGGAATACAGAGCATACATACAGGCTAGAATATATGTGCATAGATATAGATAGGTAGGTAGATAGAGGAATCTGATGTGATGTGATCTCACAGAGAAAAGTTTAAAAAGATCAAAAGAAATAAAAGAAGAATAGAAGAATACATTTTTGAGTAAAAGAAAAACAAATAATCTGCTAACTAGAATAGTTCATCAGTCAAGGGAAAAATGAATGAAAATAAAATTGAAACCCAAAATTTCGCAGGCAATCCAAATATAAAGCACAAACCCTAATGGAATGGGAAGGGAAAGTATATCTATTGAAATAGATCCCAAATCATAGCAGTTTCATATTTTAACATCGGCCCCACATGTCTAAAGTCAGAAACTAGAAAATTTGTGGGGAAAAGATGATGGTCCCACACCCCGTACCCAGTTATTCTGTGCAAAGGCAGAGGAAAAGCACTCTCAGACAGGCCAAGGCTCAGAACAGATGCAATCTGTGTTCTCTTGCTGAGAAAATTACTCTAAGTCACTCCACCTGAGCAAAAGATAAATCAATATAAACAACTCAAGAACGAGGAAGTCGTGGTAATAAAGGATTGATGGTGTCCCTTTGGGCATTGTGCTTCTTAGTCTGTATTGAGTTCTTTCCACTGCTTGACGAATAGTGGGGTATATGGCAGGTGGCAAGCTCTTCCTTTTAAAAGGGAGAGACATCGCACTTGTAGAACAGGACAAATGGCCTTGTCCCCTCCCTCCAGCCCCAGAGGGAGAACCAAAGGAGAACTCCATCAGAATATTCTCATGCTTTCCATCTACCTGAACTGCAGTCAGCAGGGTTTAATCAGTCAGCTGCAGAAGTGAGCCTGGATCTCAGGCTGGCTTTTTGCAACACCCTCTGCAGATCTGTCTGCATCCGACTGAAATGGGAAATGAAAAAACAAGGGATGAATTCTCTGCAGTTCTTTTTCTGTAGCTTATATTTTTGTCAATCAAAAATAAGTATTCTAGATTAAACTGATGCAATCAGAACCTGATTTATTTTCATTATTGCTTTCTCTGTCCTATGTCATGAATGAATGAATAAGTTGGACAATTTAAACTTTGTATGAAAATTGCCCTGATATGTATATTGGAAGTCTCATTTTTTTACACCCTGACCAAAGTCTTCTTGTATAGAATCCTTTCTAATCACTGAGAAGAACTCTTGGTAGTTGGAAAAATGCGTATTTTTATCCAAAGCACTTATATATATCATACCAAAAGTAACTGATCTTTGATTTGAAACTTTCCTAGTATTTTCAGTCCAGCTGGGACAAACTGCCTTCTGAATGGTGCTAATGAATTCAGATGCATTCCTTCCTAAAGCACACACGTCACAAGCAGTCAGAGGCTGTATAATTACCAGGAGATAGAGTCCATGCAGCAAGAACATAGAAGAAAATCCTTATATAGTAAATCCCTTGCAAAACGTGGGAAGCACCGAAGTCGCCCCTCACGGGTTGAGAAGGCATACAGACTCCTTGCTCCTCAGCCCTTATTCTGTAATCATCTCATAATCATGAAAATTTGGCATTTTAATTTCATCCCTAGAGGAAAAATGTGGATGTTGGCCCTATGACAAGTATAACAGTATAAAAGGACAATTACCTTCGGCTCATACTCTTTTTTTTTTTTAATTTTTGCAGATTTCCAAGAAAGACATAAATTTTCAAGGTCCATAGAAAATTTTGCAGTCGTCTTTCACTACACTAAAAGCATCTAAATCCATATGCTCCAAACTCAACTTCTTCTCTGGGAAGTCTCCCCACCATTCATGAACTTTAATTCATCCAACAAATGCATTTTGAGCATCAACTAGGCACCAGGTGCTGTGGTGACCACTGGGAAGCAGTATGAACAGGCAGTGAAAAATGGCGGCTCTGAGCACAGATTGTGTGTGGGTTCAAATCCCAGCTACTGTTCCACAGCTTGTATGACCTTGGATGTGTTCTTTATCTTCTCTGAATCTGGTGTTCTCATTAGGAGATGAGGAACACAGTAAGGTCAACTTAGGTTTTTGTGAGGATTACAGAAGAACATACATGGGAAATGTTTAGATTGTGACATATCCACTTCTCAGCAGCTAGATTTCACTATTTATACAGTCCATAGGAGGAAGGACACCCATATTTTAAGATATCAGAAGTTCATATGGAGATTGCATAACTCAAAAGAAGCCACTGTGGGATCTTCTAGTAATGATTCAGCTTCTCTTTTTATGGGCTCACTAAATCCAAGCTTCTTCAATGTTCTAACAATCCATTGTCCTCCCAACTGTACTCTTCACTCACCAACAGCAGATATTGGCTCCCATAAACACTGTGACCCAAGGATTGTAAACATGTCTGAGGCAATGTTTAAAATGGCCATGAGCCATCCTGTCTTTTGGCTAGGAATTGCCCATGTTGTCAGGATTAGACAGATGACTTTACCATGTTCATACAACACACTCCAACAGTAGGATACACAGCTAACCAAATAGCCAAACTACTACATTATTCCTAAAAAACAGAACAAACAAACAAAATGACCACGTCACTCCTCCCGACACTGGCTTAACAAAGTTTCTGGGACACCAATTCAACTTGTTATTCATGAAAGCACTTTGAATATTCCTGTTATCTGGGAGGAAGAACACATTGAACTGGAATGGCTTCTTTTAATGGACATGTACTTTGGGTATTTATTCAGATGGAATTGAAGATTTAAACAAGAGTGTGCTGGGAGTGGCTCCAGTCAATTGTTAAATATTGGGGATTTTTACAACCTAGCTGTCCAATCTCTTAGCTTGAAATAGGTCAGAGTGGGAATATTTGCACCATGAAAATCAGTAAATACTACAAATTTGGCCTTTTTCTCACCAAGGAAGTCTATTTACTTACAACTGAGCTTTAGTATCTCCCACCATGAAAAGTTATGAACTGAGGTAGCAATTCCTGGAGAGATATATATATATGTATACATATATACATACGTATATATGTATATATAAATCCTTATATAGTAAATCCCTTGCAGAAACATGGGAGACACTATACACACACACATACACACACACACACACACACACATATATACACACACACATGAAATTAGGATTTTTGGTCTCTATACAAAATCTAATGAATTGCACCCTCTACTTCAGACTTGATAGGTACATTATGGAAGAAAAAATAGTCACTACAAAACTGAAATATGCATTTGAAATAAATTATAAATGCAAAAACCTATACATGAAAGATAATAGGGAAAGGAGAATGAAGAGGAAGGTGTGGAAATAAAGCCAAATAACTTATGTAATCAAATGGGCATCTTGCTGAGATGATAAAAGCATGCCAGGATCCATGACATCCAACCAATCCTGCCCCTGTGCATGAGGTATCAGGAGTGGAAGGGCAAGTGGGCTAAAGAAGCTTCACTGCATGTAAACATTCTTTTAATCCTACACATTGTCAAAGGAGAGAACCTCGTCTTACTGGATTCTCTGGCCTTAATCTTTACCACAATTCTTGGCAGAGAGAAAGCATTTAGAGCATGTTTCTAGAATATATGAGTGAGTGACTGAAGAGACTAATAATAATATAATACAATAATAATATCTTTAATCTTATTGGTGTCTATAGGGATACCAATCCGATTATTCAAATAAATTAGATCACATCAATGTTTTGTTTGGAATCTTCCACTGGTTTTCCATCTCATCTAACTTCCCTAGCCCCATGGTGATCATCACCTGCCTGCTTCTCATCTGCTCCTCTGCTGCCAGTCACTTGGTTCTGACTGCCCTTAACCTTCTTCTTTCTTGAACATCTCCTTCCTGCCTCATATCCTTCAGACATTGCTTTCTCTTCCTTTTGACCTTGACTTGGCTCACTCTTCTCCTCATGCCAGTCTTGGCTCAGATGATTGACATCTCCTCTGAAAAAGTTCCCTGGTCAAAACTACTGGAAAGGGAGCCACCTTCACCTCGGCAATGTCTGATGTCCTTAACCTGTTTATTTTCGAGATAGCATATACCACTTTCTATTATGTCTTTTTTGGTTATTTGTTAGTTGTCTTCATCTCTTTGAGGCTCAGTGAAGCTAGGAACTTGGTCTGTCTTGTGATCTATAGTCTGTGGTACCTGAATAATGTCCATCACAATAGAAATTCATTAAATTTCAGATGCTTGATGAAAGAATGAGTTAATGACTTCATTTTTAAAAATTCAGAAGTAATTGACCAATGCAATATAAACTAAAGGAATATCCTGATTTATAGAGGAAATAAACAGCCCTGCTACTTACTTCCCTGGATAAGCTGAGGAGTACACCACCACTAAGTGTGATCACTCTCCAGTCTGGATCTCTAGCTATCATTCAGGTCCTAGCGAACAGTCACATGACACATTCAGGTGCATAGTGCAGGCCACTGCAACTTAACATGTCTAAAATTTAACTGAATGCATCCCAGTACCAACACCATTCTGATCTCAGTTCATGACATTGACAATTCAGAAAACTGGGCATGACCTTGGACTTCACAATTTATTTTCCAAACTGCCACCCTTGGATATATTATTCTAAAATGAGAGGAACCATATCATGCCTTTGGTAAAAATCCTCTGGTACCTCTAGGTTAAAGCTCAGACCCCTTAGGATGGCATCAAGGCTATGGCTTTGGTTCAGACTGACTTTTCCAAATTTATTCCCAACCTTATACCTTCTGCCATTGACTAACTTCTGTATTCCAAGCACACTGATTCTGACTTTCAGTGTCTTGGATCCTTCATGCTCATTCTGACTACCATCTTTATACCTTCCACAACCACTAATTAGGTTGCCCTACCTCTCTCTGGCTTATGAACAATTCTTCCCCTGGCTTCAATGTTGCCTCCAATGGGAAGCCTTTCCTACCAACCAAGAAGCTGATTTATTTGCCTTCTCTTGATATGTCCTTTGGAAAGACTAGATGGGCTCCTGTTTCTAGCATGGTTTTCCTCTTGAAAAAGCTCCAATACAAGTGTTAATCTCCAGAGTACACATATTTAACCTCTATCACTGAACTGGCTGAGTATATAAGGAAATTCTTTGCAAATGCTGAGAAGAGAGGGCCAAAGGCCTAATTAATTTTTCAACACTGAAGTCTGAGTTTTACAATTTGTCCCATTTTTATGGTAATAAATTTCTCTAAAACAAGCAAGGCCTGGCGACTGGGCAAAGGGCCAGCAACTCTCACTTGGCAAAGAGTTCTCTTGACTCAGGCTATGTATATTTGGAGAACAATGCCACAGGTCAAATGTCAACATTAGCCCAATTCTGTTCTAATAGAGAATGTGGATCTTCCGTTTGTGCTATCTGCCAAGAGATAGCTATGGATGCGTCTCTGGCTTTCATTCTTCCTCTGCAAGTATTTTGGACTGAGTTCGTTCCAATACTTTTGAGTTCAATGTATGGACTTGCAGAACTGGGGATTTTGGAATAACCTTAGCAGTTCCTTTTACTTTTTCTTCAGGTAAGCAGAACCCAGGCCTCCCATACCAGCTTTTAAATTGTTTTCATCTTTTATCAAATCCTAGCTGCTCAGAAGACAATCTAAATATCTTGAGTCCTTTCTATATCTATTCTGGAGTCAAAAAGAAAATCAAGTGTCAATCTCCCAAGCAATCAGACTTGCATGTGTGAATGCCATTAAGAATAGAACTAATAGCTGCCCTATTTCTAAAACAGTTGCTGGGCACCCCTTTCTTGCTTTGGGTGGCTGTCTGGTTTGAAGTCCACATTGGGGTGCTGGTAAATGAAGATGAGGATGCTCACTTGAGTCCTATATAGCTAGGCTGCTGGGAAATCTAAAATTTCCTTTTTTTTTTTTCTAGTATTAGTTGTGTATTCCTGTGTAGCCACAAATTTAGCCTTTAAAAAATAACACAATGCATCATCTTGTGGTTCCTATAGATTAGAGGTCTGGGCACAGCATAGCTAGACTCTCTGCTCTTGACCTCACCTGGCTGAAACAAGGTGCCAACAAAGCTGGAGTTCTCATTTGAGGAGTATGGTCCTCTTCCAAGCTCACTGGTTGTTGGAAGAGTTCATTTCCTTGCGGTTGTTGGACTGAAATCCCCATTCCCTTGCTGGCTGTTACCCAGGGGCCACTTTCAGCTCCTAGAGAGTCTGCCACATTCCTTGCCACATGACTCCTCCATTTTCAGGCCAGCAGTGGTGACTTGAATCTTTCTTGTACTCCAAATCTCTGACTTTGTGATGCTAGAGATAATACTTTGCTTGCAGAGTTCAATGAGTAGGTTAGATTCAGACAACTTCCCTATCAGTTGATTTGGGACTTTGATCACATCTGCAAAATGCTTTCACAGTAAGCACATAGAATAGTGTTTGATTTAATGACTTGGAGTAGGGGTGTGCAGACCAAGGGCCGGAAATCCCAGGGGAGGGGACCTTAGAATTCTACCTACCACACCTCCTGAGAGTGCTCAAAAAACTGTATCTCAAAGAGAGCATTTCTTTTCTATCTGACCCTGAATTTTCTCTTGCCTATAACTAGTACTTTTATGCACATGTTTGCCTGGAAATGCTGTGGGCTTCTTGAACTTATGTTCTCATTTTGGAGTGGATGGTAGAATAGAGGAAAAGAATTTGGAGAAAGAGGCAAATCGAATAGAGCAGAACCACACTGGTCCCAATAAAGAATGCAGATTGTATCTATGTTATAGCGAGATATCATTACAGGGTTTTAGGCAGGCATAATAGGATCAGATGTGTTTGGAAGGTGAAAGAATGGACGTAAAAAGATCCATGCAGAGTGGTTGCAGGGTTCAAGAGGGAAACAATGGTGGTCTGAAGTGGAGTGGCGTCAGTGGGCTGGAAGGATACCTTCTGCACTGGCAAAGATCAAGTAGACATGCTTGGCCTCTTCTGACTTTCTCTTTCAAGCTGCTCTTTACATGATTGTGAAACTATTGCTTAGCTTCTCTCCTTCCCCCTCCTGTCTTATAGCACTGTGTCCCCTGCACAGTGCCTGGCACTTAGTAGATGATAAACAAATGCTTATGACTCAATGAATGAGTTCTTTATACCACAGTGAATCTCAGCACCAGATTCAGCCCCCTCCCTTTGGAAACCTCTACTGGGCTTGTTCCTGCTCTCCCTGCCTCAGTTCAGAGGATGTCTGACACAACAGCAGATCAGAGGGCTATGCACTCACCCAAATTGGACTTCCCACCTCTCAGCTCATCTTCACTTTTGGTAAGTTGCCAGGATTGGATGAGTCTCATCATGCTATAGATTGAACTCAATCCTCACTGTCTCCCCTGACCCAAGAGACTATAACAGAGCTCACTTTGGTACTCAGTTCCTGATCCTCCATCTCCTCTTCTACCCCAACATGTGGTGCAGACTCAGTCACACTGCTGCTCCTGGCCTTCTAGACAGGTTACCAGAGCATGAGGACAGAAGCTCCCACATCCCTAAAATCACTGGAAGAGGACATTACATTTAATAGAGACTTGAATCCTCTCCACATCCAGGTTCCCAAAACGCCTCTGGGGGTCTGATGAGTCTGATTCAAAATGCTTCCAGTCTCCCGAAATCCATCTTCAGTACGCCTGTTGATCTCGGCTGGGAAAGTCCTGTGAAAATTTCTTTACTTGACGATTTAACAGACTTCACTCAAATTTTGCTTTCATTCCTTTTAGAGAATAAGCCAGTTGCTCCCATACCCTTTGAATGAGTGTCGAGGGAACTGTTTGTGTTTTGTTACTAAGACCGTTGTTGAACTTGAGGCTCCAGCAACAAGAAGACCCTCTTGAGTCCTGGTAACCAAATCCCATGTGACCTCACTCGGCTGGTTTTGTCCTCTAAGTCCTGGTCCCTTCTGGACAATTCGTAAAATTAGGAAATTAAGAAAACATAGACTGAAAAAGACCTGGGAAATGCTTAGTACAGAAAATCCCTTCCTAGAGATGGGACTTCAGTGATAAATTTGCCAAGGGAATTTGAAGTGTAGACACTCACATGAGTGCTATAAATAATTAACATCCCTTCTTTTTTTAATCTTGCAACGCATAGTGGATGCTAAATGAACATTCATTTATTTCCCTAGATGGATGGGAGGGGGAATGCAACTGTGGATTTGAAATGGCAATTTATAGTTAAATATATTCCTTAAAAGACTGGAAATCTGATGGAGGACTGATCCAAGATCCTCCTTTCTGGAATTTTCCTTGTATCCCTGCACCCTGTTCAATCTCTCTCCTCTGGACCAGTAGAGTTTATATTCCCATCCCTAGAAATAGGAGGGATGCTGTCTGAATGAGGTGGCAGATCCTTCCTTTCTTCCAGTTAATTTGATCCTTTCCTCCTCGTGTGAAATAGCACCCTTGTAAACATTTTACCAGCAGGTTTATTTGAAAAAGAGAAACCATTTTCAGGAGGAGAGATGAAGTCCTGGTTCTGATTTTCTCCATGAATGTTCTGAATCAGCCAAAAGGATACCTATACCCAATGGGCATCAAGAATGGAAAAGAAAGGAATTTCACATAAACTTGTGTATGGCCAAAAGCAAAGATGGGCTCTATCTTCAGTGCGACCACAACTTTCACTTTAAATAAGTTTTACTTAAATCATAGTGTTTGAAATTTACATCCAGGGTCTGCCAGGCATTAAGGCTTTCTGCTTTTATAGGAAGATAGTTCCCTCTTAACTAGCTCACAGGGGACAATGGGAGGCATCTGGGCACCATGTGAGGCAGAAACACTCTTTAATGTCACCTCTCCTGGGCTGAGAAGTCAGCTCTGCACTCTGGCATGGGTCTTGACTCCACCTTCTTGGCTTTCAGCTAAAGAAATAGTTATCGTAAACTATTCTCAGTCCTTGTCCTCAAAGAGATTGTGAGCTTTTTGAGGTAGGAGGTTATATCTTATTCAATCTTGTCCCCATTGGATAAAACCATGGTACAAAGACATGGGGTTGTGGGACTGGACTCCGCAGAACATGCTGGAATAGGGGATATGGAAGTAAAAAAGATACAAAACCAAGCTGAACTATAATTGTCCCTAAATCTCCAGCAATGCACAATGCTCATTCCCTTGTTAAAGAACAAACCAGCAGAGCTAAGAAGAGGCTGAGATAGTTAAGCCATGGAATCTGCATCAGTATCCTTGTCACTAGATACAGCTCAGAGAAGGCCACCAGATCATCATCACCTTTTCCACACCAGAATAGGGGCAGTGAGAGCTGTGAACCTGTTAATTACAAGGCAGGAAGCATCAGAGAAAAGTGATAATGATGTATGAAAAGTAATTGCTCATTTAGTGAACAAATTAGGCACTCACCTGGGAAGAGTAAAGCTGAGCTCGGTGGAATACAGGTATATTATAGGGATTGTCCCTCTGTGCCAGGGATTCTTTTTTCTATCTTTTTGTTTTATTTTTCCTCCTGTAAATTGCTTGATTTGCCCAGCTACCTTGTTCCCATACCCTACTATCCCTATTTAAATTAGAGATGAGAAAAATGGAAGTTCAGAGATTTTAGATAATTTGTCCTAGATCCTAGGCTGAGGTTCTAGTAAAGCATGTATTTGAAATTAGGTTGATCTTCTTTTGAAGCCCATTCTCAATGGAATCTCAATTGGGCTGTGCTTCTAGATTCCCAAGCAAAGACAAAGACAAATGTTCTGGGGATGCAAATGAGGAAGGCTGAGTGGCCTAAAAATGTTGGTCCACCTACAAAGTGAGACTGTGTTTATCAGCACATCAGGACTTCAGCATTGACAAACCCAAGATATGCTGTGCAAACTAGGGTTCTTCTGTGTACGGTGATGGAAAATCAATATGGAAATCTCTGAGTAGAACTGCTTTTAAATGCAAGAAGATCCTGAAATGAAAAGAATCGGCTCCTTCTCTTCCCTTTAACCTTTTTCTTTCCTTCTCTTTCCTTGACTTCCCCCCACTGTTCCCTCTCCTCTTTTGCTTCTCTGTACATCTGGTAGCTCTCTTCACCTTGGTTATATTCTCTCCTACTACTAATGTCCTTTCTTTATTTGGAAATAGAGAAGCAGAAATGGTTACCAAAAGCTCCAGATTTATGACATGCCAGCATTGCAGTGACAGAATACAGAGGCACTTTCCTTTCTCCAGTATGAACCCATGGTATCTTCTGGAATGATCTCAATGGACCCTTTTGAATCACAGGCTTCCAGGTGCATCAGGTGAGGTCCAAGATAGTGGCCACTCAGGTGTTCTCAAGCACTGGAAAAATGTGAGCTTCCATTCTTACCAGAGCCAGAGGGGAGAAGGCTTGTTTCTTAGGATGGGAGGAAACCTCCCATAAAAGGAGAGGGAGAGGTTCAACTTTGATAATTGACATATAGTAATGAAGATATGTTTTGGACCTATGCTCAGTGTCTACTTGAAGGTGTCATTCTCCTCTTTGATTTCCAAAACAATTCTAAGTTAGGAGTTATTCTCTGAATTCTCCAATGTTAATATAATCCTCTTAAAACCAATGGCACCATTCTGACATATAAACTGGCATTGGAGGTCTCTCATGATCTGGTTAGTGATAGTTTTGATAATGATGAAAATGATAACAGACACCATTTACTGAGCACCTACCATACTAATGTGGACACTGAAGTCACAGTTAGATAGACCTGGTTTCAGACCAAGACCCCACTTGCAAGTTATGCGAACATAATCCTGATCTTCCCTTTCCTCCTTTGCACTAGGAATATTTATCTCAGAGCACCTTAGTGACATTTGGTTAGAAACCTCTCTAAAAGTGTTGGGGACTTAGTGCTCAGCATATATTCCATATGTTAGTAAATCATCGCTGCTATTTTTATGTTCCCTTCATTGCTGTAGACATTTTATTTGATCTTCAACAACTAAATAAAGGGGAAAAGATTGTCTTGATTTCTTTCACAAATGAAAAAATAGAGTCTCAGAAAGTTGACTAATTTATTCAAAGATTCATAGGTCATCAGGGGTAGCCAGAGACTGGGAGATGTTCTTAGAATTCAAAACCCTAACCATTTGATCACCAAAGATTCACTGCCAGCATTGGACAAATGTTGGGTCAGAGCCTGAGAAGGGATAAGACATTTGAAGCTGATTCTATACCTGAATATTGGAGGCACACTGTGGCCAAAGTGGACATTGGGAGACCCAGTGGTGTCCGATCATGGTGCTAGTTTCTGTCTAGATGCCCTCTGCTCATTCATCTTAGTAATCTATCATCTTGCTGGTAACTCACGGGGTACTTTTAGATCTCCTGCAGGCAGTGCTGCTCAGCCTCCTGGGAAGCAATGAAGTTGGGGTCTAGTGTAATTATTTCCGTAACATGCTGTGAGCACTTGCAGGGTAAGTGGATTGAGACTAGGGTCTAAGCCAGAGGCCTGGGCCTTTCTGTCAGAGGACAGCTTCTTGAGGTTACCCAGTTGAGGGTAACAATGCCACAGAAAATGATTTTTGCTTGTTGAAGAGCTGAGAATGGGCCAGACTGCGTCTCTCTTCCCTGTATTGCTGCTGCGCCATCCCAAGCTGAATGTTCCCATCTGTGTTATTCTATTAACTGACAAGGAAGGAATCAGTGCATGAACTTGTCACATCTTGTGACCTGTTGCACACTGAGATGGGAAGCAGTGGCAGAACAAATAACATTCTTTTTCTCAGAGTCTTTCATGCTTGTGGAAGAAAATAGGAAGATGGTATTTTCATGTTCTGACTGCATGAAACTCACTGGCGCTATCCCTAAAATCGGACAGGGCCTCTTAAGCTGCACCTTATGGAGAACTGAGGGGAAAGGGTGGCAGAACCTCAAAGGAAATTTCCCCTCTCTGCCAAAGCTCCAGATGGAAGATCTTCCCACGGAAATACTTGCTGGAGATGCTTTGCTGACACAGAGCTCTGCCAAGGACAAGGGCCTCTGTTGGGGCTGCTCTTACTCATTTTCATGGGAGAAAGCAAGAGTGAGGGGTGGCAAAGGCCCCCAAAGAATATACCTTGGTGCAAGGACCATGTGGGAGTCCTGCTTGAAGAATCTCAGAGGAAGTTCTGACCACGAGCTGGTGGTGACGACTGGCTTCTTGCACATGGATTTTGAAAGCAACCTGGCAGCACATTCACAATGTCTTTGGTCTGTGTTTCCTTTGTACAAGGTTTTTACAGGAATCCAAGCTTGACTAAGTGTTAGACGCTGATTTAAAGCAAGAATATAGTTGGGTATGAACCGTTCAAGAGAACTGGACTCCATCTCCTTATTTCCTGATGGCGACAGTGGTGCCAGTTTGCCTTGGCAGAAACTCAGTTAGAAGGGGACAGAAAGACAAATAAAACAGAAAAGAAAAAAAACAGAAATCCTTTTTTTTTCTTTCCCAAATTCAAGTAAATTATACCCCCTGAAACTGGCAGAGACTAAAGACAATCACAGGCTCTCTCTGCAGGACCCATCTCATGGGGAGCCTGGTGAAGCTGAGAGTGGGTTTGGAAGGCCCCACAGAAGTTTTGCCCAGAAGAAGGGGCTCCCTGCCAAGTCGGACTGCCACCAAGAGGCATTATCTGCTTCCTACTTCCCGTGTCCTCTGAAAAAAGAAAAACTTTGCTCCACGAAGACAAACACTGATTCCAGGATCTCACAGTCTGGGCGTATGACATGACCCCTGGAACAATTTCCATCAGCAAGTGTCCAAATAGGCTGTTTTTCTCCTTGATTTCCTCTGTTTTTAGAATTTGATAGCCCTTATAAGGAGACATTGTTGTGTTTGTTCCAAGCACTCTGATCTCTCCCTCCCCATCACCATGATGCTGGGAATCAGTGAAGAAGGGTGAGCTGACAGGTTGGAATCCAGGAAGCATCTCAGAGGACTGGGATGCAGGTGGTGCCTAAGTCGCCATTAGGAAAATAGGAAGATGGTATTTTCATGAAACACTTTGGACTGGAGATTCCATTTGTGCCTGAACCCACAGATAACACCTGCCTCTCCAAACCTCCTCCTGAACCCTATTGTGGAAGGATTTATTAGATTCCAACAGTGGCAACCATAGGAATGAAACAAGATAGGAGGGCATGTCATCCATACTCCTGTGCCCTCTCTCATATACAATGACCTCCATGAGGAAGGGCTTCCCTAGACTCCAGGTAAGCAGGGACTTCAGGTAAGTTCATGGCACAGGCTGTCGTGATGGTTTTGTGGGTGCACACTTATCTCTAAACTCGCCAAGCTGTCTACACTGATTCACACTGTATTTGGTCCATTGTACTCAATAAAGTGATTCAAAAATATTTATCCAAAGAACATTCATCATGCACACTGTTTAAGAAACACTGGTTGCCATCTGTAATATAAAAATCATCACAATGCATATGGTTCAGTAGGAGTTACAGACTTAAATAAGCAATTGTTTAATAGGGATATTAGATATCTACTAAGGCCTTCATATGAACCAACCCTTAAATATATTAGAAAATTTAATCAACTGTGTGAAATAGGTGCTGTTGTCACTCACCTTTGACTGATGAGGAGACTGAACTCCAGGAGGTTGGCTAACTCTCTCCAGAGTATCCTTGTGGTAAGTGATGCTTCCATCCTGCTCAGACTGGCAATCCCACTCCTGAGCACGTGCTCTTCCCATGGTACTGGAGGTCTCTGGAAGAACTGGTAAAGCAGCAATAACTCTGGTACAGAAGGGACAAGTAATGGCACACCCCACACACTGCATTTTTCTTTATTTATTTTTCAGTCCTTACATAACTATCCATGGCCACATCTCCAACTCTCTTGCCTGAGCCCCTTATTGCTGCCACGTCCAAACTTCCACTGCTCATCTGTACCCCACACGGCCAAAGCACCAAGAAGTCAACACTGGTTACTTTTCCCCTCAATTTCTCTTTCCCCTTAGACTTTCTAGTCAAGCAGAGGACCTGGATTTCTTCTTGAAAAAGAAAATAGAGACTACCAGTTGTGGTCGAATTTAAATCTAAAAATAGATTATAGGTTGAAATGTCAAAAAAAAAAAAAAAGAAAGAAAGAAAAGAAGCCATGACCCTTTCTTCTGTTCATGGATGGTCAAGCTTCTCCCTTATAACCAAAATTCAGTAATCGCATTTATTAATTTCAGGGTTTTTTTTAGTATTTTAATTTTTTTGTTCTAACTGGTTGTACATGACAATAGAATACATTTATATGTAATTTCAGGTCATTTTAAAATAAACTAGAATATAAACTTCTCATGGGTAAAGATGAAGTCTCCTTTACCACTATAACCATAATACTTAGTAAAATACTTTTAACTGTGTAATACTCATTATTGAATCAATAAAGGGATCTCTGCCTCCACCCTCATTTCCTCCAAGTCGGTTGCCTAACGAGTGTTTGTTAACTCTTCGTAATGCTTCACGTGAGCCAGGTATTTCTTCTAGGTCTGGTGAACACAGAATTAAACAAGACTTCTTACTCTTAAGAAGTTTGTAGTTTAGGGAAGTCAAAGTGCTCTTTATTTTTAAAATGTTCCGTCAAGCTCTGCTCTGGTGGAGCCTGTCTCAATAGCCTGTCTTTGTAAGAAAGAGTCATGTCTGAACTCCTACCTGGTCCACAGGATGCTCCCCATCCTTGCCAGTGCCTCCCACCTCAAGCTGCCTTTCCTTTGGTTGAAAATGGGCAAGCTACATTGGAGGTCCCTGTTCTTTTTCTCCCTTAGCTCTGTGAAGCTTATTCTTCACTTTGGGCCCTTGCAGGGGCTGGTGCTGCATCTCTGAATTCACCTTGACTGATCTTCACCCCCTGAACCCTTTGATCATTCATTCTGCAGTCATCTCCTTAGAGCAGCCCTTCCAGATGGCCTCACTAAAGTTGTTTCTTCTCTGGGCCACTCTGTGTTACCAACAAATAAGAAATGGAAAACTAAACTATTGACCAAATAAGCCTCCACCAAAGGTACTGGACAGTCTTGCCTTCTAATTCTACAGCAGGTTAAATTGGTGAGTTTCAATTGTTTACATCTTAAGTGATCCATTTGCTATGTTTTCTCTATTATTTTATGGCTTTATTACATTGTATTCTGAGCTGTTTGTTGAAGCCCTATTTATATTGCTCAGAAATTAGAGGAAGATTTTTTTTTATCAATAAAGACTGGGTAAATAAACTATATTACTTCCATAAAATAGAGAACTCTGCAGTCATTAAAATGCTAATATATGCCTTTACTTATTGATATGGAAAGGCTGCCATTACATATTATTGGTTTTAAAACATTTTATAATATGTTATCTACAAGTTCACCCAAATTATGTGAATGTTTTCAGAGAAAGATCTTCAACAGAATGCTGGTGAGAATTTCCTCTTGGTTGTGTGATTTTTAATGTAATTTTAACTATTTTTTTATGATTTTTCTGTAGATTAACCTGCTTAAAATTTTAGGCAATATTTCACTCCCTGGGAAAATATTTTTTCAATAAAAATCCTGTCTTGTTGCACAACCTAAGAAATGAAAATTTGTACCCCATTTGTGTACAATGAATCAAAATGAAGTCTGTAAAAATTTACAAAGTAAATTAAAAAAACCTGAATGAACAAGAAACAGAGACTAACAAAAATATGATTTACTGTGCTTGAAACCTTTCATGGATGCCCATCACCCACTGTTGCTGGGTCTGGTCTGAAGAGCTGTGTGTGCCCTGCAGGTCTTGCTCACTACTCCACCTTTTCTCCAGGCTGAGCTTCAACAGTGCCCCCCAAGTGGTGTCCCAAGTCCAGATCTAACATTCTTCTGCATTTCTGTAAGACTGAGATGGCTTGGCCATGGTCTCGTTCTCTTCATTTTTATAGAGATTCCTTTTGCCAATAATGCCTTTCTCTACCTGGCCATCAGGGTCACACCTGTACATCTCTGAGGACTCAGCTTCACACCCCTCCCCCTCTGACACCTTTAAGCTTGGTCCATGACTGTGTCAAGGCTCAGCACTCTCTTCACCCCTCTATCTGGTCATCCACCTGTTCAAATTCATGTCCTGTCTAATATCAGGTTCTGGTAATTAAAATGTGCCTAGTAATTTCTGGAAACATCCAGGCTCCTAAGTCTCATTCATGACAACACAGCAAGTAGAATCATTATCAGTATTTAATGTCATGATATGTTTAGAAGGGGCTGGGTATGTGGCTCAGTGGAGGGGCATTTGCCTGGTATGCATGAGGCCTTCAATTCCAAGCACTGGGAAAAAGAGAGAAGAAAAGAAAAAATCTGCTGCATGGTATGTTTGAGTTTTCAATTTTGTTCAGTTAGGTAGTTCCTAGCTGAGCAGGACTCAGACCCAGTTAGGTCAGCTCTCAATTCTATGCTCTTAACCATTAACCTTTGCTGGAAAATGACTCTTTTCCACTCCAGGGGCCATGTCACATTGGGACCGGTGGAACCCAGGCAAAGCTCTTGAATCATTGAAGTCCTCTTAGTGAATGAAGGAAAGTGAACTTTTCTTACAACCTCACACTGACATAATTTGCAAGATGAATGAGTTTCTGACTTGCTAATACTTATTTGTATTTTTATCCTAACAGAGTTGCAACCTCTCTTTTCCAACTTTTTTCCAGTAATATTCTTCTTTAATTTTAGTTTAGTATGGAACCAAGCCCTAAAAGATGAGGGATAACTAGGTAAGTGGGTAAGGGAGATGGAGATGAAATCTCTAAGCTGCCACACATAGAGCTTTCTCTTTTTCCAACCTCTTTCAGACCACAATACCAACCAAGAGGAGGTTGGCAACATTCCAAGTCTAGCAGGTTCCTAGAGTGGGAGCCCAACATGGATGCATCCTGGATATTCAGACTTGTCCGGGAATGCCTGGAGGGTCAGCCAGGCAGGCAGGATATGTGCCAAGGAGCCTCATGGGTGGGATTCCATATCTGATAATTCTCTCCCCTACCTGGCCCATAGCCCTGCTATGCAACTCTTCTGCTGCAGGTTTGAACTTGCTTGCTGGTTCTTTATTAAATGCTAAATCCATCCACTGAGGCCTTCAATGTAATCTTCTCAAATTAGTGTGGACACTAATTAGTATAGCATAGTGGTATTCATCCAACACCCAGCAGAGGCCCTGACCCATAGAACACACACAATAAATATGTCTGATATAAATGAGTGAATGAATGAATGAGTGACAGGGAGCTGAAAGCTTACATGTGATCCAAGGAAGTGGCTTTCATTGTAAAGGAGTGGCCATTGGAATAAAACAAGCATGGTGAGTTATTTGCATGGCAGTTTGGCTAATTCTGCCCTTAAGGACATGTGACAATATACTAGAAGAAAAACATTCATGCAAAAAATATGATTATGAATCTCTGTAATCAAGAATAACACTGTCTAATCCTGCTATTAGACAGAACATGAATGTGAATGGGAGGATGCCAAGGTAGAGCAATGAAGACAGAAGACAAGCCTTGACATGGCAGAACTCCACGTTAGAATGCTTGTCCAGCATGCACCAAGCCTTGGGTTTCATTCTCAGCACTATGAAAAAAAAACGCATTAAACATTTCTATTAAAATTTAAGACTATTTCCCCAATAGTATATAACAGGAGAACTTGGAGTGAATATTCTCACTGGTTGTGTAACCACTTAAGAACTCTGAAGAACAGAAACAAGAAAAAACTAAAATATATTCTGGAAGCCATTATGGAGGGAAACATTCTTGAAATAACCCAGGAACCCGTGTAAACAGAGATTGAGCAGGAGTCCACACAGAGCATCACTGGAAAAAGGAGGAGAAGGTGTTTCCTGTGATGAAAAGCATTTTTTAAAATAATGTCTCTACGATACATTAGCTGTGTGATGTTGGGCATGAGACTCAGTTCATTCATCAGTGATGGAGAGTGCTCCTTGGATGTGGTTGTGAGATAAAATGATAGAAAACATGCAACGTGATCTGCATGGTTGACTATGTTGATAATTTTAGTAGTCATGGCGGTGGTGAAGATGTTGTTAAGACAAGGTAAGCACAGTGCAAAGCTTCTCAGACATACTTTATTCTAATCAGGGTAGGAAAATCTTGGGGAGGGTTATCCCAGTTCTCATATGTGGATGACAAGCCAGAGATTAGTTTTTTTACACTGATTCTAGCAATGCAAAGGTATTTTGAAACTATTGTAATTAGGAGAAAAAGTAAGCATGGCGTATTTACCCATGACGTACTTACCACTAACTACTTCCAGTGTCAGAGTCAACTAGTTAGTCCACAATGAAAAGACCCTGACAGATGGACAATGGTTCAAGGGAAGGCACACACTCGTTCCTTCTAGAGTGAGTTCTGTGAATGAGTTCCTCTAAAAGTCTGTTCAAGGTTTAGGCATGGAAAGATGTTTAGAAGAACAAAGAATTGAAAGCAGTTGCCTTAAAGCTCTCTGTGAAGGTAGATGAAACCAATATTCCCAAGAGCTTACTCATAACATGGGAACCTAGAGCATCACCATGATGAGTCTTTTAAGAGTTGGCCATATTTCTAGAGAAAGACTTTGAGATCTTTCTACAAAAGAATGCATCCTTGCATACTGCATAGAGCACTTCTACAGTGCTGGGTGCAAAATGTCACCAGAGGGGTGTGACTATAGAGTGGGATAGGAAAGAGAAATAATTTCATATTCTTATGGAAACACATCCTTAGGCAAATAAAGTTATTTCCCAGGGAGAG
This sequence comes from Glaucomys volans, assembly GCA_020662805.1. Classification (NCBI taxonomy): domain Eukaryota; kingdom Metazoa; phylum Chordata; class Mammalia; order Rodentia; family Sciuridae; genus Glaucomys; species Glaucomys volans. Next base: position 38,047 of record JAJEJO010005815.1, read on the forward strand.
TTCACTGTAATTCAGAAGGGGAAAAATCAGAAACACAGCTGCCAGATGATCATTCATTACATGGAATGTACATGTTTGGTATATTCTTGCCATAGTAATAAAAGCTTTATTTATGCGTATTTATTTTTGTCTATTTGATACATCTCATTGAGAGTAATAGGTATGTATCTCAAACAAAAAATTTCCTTTGATCTACCAAAAGATTAGTTTACATGTCTATTTTATTATGTTATTGAGCATAGAAAAATATATTATAGTTATTAATCCATTATGGAATGTAACTCCAGACAAATTCACTCTTGTCCTGCTTAGATCTTCCTTTTCAATCCAGTATTCTCCTTAGTCTGATAGTCACAGTGACATTGGTTGTCTTTATACATGTGCTTCTGATACACATTTTCTGGATAATTTATCTTTAAACTTTCTGAGACACTTTAAACACATTGCATCTTTCAAGAGATGTTCTTTTGTTTTTTTGCAATTTGAACTGACATTTCCTAAATGTTAAAAGGTGGCATTACACTAATTTACATTTGTATTTCCTTCTGTGACCTTATTTTGTGTTTTCTGCATTTTACATTTTCCTATCATTTCCCCTATTTCCTGCCTTTTGTAAATGAACTCTGCTTTGATTTCTTTAATCTCCTGCAGTAATTTGGGAGGAATCATCCTGTTTTTTATTTTTACTAAATTTTACAAAATAACATTCTTGATCTGATTCTCTAATCATCAAGGTCATGGAGAGACAATAGGTTTTGACTCTGTCTTATTTTAGTTGAGAGTTAGGACATTTTATTTGTCACTTCTTCAGAGGATTTCACGGTGTGACATGTAGTTTTGCAAAAGTGGTATTATTTCCCATAGTATTTTATATTTTGAGTTGCATTTTTTTTTTAAATTTAGAAAATTCTCCCTTTCATTTCCTTTAGAAACATCTTGCCTTTTGTTCTCATTAATTTCCACTTTAATTGTTCTTTTTCAATTTTCTTTCCATGGTCCTCTCTTGTGGTTGTTTCTCCAATGTGGTATCCTGGGGGCTCTGCTCTGTGTCCTTTTATACCTTTCTCTAAGTCCCTTGGGAATACTCATGTGTGTGGCCATCACCACTGTGCTGATGACTACTGAATATCTATTCTCAAACCAGCTTTGCCTTCTGACAGTGAGATTTGTATAACCAAATATCAACTGAATATCTTCTTCAATGTCTCAAAGACACACATAGAACTCAAAAGAAACGTTTGCAGATGCGTAACATTTATTTACTATCTCTTGAGGTCAGGGGGATACCATGTGGAGTTCAAATGCATAATAAGAACTGTGACCTACCTGGTACTGCTAGAGGTACCACATCACATCACTCAATCCCCATTTAAAAAAATTTTCCTTATTTTATTTTTAATGGGCACTTAATAATTGCACAAGTTTATGGGGTACCATAAACTTTGTTTATGTTTAGTACATGCATAAGTTTGTGAAGACTTGCCTACCCAATTCAAAAAAAATTGGGGAATGGCCCTAGAATGGTTAAGAAACTCATCTGTGTTTCAGTTTGGGTCCTAAAAACCCTTGAATGTTCTATTTTATCCACATTGCAATTTTGCTTTAAAATTTCTTCGGATGGATTTTTACCTTTGTGACTTGATTTACTTTTTTAAGAGGTGAATCTCACTCTTCGTTTTTGGTTCATCATGCTGGATTGTCCACTCCATCCTGAGGCTATTTCTAGGTTGGATTCTGCAGGAGGCGACTGTGGGTGGGGAAAGGTTTTGACTCCTGCTGTTGGCCAGATCAGTTCCACTGTATGGTGGGTGGGGACTGTCCTGTACCCCCAACTCTTCTGGTGCCAGGGCCTGGATGTTAAGATGATGGGACCAGCCATGGGCTTCTGCCTAAGAGATTCCTTGGCACTCAGCTGTTGTCTTCCCCTCCTTCCCATTTTACTTCAGAAGGTGGGTGAGACTAGAATAGTACAGATTTATATAAAAATGGATCCCTGTGTTTGAGAGTCATGTGAACATTTCTGGTTTGGTCTGAGTTATGGTGAATTCTTCCACTGGTCTTATTTCTCTCCAGCTAGGTTTCTTGTCTCTGACCTTTCAGGCCAATCCAAGATGGCCGAGTGGTAAAACCATGAAGCTAAATAGAGCTCTCAAGTTCTCTTGTAAATGGGATGTAAAGTGGGACTTTCCTCCACCTATACTTTGGGTAGTTCAGCATGCCTACATTCCTGTAGTCCTGCTTCTGAAGACCAAGGCAAACAAATTGTCCTTTGAATGTCTCAAGAGCTCTTTTTTTTTTTTCTTGTAATGCCAAACGCAATATTTTTTTGAGAAGACTATACCAGAAGTTTCCCAGCTGAGAAAACAGGCTTGTGAAAAATGGTTTCAGAAAATGTAATAAACCATGCAAAAGTTGTTCAGGGTGTGTTTGAAATGAACATCTGGATATGAGCTGCTAAATTACCTCCTTTCCCCTCCTCCTTTTTCTCACAGCTGTTTGAAAGTGTCCTGAGGGCAGGGAAACAGGTCAGTGGACCAAATTACACCTTTCCCCCTTCCATTCCCTTTTGCACCTATGCAAGGAATCTAGCTCACATATGTGTTTAATAAGTGGGCACCAATACAAGAAAAAAATTATCTCAATTCCTATTGACTTTCTGTAGCAACACCAAAGGAAAATAAACTCCGGATTTAAAAAATTCTCAAATAAAACTTATGGTTCTAATAAAATGTTGCTTTAAAGTTGACTTTTTTTATATCAAGAACTGAACAAACCACTCATTTCTCTTCATTTCTTAAGAATGAACGATTATTACGTCACACTTTCCCCAAAGTGAAGAAAAAACAGCTCCCAAGGCTTTGCCTTTTAACTTCTAATTGAGAAACATAAGCAGTTCTGTATGTTCTTACTGGATTTCCCATCGTATCTGTTTATTACCAACCCCTTCCATAGCCACAGTGGCAGCGCGTGCATGGAAGGAAGGTATCTACTAGTTTGGTTCTTCAGAAAAGAACGTGATTGAAGCCAAACTCAGAAAGTCAAGGGTGGAGTGTTGTCTCTCATAGGCAAAAGCTACACCAAAGTAAGCGGGGGAAGGAGGGGACTCCCATAGAAATAGAGGGAAAATCAGTGGAGCAGAGGAAAGGGACTTAGGGGGAGGCAGTGGGGACGGGAAAAGGGAAGAATGGTGGAGTGGAATCGATCCACTTATGCTCTGAACATACCTCAGTGAAGTTCACCTTTATGTATCTCTATAAAACACTAATTTAAAAAAGAATTAAATAGAAGGAAGACCAGTTGAGTAGAGAAAGGGGAGCAGGAGGAGGAAGGAGAGGAGGACAAGAGGAAATACTGGGGACTGACGTGGAGCAAATTATATTCCATGCATCTGTGATTATGTCAAAATGAACCCCAATATTATGGATGACTATAATGCACTAATTAAAACAAGTGGGCATTTAATAGGTCTTCTTGAAGTTATCAGTGTCCACATCTAAGTCAGACAATATGAAACGATGACCTCACATCAGAAGATTACATAAGCAAGTCTTTGGAGAGATGTGGTGGACGTTTTCACATGATGGGGGGCTGACTCTTCAACTCTGGGCTGTCTGAGGACAAAATGGGCCCCATGAAGGAGAGAAGACCCAGCACTCAATACGCATTTGTTCTTTCTACTAGCTTCTCAGCTTTTCTTGAGTAGGATGGGAGTCCCTTTCATGGCCGGATTCAGGTGCTTCACCATCAACAGCACATTCCGCATGCTTACTTCATGGACGAACAATGGACTGAATGACTGGATGGGTTTCTAGCATCGATTTTCTAATGACTGGAAAAGCTCCTTTATGAAGAATGTCCTAAATCCTCATTAAGGACAGTTTTAAAAGTGCAGGATGGAATTTCTTGCATTAGATCAACTAAGTTTTTATCACTGTTTAGGGTCTGAAATTTAAAGTTCTTTCTAATCGTTAGAGGGAGAATCCCATCATATACCAGGACCGCATCTCCTTGTACCCCCCATGCTGTCCCCACAGACATACTCCAGGCCTCACTAGGACCAAGGACCTCACTGCTGCCAGTACTGATGGTAAAGAGAAGTGAGCAGCTCAGGGTAGCACAGTGGGCTTCATCAAAGAAGCAACATTTTAGCTAAGTAGCCATGAACAGATGAAGGGATCTTACAGGGAAGGGGTTTTCAGTATGGAAGAAAGTCACGAATTGATACCAATGAGTTGGACCAGCAGGGAGTAACAGAGGTACTATAGAAGGCCAGGGCAGGAGAGGAGAGCACAAGAGAGCAACGTGCAGTGGGCAGTAGGGGCAGAGGCTGTGGTGGGAAACCACCTGCATCACCACACTGATTTTGAACTTCCTGACCGTCCAGCTCTGGAGTAGAAGCTCAGAATGGAGATTCATTATTTATTCCCAGACCCAGTGCCATTCTGCAGGCTGACAATCCTCTTCTAATTTCTTTTTCTTACTTTGTCATCCCTCAAAAACAATACCCTCCTCTCCAAGAAACCTTTGGTGAGTTCCAGAACAGACATGCCTTCTCTCCAGAGATCTCTGTACCTCTGAGAACACTGCCATGTTCCACTTTGCGTCCATGCTGGTTGGGTTTGTAACATTCTGCTGGTGGAGAATGTGATTTGCTGCAGGTGACATGATTGACGTCATCATCTGCTCAGTGTGGAGCTGGGGGCAAGTTACTTAGTCTTGTTGTTTTGTTTAATTGTAAAAAGGGGACCATGATAATACCCACCTTACAGGACTTGCATGAATATTGCCAATAATGCTTGTCACTCATTTAAGCAAGTGCTCGAAGTGTTGGTTGTTACTGTAAAATCCTGAGGAAAGACTAGGAAGATTGTTGTGAATTGTCAAGCCAGATAAGGTCAAAATCTTCCGAGGATCTTGTACATCCGATTTTGGTTCTAGAGATTTTGCCCTCAACTACCCTACAATAATGCAATTCAGGGGAAAAAACTTTGAATAGGAAAAGGATGCTCCTAGGTTTTTGGTTCTTCCCCTGCACGTACACATAGAAATAATGGAGCTGAGGGGGAACTCACTATGAGAGGTTGCACTTGAGCAAGGGGGAGAAGATGCTTCTCCCTGAGCAGTCATCCTGCCCACTGGGTGGCATTCCTTCTCACCATTGGGCCTCCCTCAGAGCTTGTTTGGCCCCTATTAGATCATACCCCATCTGGTCCTTCTCATTGTGGAGAAGGATGAACTTCCTTCCTAGGATGGCCACAGTGACTCCATAACTGATTATCTAAAAAGACAATTTGGGGACGGAAAGAGGACCCTGTTTTTAATACTGGACCCATAGGATAGTCACTAGAAACTCAAGCTGTGTATTCGTCCAAACTAGAACCTTAATCTTGCTGACTTGGGCCATACGGATTTCTGTTTCTTTCAAGTTCCTTGAACTCTCAGCCAAAAAGAAGCAAAGGGTTCCTCTGATCCAATTTATTTTTAATTGTATCAGTGCATTTTAAACTCCGTGCTGCATATAGGTTTCCTGGAAGGCCATGTCGATATATTGTGAAACATCTGGATCTTTGGGTATCAGGATGTTGGAATATAATGAGCAATTTTCATCCCAAATCTTTAAAGTCATGTAGATAAACCGATTGGTTTCGATTCAGGGAACTTAACTGCCAGCTTCAATTAGCCAGGCTTCTTTAATATATTCTTTTTCTAACATAGTAGGCAACTTCGATAAATTATTATTTATGGAGTACTTATTAAAATGCTACAGGGAAATCATTCCTGGAAATGTCTCACTGTGTAACTGTAAATGATCAAGCCTTTACTTGCTGATTGAGTGTGTGTGGACGTAAGTCAGATCATAGGATCACAGCAACTCATGCCTAAGGGAGACCTCAGTCAGCATCCAGGTCAGCTCCCCATCCCACCTCTGAACCTCCAACAGCATCCCTTCCTTGTAGATATCCAGGAAATATCTGAAGTGCCAGGGATGGTGAGACTCATCCCCACCCAAACCACCTTCTCTTTTGCTGAATGGCTTTTCCAAATAAAAACTGGTTCCTGATTTTAACTGGAAATCTGAATTTCCCAAATTTCCACACCTCAACTGCCATTATCTAATATGGACTCTGTCCTCTGATACAAGTATTTTCTTTCAACTCGTTCTGTTCTCAACCTTGGCAAGGCAGTGAAGAGTTGGTGAGAAACAAGCATGACCTGTAAAGTGACAGAGCATGAAGCAAAGTGGTTATCCCACAGTCTGGGGCTAAGGGGCTTGCATTTGAATCCTGGCACCTCCCATAACAAGACAAGGCATCTATGCAGAATCTTAGTCTTCTCACCTACACAACAGGAGAGGTTATTGGTTACCAGTGTTACTTTGGGAACATTCTTGACAGATTACAGAACTCAGTGTATCTGAAGTATTTAAAACAATGTCTTCTGGTACATGGCAAACACTACTCAGCTCTTGCTCTACAGAATCTGGACATTTTCCTGCCAACATAAGATTGGTGGCTCATAGACCAGGGCTGAGTCCTGTCTACTCTGAAGCCTTAAAATGCAGCTTCCTCAAAATACCTTGCCAAGTGTTCCTAATTCTTTAGTTTGAGTGTTTGACTTACTTTCTGGTGGCTGTAGAGAAAAAATTCTAGTAATTAAGAGTCAGGGCCTAGGAAATTGTACTCAACTCTAAACATTCATTGCATTAACAGGAAAGTTTTCTTTTTAAAAATGGTAATGAAATAAGAATTCTTGAGGTTTTAGAAAGGACTGTTTTCAGGAGACTCCTTTGGGAATCCTAATGTTCAGATGGGTAAATAATAGCAGACTTAAAATGTGTCTTTGTGGATCAGATTCTGGGTTCCCTTCCTTATTAGCTGCACAACTTGAGCAGGTTTCTTGGTGTCTTCAGGCTTCATTTTCTGCAACCATAAAATAGAGATGAATGTTGAAGTTTTCCTGTTCATTAAGCTGCTCTGATGTCCAAATGGCCCAGCACAGGTGGACAACAGATACTCATTAGGTGCTCTGGATACCTTACCTTAGTAACCATGTCCCATTCTAATCTTACTCCTATCTCTCAGTTCTGCTTCATCCTATCAACAGGTATCAAAGACTGCTTCCTTAACTATAGCCCGTGATCCTGGACACAAGGACCCATCAGGAAACCCTTATCTAGCCTGGGAAAGTTTCAGATTGCTTTTCTGATTAGTAAGACTGATTTGCATTTAAAGAGCATGGGAGAAGACAGGGGTGCCCAGTGGCAGAGCAACAAGGAGAGATAAGAACAAAGTCATCAGCCCAAGATGTCGTTGATATCAGTAACTGTCAGGCCTGAACCAGGCACAAAGCATCTGCCCCAGCATTGCTACGGGAGCTCCACACACCTGCCACTCAAACCAGCAGCCCCAGCAGCCCCTGCTCTCTTCTCAGAACAACAGAATCATTAACCTCACCTCAACTCAGACAAATCCTCAGGAGGTGTGTTTGCACATTAATTCTGGAAAGCACTGGTCCTCAACATTACAAGAAAGTCATACCCAAAGTTTGCAAAGCTTTCCAAAAACGACATTCAGCCTGCCACCCACCCAGTTGGGATGCATGCAGAATACTCTGAAGCATCCCCTTGAATCAAACCTGTCTGAATTATCAGCCTGTTTCCATCTCTCCCCCATCCTGCACCCTTGCTTTGAGTCATTTTCTGACTTGATGCTTCTGTCTGCTTCCTGGTCCTTGTTGGAACAGAGCACCTGATATCTGGCTTAAAGGAGTGCCTTGTACAGATGCCCTACTTGAGTCACAGAAAGATTAAAATGTTGTCTAATCCAGGTTCTCTCACTAGTTGATATTCCCGGGGCATGTGGTCTTTGAGGGGCTAAGGGATATAGATCCTGAATTCAGTATTTTCCTTCTTTTTTACCTCTAAAGTGCTGAACATTGAACTTAAAGTATGCTAGGCAAGGGCTCCACCCATTGAGCTACATTCTCAACACTCTAGCCTGACTCAGATAGAAACAAAGAGGAATATGTTCTGTGTAGCATTGCTAATGGCTTTTACTGAACCAAAAAGACCCCAAAGCAGAGAATAGTTTCCCCCAATTATCATTTAGCTTTACATTGTTATTACAAATATAATGAAATCTTTGATTTCATGAGTTTCAAACATGAGAAAAGGAGGGAAATCAATGAATTAAAAACCTGGGGAGTTGCAGAGTACAAGAGTCTGTGTTATTCACACACACACACACACACACACACATGATTGTGTGTGCACATACACATAAAGAGTGAGCATCTGCCATTATGTGAGGCAATGTGGATCCAAAAGTTGATAAAAATGGGGTCTGTCTCCACCTCCCCACTCCAGCCCTTTTGGAGCTGAGATCTTAAAGGGGAAAGAGATATGAATCGAAAAAACTTCAAAAATATCTGTTATGTCATCATAGTGGTGAATGTTCACAGAATACAGGTGCCAGGACTATGGGAATATATAAAAAAGGGAGAGGGACCTATTCAGAAAGGATTTCCTGAGGAATCAGCAAATGTGAAGTGTGGGTAGAGTTGACCAGGCCATCTCAGACGGGTGTGAGAGGGTGGAGAGGCCCAGCTGGTGCTGAAGTCCTGTGACCAGGGGTGTCAGTCCCCTTTTAAGGAACTGAAACAAGTCTGCAGTGAGTGGAGTCCAAAGAAGGGAGGAGGGGAAAGGGGACCACTGGCCTGGCTGCATGGCGGCGGGAGTATTTCTGTCTTCGTTCTAAGAAGACTGGGAAGCAATGAGGGGTTTCAGGAGTGGGCAATATGTTTAAATGTGTGCTTCTGCAAGAGTGGTCTTTCTTCCATGTGGAAAAAGACCGGGAGAAGGGCAAGAGTGGAGAGTAGGAACAGAATGGTTCAGATGTCACTGCAGGCTCCAGGGTAGAATGGCATGGTGCTTAGACTGGGAAGGTGGTGCGCAATGGAGAGAAGTGGGAAATCCCAAGAGACATTTAAGTTATTAAATCAAATGTACTCAGATTAGGTTGGTGGAAAGGGGACAGGGAGATGGTAGGTTGACAGATAGTTTGCAAAACTGCCTGATGCTGGTCTCTGGACTGATTCAGGGAGCTCTGAACCCATACCAGATCAGAGGGTCGGTGGTCATGAGTTAGGATTTAGACTTTAGGAATTAGAGTCCTTTCCTGACCTCCTAGACAAAGATGCACAGGTCTGGAATTTGAATGAGAGTTCTAGGCTGGATGAAGATGTTTTATAATAATAATTTTAAATGTAGAAATGACAATTTATTATTTACTGAATATTTATTCTGTGTCAAGGCTTTGTGCATATTATCTAAATAAATCCATACAACACTCTGTTTGAAAAGACTGTTCATCTTCACACTGTGGATGGGGAAGAGGAGGCCCAGGGAGATCATATTATCTATGCTTTTACCCACTGTGTCACACTGCCCCCTGCTGAGCACCTACTAAGTGCTATCCTCTTATGAAAAAAAATGATGGTTAAGATCTCCCAAGGAACTTGTATTCCCCAAAAACTGGTACATGCCATTGTGTATTTCCCATAGCAATCTGAAAGAGAAGAAACCACGACTTAGGATTTTCTGTCCTCTGCCAATGAGCAGTTTATGCTACTTGTCTGCCAGTCACATCCCTCTGGCATTCACAGGGACATAGTACCTCTCCCTTTGCTTTTTTTGGTCCAGGACAGTTTTTGTCTTCTTCTGATCTCTGGTGCTAGGTAACCCCAGGACACATAGGGTAAACAAGAGGAATTGCACCATGAATCCCCAGGCACCAGTCTCCATCAGCCTCCAATTTCAGGATCTCAGACACATGAGAGGGCACTACTCCCCTTTGTAAAGGTAAACTAAGGCCACCAATTATTGGAGGCAGCTGTCTCCATTTACCTGTCCCAGCATTGTTCTGAGAATGAAAACAAGGCCATTTGTAAAGCCATCTCTGAAGCAGAGATATAACTACCTTAGCAGCTGAAGAGAGAACATTTGTACAGAATGGTCCCCATGCACATGTCCTCCTTTTACCCAGACATTGAACATAACCATGAAGAATTTTACCATCACGCAGAAGATTCTGAGATTCTGAAACTGGAAAATTCTCAGGAGTTTGCATGGAATGAAATGTAGGGATTTGTACTAAAAACATACATCACTCTTTAACTTTCTTGTTAGTGAAAATGGTATCATTGGAAGTTAATAAATTGTGCCTCTATCAGTGTGCTTATATGTGTGCAGAAAATAATTTTTCAAGGATGCACTTTCCATTTAACTGAAAATCAGTTTTGTCCATAGTAAAGTGTTTTTCACTGTTTGGAATGATATGGGAACTTGTTTACAGGATCCTGAGATTGCTCGTGGCAGCCAATTTTATCATGAAGTGAAAAGTCTCCAGTCAGTGAGCCTGTTCTCGTGCTTCATTCCTGGAGAGGCTATAAAACTTGTCCTCTCTGCATTAAGTCTCACTTGTCATGAATTTTAATTTTCCTTTAATTTATATATGGAAGCCTAAGGGACATGGTATTTGGATTATACAATATGTGTTAGGCAACTCAGAAACGATGCCATTTTTGAGCAGATAACCCATGCTGTCCTTCAGGACACTCTGAGACCTTTAACAGACAAGCATGCACAAACCCAGTCCCAAAAGGGGACATATTGTTTTGTACAGGTTTTTCCGGTAATATTATGATTTATTTTTACTCAAAGAGTAAAATGTGCTCATCGTAAATCGTTTCACTCTTACACAGGAATAGAAAATGGTCCCAAAGGAAGCAAGGTGAGGAAATAACTGTGAGCTGATTTTCCAGGCATTGCCCCCCCTGGCATCTCAAAGCAGAGCTCAGTACAAATCATGCAAAAAAAAAAATCATATAATTGTCCACACTTTGGTGCACATCACATACGATGATGGTAATGCTACCAAACCCAGATGAAGACAACTCCAAGAGGCTCTTAACTTCTGTCTGAGCCCAGTTCCTTCCTATACCCTGCATGCCACCATTTCCGCTTTAGCAATAACTTTGCACTCTCTCCAGTGGATTCTTCCAGAAAGGCATCTGCATGAAGCTCTCCTTTTAAAAACAAATCTTTGTTTTTACTTTTCCTCTTCGTTTTTCTATGTCTCCTCCATTTACAAAACATCTCTCAAGGCCTACACTACTAGTTAATGTTCTAAAATTGCATTCCCTCTCCAAACAACGCCAAGTCTGGCTTTCAATACCATCACTCCAGGAAATAATCTCTCGTCTCTACTGAAAGGGGGTGTCATGTCTTCAAATAAAAGGGACACTTTACAGACCATTTCTTCATCAACTTATCAATTCAATAATTATTTGTTGAATATCTGCTGTGTACCTAAGTTCTTCATCAAGTATCAAGGTTATTTTAACAAACAACCATTGGAAAATTATCTTTGTCTTGTTTCTAACATTTCTGTACAGGAATTTTCCATTGTGCTTATCAATGCCCCCATTAGAAGGTCTCATGTACCCTATTTATTTTTGAACTATAGCTGTTGCAAAATACATGAAATGAATTGAGACTTGGTATTTCTCCATAGTAATCGATCTTCTTCCTCCTTTTTGATAGGCCTGGCTGTTAATAGCAGTCACCAGGAAACTCAAATCTGGCCCCCAATTTTAATATCTCTATTACATTTTATTTTAGCGTATTAAATTCTCCAAAGATTCTGAATCCATATGTATATATTCCTTATGCCCTTTCTCAGATATCAATGTTTTGGCCACTCTAAGTCCACTCTAGAGTGCTTTATGCGTGAACAAATAGGTCTTTCCTAATGCTCATTTTATAATAGTCTAGAACCAAGTGTCCACCAACAATGTCAAATGCAGACCAGAGGCTTTTCCTATGGATTTCAACTCAGCCTCTGAAACTTGCTATATGGTCTTTCAGTCTTGGCTTTGGAAAAGTCATCAGGTTACTAACTGTTTTAGGGACCATAAAACAAAGTGTGTTCCTAAACAGAAAAAAAAAAAAAAGATTCCAAGAAGGAGAAATGTATGCACAGAACACAGGGTGAGAAAAGGCCCCTCAGAAGCTTTGCTGGCAAGAATCCCAAGCTCATGTTACCAGGAGTATTTACATTAAAAATATATCTTCACTTGAGCAACATCTCTGAGGTCAAGCTCAAATCCAGCCTGGGAATTCTTTGGTTTTACTACCATTTGTCAACTCAAGCTTCAGCTGTGATTTCTCTGCCTTCTGAGGCATGAAGGCAAAGAGGGCCGAGTGAGGGCCAGAATTGCAGCCCCGATAGAACGTGGTGGGAATGAGGGGCTTCTGAGATTTTTCAGCAGCAAGTGTCTGGTTGCAGGCTTCCTAGCCAAAAATATTTCTCACACCTTCTAATCTTTTATGTGCAAGGAAAAGCCCAACATGGGGTGAGTAGTACTGACTTTTGCCTTCCTTTCTGGGGTCTACTCCTGGACATAAACCTATGTGGTCCCCTTTTCTCATCTGCCAGAATGCCCCTGGGAGGCCTTGTCAGCTGTAGGAGTGGGAGAAAAAGAGGGAGAGATTTATGGAATTTCCTTTGTAATTATATTCCTGGTTTTCACTAGGTTGCCACTCAGTCTTAAATATTTTATCCTAAGCCTACCATTATGAAACACCACCCATCAGGGAGGCATTTAAATATAATTTCATTAATAATTTGAGTTTGTTTTAAAACTATTCACAAATGTATATTTAAAGAAAAGTTAAAAGTGAATAAGCAATTTCAATTTTGGCCTCTCTCAACAATGCTACTGAAGTAATTCTATGACTGACCCACATGGTGCAGGAGAAAGATCAGGTCACTCAGAATTGGGGTTAGGGAATCTACCACTATGCAAGAAAGTAAAAATAAAACTCCACCTATCATTCATAGTCCTAGTCTTAGTTCTGAACATCTTGTTCCAAACTTGGCCTTATGTTTTACTCAGTGTTGCTCTCAGGCCCATTGATGATTTTCTTTCACCATTCTTGTTCATGTTTTGCAATTTGGACTTGACTTCAGGCCACAAACATCTGTTTATTTCCCTGTGCTTCACTGGATCTATTTTCCAGCTCATAGATTCTTTCTTCAGCTCCATCTATTATGATATTTAATGTGTTAATCAAGACATCTTTTAGAATACTTATTTGCCCTATTCTTTTCTAGAAATTTTATTTGGTCCTTTTACAAATATGCCTTTTTTAAAACATATTTCCATCATATTTTCCATTATACCTTTAATGTTCATATTACCATAATTTTATTTTACAAGCATTTCCCGATTGTCATATTAGCTCAATTCCTTGGAGTTATCAGTGTGTGTGTGTGTGTGTGTGTGTGTGAGAGAGAGAGAGGGAGAGAGAGAGAGAGAGAATTGACTCACTGACTCTCCCTTATGGATTTTTAGCCTGACTTTTGGTTCTATGCGCCTTGGAGGCAGCCTTGGGAGGAGAGCACAGCCCTTCTAAGAGGCAGTAAGGAGAGCAAAAGGGATCTATACGCAGATGACATTCTTCCTAGATACCTTGGTTCTAGGCCAACCATCCCATGGAGAGCAGAAATTTGTTTTCATTTTCTTACACTACAATACACTCTGGTCAGTCACATAGAAAAATTTAACAGGGAACAGCATGTTCAATTTCATGATTAATGCTCCACATTCTCTGGAGATAACTGGAAACACACCTAATACACAGTACCTGGAAGTTCTTTAGAGCATATAATCTCAAGTTAATTCTGGTAGAGAAGTCCTGTCCCTTCCCTTTGTTTGCACCACAATCTGTTCCTCAATCCCCCAGGGGGCGCTTACCAGGTTACAGGTGGTTCTAAAGTTCTCGTGGGAAGGAGAGGTGCATGAATCTGGAAGTGAGATGAATGCACTGTCTATTAGTCACTCTGCTATATTTCATCAAATATCAAGAGGGATCTTGATTTACCCCACTCTTGAAGGTGCAGAGAATAAACACATCAGGCAGTTTTCTTCTCGTTATTTTGCTTTGTATTCTGAAGATTGGAAAACCTACACAAACTTCCCTGTCCCCATATATAACAAAACAAAATCTTAGACACAATAAAATAATTTCAAGAACATAAAGTCATAGCATTTGAACCCTGGTCATGCTGGTTCCAGACTCTGCTTATTTTTTCAGCAGGGCAAGTCAGAGGGCAGCAATACCCAAGTCAGCTGGATCCCAAGCCTTCCCCAGAAAGAACAGTACAGGCAAATTTATGCCTTCTATCATAAAAATTCATATAAATTTTGTATTTTATTTCACAATAGTTTGTAACAGTTTTAAAATGAAAGTAACATGGCTTCATATTGAATTAAATTGCCTAGTTCTTATTTTAATTTCTTTGCCTTTATAGCTATTCTTTTCCTTTTGTTGAAGCCTGGCCACCCATCTGCTAAGACCCCATTCTCCATGATATAAAATTGGTGCATTGCACGATGTATACACGTCTTGAAACATCACATCTTACTTCATTATCAAGTACATTTTTTATGTATCAATTAAGGTAGATTTATTTATTCATTCATTCACTAAAGAGTGATGTATTCATTTATTTTGTTGTTGTGATATGTCTGTCCAATTAGGAACTAGATTTCTTAGACACCTTGCATCCAGGTGGGGTAATATGTCTCAATTACACTGAACAACATACTGGTAGATGTGACAAATGCCATTTAAAGACTTGAATTGTGTTGGTACCCCCATTTACAATGACCCCCCTTCCCCCATCTGAATGTAGATGCCCAAAGCAACCTTGACAATCATGCATTAAAGATGGCTGAGACTCCATCAGTGGAGTCCTTCTTGCAGAATGGACTCCATCCTCACTGCTGCTGTCAATCTCTGTTTACAAAAGCAAAATGTAAATGTCTATTGCATCACAACATTAAGATTCTATAGTTTATCTCTTTAAACTACTTACTTTCCCATACCTTTTCCCAGGTTCCAGACTCTCTCCTGGTTTAACCAACCTCAAGATCTGCTCCAAGGTAAAAGGGTATGTTAGTATTGCTCCCTGTATTCATTTTCTATGGTTTTAATAACAAATTCTCCATAATTCCTTTGTCTTAAAACCATGGAAATGGATTCCCTCTCAGCTTCAGGGACTGGAAGTTTAGCATCAGTCTTATCTGGCCCAGGCAAGGTATCAGGTCTGGAGGCTTTAGAGGAGAATACTCTCCTTCCTTTTCCAGCGCCTGGTGGCTCCTGGCATTCCTTGGCTTGCAGATGGACCTCTCAAATTTCTGCCTCCATCTTCATCTGGCCTTTTCCTGACTTCTCCTCTGTGTTTATCACATGTCCTCTGCCTCTCTGTAGCAAAGTCATTTGTGATTAGATCTAGGACCCACCTGGAAAATAATAGAATATTCCCTCCAAGTTAAGATCCTTGCTCATGCATGCAAAGACACTTTCCCCTTTAGAGGGTAGCATTTGCTGGTTCAAAGGATGAGGAACAAATATCTTTGGGGGTGCAATTATTTGTCCTACTACATATCCAAGATGATTTGAATGAAACTCCAGAGCCAAAGATGATGCAGGAAGAAAGAGCCCTTGAAGATGGGAAGATACTGAAAGTAAGTTGAGTGATAATAACATCTTTCACTAACTTCTTTAGTGAGAATAAGAAGCATGTATTTCACACACCTGAAAACACAGATACACACAATGAGGAGAGAGGTTCAGAAACTCTAAGCAGAGGGCCTGGTGATAACCTGCACTGCAAATCTCAGTCCTGAAAAGCATTTTGCTGGAGGTAGCTGCAGGCTCAGCTCTATTTTCTTCTATTTCCTCAAACAACAGAGATTATTCACAACCTGTTGTGAACCATGCACTCTTCTCTATGGTGGGGAAACAATGGAGAAGATGCAAGCCAAAGTCCCTGTCCTCAGGATGCTTACATTCCAGCCAGGAGCAAATGTAACTCAAACAAATATCATCTAATTAGAATAAATAATATTGAACAAATTTAGAAAGAAGTTGATAGGAAAAAAATTGTATATCAATAAAACTTTTCATCTGCCCAGTTTCCAAACTCCTGATATCTCTCTCTTACTTCTTGGACTCCCAAAATATTAAACTTAGAAACCACATCTGGGCATTCTATCTTTCCCTGTTTGGCATTGAACCGTGTTAAATGAGCTTCCAATTCTCCTACAACCATTGTTATTTATTTATTTTTAATTTGGGTTTGTCTTAGCACATAGTAGGTTGTTGCATAATTTCCTATGAATCAGTAGGTTAGAAATAATTTCCCCAGGGTAAAATACACATTGCACCAGACAGCACCAGCTGCACAACCTTGTCCTTTAGATTTTATGCTTTTGCCCATCTTTCATCACTGCATGCCCCTATCCCTGCTCTCCCCCCATTCCTCCCACTTCAGCTTACACTGGGCTGTACAGACAACCAAGACAGACAAACAACCTCTCACCACCCACCAGCACCCCAGCCACTCCTGTCTGGCCCCACTCTCAGCACAACCTGATGAAAAGATGTCACTGCCAACAAGCATTTAACCTCCTCACCTCTCCCCTCTGCCCTCCCTGCCTCCTCTGAGCAGCAGTGGGGGAAGCAGAGTGAGAGATTAAATCAGGTGGTCGAAAGCTAACACGGTCTCCCAGCAACTTTCAAAGTGAACCCAGGAATTCAAACTGTAATATCATCCCCCAGGAAAAGGAGCAAAGCATGAACGAGTCAGGCCCTTCCTGGGTTCACTGCTGGGGTTCCCAGGCGAGGCTGGGGACAGGGGTGGGACATCAGCCCCTTTGCTGGGGTGCATCTGGGAGAGGAAAGGAAGGTGGGGCTCACCCAGACATCCATGTGGGAGCAATCAGAATCACGTCCGCCAAGCCTCCAGGGCTCTGGGGGACATTCAGAAACTCCAAACAAGTGCATGGAAAGATATGCTTTGTTTTCTTTTTGCCCCTGCTGAGAAATTCTGCCCATTGTGTTTCTGTGGGAGGCTTTTGTGGCTAATTTTGAAAAATGAGGTGAACAGGTAAACTGGAGCTAATGGGCTCAACCCCAGGGCAGACATCTGGGGCGATGTTGACTCTGTTGCTGGAGGAGCCAGCTGGCCTTTGCTCTGCTCCCGCCTCCAGCCCCACTCCCCGCTGGCCTCCAGGGGGACTTCAGCTTCTAATGAACCAACTGCAGAGTCCCTGCCACTGCTGCTGCTGCTGCTGCCCAGGCTGCTGCTGAAGCCCCATAAATGTTTGTTTTGTGAATGAGCTGCGCTCGGCACACCCTGGCCATGTTTCTCCTCCATCTTAAGAGGATATAGATTCCCAACTGTCCCTACTTGGCTAGGGGAAAAGAGGACCCTCATGTACATTCCCAGACCTAGGGAGAAGGAAACTGGGTGGAACTTGGGATTCAAGTGTCCCTAATGAGTTTCTCCCAGGGACCAAGCTGATAGGGTAAGAGCAACAGCTATGGTTCTAGACACTTCTCTGGCTGGGTGCTCAGCACACCTCTTCCTTACAACAATCATGGGACACAAGATATTTTCTCATCCATTAATGTGAAAACTGGATTTGATCAGCACATGTGATAGGAATGCATGAAAATACCATGTTAAACCCCACTAGTGTGTTTAATTAATATGCTAATAATAATTTTTTAAATGAGGAATACATGCGACAGACCTACAATAAAGTCACCTATGCGGTAGCGACATGTAAACTCAGGCCTATTTAGTGTAATACTTAGGAGTGTTGCTTAGGAGGTTGATGGCCTGTATTCAGCCCCAGCTCTGCCACTGACTTGCTATGCAACCTCAGCAAACTGAATTTACCTCTCTGGACCTTATTTTTTATTTTTGTGTTAAACAATAAGGATGATGGTCTCTGCCTCTTAGATTGTTGCCTTGTCTAGTGAAGGAATGGATGTAGAATATTTCTTAAAGTGCTCCATGCCTGTGAGTGTTCAAAATTAATACTACAGAATCAGTGATCTTCTCATCCAGAAACAACTGCAGATTGTTTGTAGAGAGTAAAGAGATGCTCGGTTTCTAATAATACCAGGGAAAGCTAAGGGATGCGTGGATGTCCCAACTGGTTTGTGGTTGATCTGATCAAAGTGTCCTTCCCCATTCAAAAGCAGGGTCTACTAACAGCACTGAGTATGTGAAGTGAGAGTAAGTGTGGAGAGAAGGACTCACCACACCTGAGTCGAAGAGTGAGGCTTCCCCACATCACCTTGGTTAGGGAAGTCTATCCATATTTGGCACCAGAATGTATCTTCCCAGAACTGACAGGCATCAACTCCATCCACAACTGGGAACCTACAAGGACACTTAGAATGGGATTTCCCAGCGTGTCTTTTCTGTCTTTTGTCTTAGTGTGGTGCCCTGGACAGTAAAGAGAAATGAAAGTTGGTAGGTCCCTTCAACTGCTAAATGCCCCCATCTATGGGCCATGCATTCATTCAACATATTTACTCAGCATTTACCACACATCGGCCATTGTGCTTAATGGCGCATAAGCAACAGAGAGGGGAAAAAGATGTGTGTGATGACACATGGATGTAAATTCACTGCAGGAAAAGTCTTTTCCTTTTTGTAGAATTAACCATTGATCAGAAGTTTGGTTGCATACACAAAATTTGAATGTGCACATTTATACACACACACGCAACTACACACCACAAGCAGGAGTTGAGAACATTTAGTTGATGTGGATATGGCTACCCAGGCAACCCACACAGGGAATTCTTATGTCTGCATTTACTTCCCCACCCTTGACCTTGCGATCCTAAATTTCCAGATCCCAACACTGCTCTGCTCTCTTCCACCATGCAAACATTCCCCTGATTGATTTCATATTCCAGCTTACAGTGCCTGTCAAGCTGGGCTTAGAGGGAATCACCATATTTTCATAAAATGAGTTCTGCATTCCCCGAATCCCTGATGCCCAGGTTGTCACCTTGTTAATGATTATTTTGGGGAGGGTTTTATGAGATATCAAGGCAGATGTTAACAGATGTGGAAAAGTGGATATACTGAATCTAGAGAGATACAGGACAGAGCCATTGTTTTGCTGTGAAGGGGTTTGGTGTGAGGAGTGTCACGGTCAGGAGGGAAAGGCATGGACACCTCAGTTTTCACATAATGCTCTCTGGTGGCTGGGAAAGAGTCCTTACCACAAAGTGAACACACAATAAATATCAGCTGAATGAGTGATTCAGTACATTAATGAAGGAGTGAGTTATAAGGGGTATAGAAATCAGTCTCCCAAGATGGCAATGATAACCACCAGTGCAGTCTGGGGAGAAGTGACAGGATGGGTAGGAGCCAGACTCAGGAGATACCCAACCCATGTTAAACTGAGTTGTTTAGGTTCTGCCAAGAAAACAGGGCTCTGGGCAGGTTTTTAAGCATTATGGGAAACTGAGGCACAATCTTAGTTGTAAGTAGAGTACAAATACCTGGTGTGATAAAAGAAATAATAATAGCTGAAGTATATTGAGCTCCAACAATACGTCAAGAACTTTCTTAGTGCTTTACATTTGCTCGTCATAACCAAGCATGATCAGATAGAATTTTTTATTCCAAACTTTCAGAAAAAATGAAAAGAAATAGATTTTTAAAAATTCCTCTACTCAGTGCTTAGATTCATGTCTAAGAAGTCTGGTTCCAGGGACTGCTTTCTTAGCACAACTACTTGGACAAGAGAAAAAGTTCAATTGAGAGGGTAGGTGAGTGTCTGAGACTCCTCTCAGATAATTAGCAAGATCATGTCCAGATCTCACCTGCAGGGGAGTTAGATCACCCCTATGGAACTGGACAAAGGTGTGTCTTCCTTCCTGTGGAGGCTTGGAATAGGCTGCTTCAGACTCCAACTGTGATCATTGGTGCAAAATGGTACTCCTAGCCATCCCTCTCTCTGCAGAGCTTCAGATCTCAACTCCACACAGGTGGGTCCCAAATGGACATCTCCTATCCTAATTTACCTTCAGGTTTCCATTACACAATCCCGAATGCTTTCTGGTTATAGCCCTTAGATGCCCGATCAGCAGCTAAAACTTGTCTCAAGGCCAAGAAAGTTGGCTCATCTTTCTCCCCAATTCAAACTGTCCACCTTTCCCACTTGCATTTGTCTGTCTTTGACACTATCATCTCCAGGGATCCAAACCTTGGAGACTCATGGTCTACCTCTTTCCCTTTGCACAATGAGAAATCATTTATGAATCCTACTAATTTTTCCCTTTGACTTAAAAAAATTATCATTATATAAAGTTTTGATTCTTTTCTAACTTGTCAGCCACTCTGATATCAGCATCTCTATTCTTTTTCCCATTCATGAGTTCAGTTATATCTGGTTCGAATAGTGCTTGGATTCCAGTTTGATCCTAGCATCCAGTTCCTCTCTCCTTGTTTCCTTCCCCCACAGGCTGCCAAACAGATCTCTCTAAAGTGCATTTCTGAACTTGTCACTCCCCTGAGCAACAAATTTCAATGGCTCCCCATTGCCTGCCAAATAGCATCCAGATTCTTTATCATGGCTTTTCACATCCACTTAGATCTGGTCTCAACTCGATGCACATTTATTGAGTCCTACTTAGTGCCAAGCCCTGCACTAGGAGTTGTAAATATAAAACTAAACCCTGGGTGCTTCCTTCCCTTAGAGAAGAAAAGGAAGATGGTCCCCAAATCTCTTATCAGTACTTCTTCGCTCTCTTGCCCTCTGCGAAAGGTGTGAAGTTGGATTTTTGCTGTACTCCAAAACTTCCTCAGCATTTCTTGATTTTGTGTTCATGAACTTCCTTACTTCAATCTCCAACAAATTTTCTTTTGGTTAATATTTCTTCCTACATGAAGCAACCATGAGTCAACCTCTCAAAGATAAGTGCTTCTTAGCAGTCACCTTCACACGTGTTCTTACGATGGATAATAATTTGAGTACACAGCAGTTTGGCATCTGCCTGTTACTTCCTCCATACCATCGTTCTCCAGGTGGATGTGCCATAGGATGCTATTCCATAGACAATGAGGTAATGCATGCTCTTAAAAGGAAGCGTCAAGGGTTTTGGTAATATTATATTCTACAAAATTTAATAGTTTTCTCTCCCGCATATCTCAAGAGAATTTACCAATTGCATCTTATGCTCCAAGAAAACGTTAAAGTGTATAATATTTTCCAAACACATTAAAATATAGGGTATTTTTCTTGCACTTTTTCAATGCTATGTTGGAAGAGAGGACTATTGAGTAATAAAGACAATAGTAATACTAAGAAAAATCATTGTTTTTTGACTTATTTTTCCTGTGGCAGCCGCTGCATTAAGTGTCTTTGCATCTAGACTTGAATCTAACTTTCACAACTCAGTGTATGGGTACTAATTTTAAACCATTTTGCAGATGAGAAAAAAAAATCTCATAGCAGTTAGTTAGATCCCCAAGGTCGTCACTGTCAAGAAAATAGTTAAACTACAACAGAAGTCCAGTGTCCCTAGTGTTTTCTGAGGAGAAGAGTCCGATTTAAAAATCTCTGTGAGCCCTTCTCCCCCCCCAAATTCATAACAACCCGTGATCTTTCAATAGTCTTGTGATTTGGGTCCCTCGGTCTGATTTTGCATCTGCGCTTTGGTGCTTCACAGCCTAGAGAGTGGAAAGAACACTGCTACCCTGCTCCAAGCCTCGGGAGACCTGAGCTTATGACCCCAAATCTGCCTTTAATTAACCATGTGTCATTAAACAAAGAATTTCTCCCCTCTGGGGCTCAGTTTCCTCAGCTGTAAAATAAAGCAAGGTTCGACTTGTTGGTATCTGAGGTCCTTTAACCTCTTTTCACCACGCTCTTCTCTTTGCCAAGTTTCTGTGATTAATAGAATTAGATGAGCCCTTTGTTGCCCATTGTATCTGCCACTGAGAGAGCTGGAACCATTCCTCAAAGGAATCCATGACATGGCCAATTCACTGTGTCAACTCTGAGGCCACTGCAGTGACCCTCAGTCACTAGCAGCATGAGAAGCAGAAGAACTTGCTTTTTACTAGAGCTCTTCTTCCACTATAGAACTTTTTTTTTTTAATTGTGGAACATCAAATAAATTTAAAATTTTTATTTGGATAATATAAGTATAAATGAGTAAAAAAAAAAATACCCAGATGGCATACATTTCCCTTGCAATATATACGTGATTAAAAAATGAGGAGAAAAATGTTTCTAGCAAATATGTTTTGGATTTCCTGAACTCAAAGTTCTTGCAGAATAGTTTGAGATTTCCAAAGCACCAACATGCAGCTGCTTTGGCTACTCTTCAATGAACCATCAAACCCCCAGTTGTCTTGGAAACCCGCCTGCATCCTGGGATATGTTCTCCATTGAGCAACTAAAATGGCTGAAAGTCTTCCAGGGTAACATAGTTTGACTATAGTTCACCCTTGGGAACCTTCATAAAAACAAGATGTCTATCTTCTGACCCCTGAGCCGTAAGTGGCATGGCTTAAAGAAATAAAACAACAGAGGCTAATGTTAGTTTGCAGGGTTTCCTAAAGCAAAGAAAAGGATTTCAGAGATGGGAAATGTAATCTGCAAAAACCATTCCCATTTAATTATTGCCTCCCAGAGAATGAAAAAATTAAAGGAAAGCATAAGCAACTAGAAGGCCTGGAAGGGGAAAGAGAGTAACCAAAGAGAAACCTGAAGATTCTCTTATTAACTAAAACTCTCTGAGACCAGGACTCATAGGACTTGGTTGTCAATATAAGTTCCGCACTAGTTACAGCGATACTAATGCTATCATTCCAATCATGGGAGCATTTATTGACTATTTACCTTTTGCAAACTCCTTAAATAAGCACCTTAGTATCTATTAAACAACTGTAGCAGATGTCATTCATGTCTGGCTTGTCCCTCAGCATACCCCAATGACACCTGCCAAAACTCTCCATCCACACCAAAAGGAAATGTGCCCATGGGCCACAGGGTGCCCTCAGGCCACGGGAAAGCTTTGACCTGCTGCACTGGCGAGCCTTAAACCACCATCAGCAGCCCCCTAACCTTAGGGGAGAGAAGTTGGCAAATAAATACCCAAAGTAAGACAATTCTGGTGTGTTCTCAAAAGAGGTTCAAAGAGCCTCTCTGCTCTGGCTTTGCAAATTCTCCATATAGGCCTATGTGTCGTAAAGCTATCCTGGAGAAGAGATTCAGGGCCTTTGCAAGAGGCTTAGTAGTATTGGGGTTTGGCAAATGGCATATTCAAGAACCACAAGATGAAATAAAACTACATTTTCATTACTTATAAAGTGAAAAAAATTTATAAAAAATACACTCATCTTATGAAATATGAAAATATCAAAAGTACATACCTATAATCTCCCTACTCATAGGAAAGCACCATAACCTAGTGATTTTTGCAGAGATTCCTTATCTATGAAATGGGAGTTGTGAACAAGTGTTCTTTTAGTTCACTGTTTTGCTGGTGTGCCCAAGAGACCTGAGGAGAACAATTTCACACTAGGAAATGTTTATTTGAGGACTCACAGTCTCAATCCCTATGTGGCCAACTCCATCCCTCAGGGCCTGAGGTGAGGCAGAACCTCAGGGCAGAAGAGTGGGATAGAGGACAACAACTAGAAATGTGTACACAAGGCAGAGAGAGAAGTCTCCTCACCAGGACAAATTAAATACCCCTAAGGCACCCCTGACCCACCTCTTCCAGCCACACCCTACCTGCCTACAATCAACACCCAGCTAATCCCTATCCAAGAATCAATGCCCTGATAAGGTTAAGACTCTCATAACCCAATCATTTCACTTCTTAAACCCTCTTGCACTGTCACACATGAGCTTTCCGGGAACACCTCGTATCTAAACCATAACAAATATCTTCATTGAGTTCTTAAGAGAAATATTAATCTAATGTTCACTTTTGGCTTCGAAAAATGCCTGACACAATGAAGATTCAATGAAGATTAGTTATTACTATGCTTTTCAAAATATTCCAAATACTTCTGTGCAATTTACTTGATATCTCTTTCTGTCTTTGCAAAAAAAAGAAGAAAAATTACTCATGTGAAGTGTTTATCAGTTTAACTATCTTCCAGCTGAGCTGAGTAAACCATCTCAGAATTAGTTGTTCTCATTTTTACTGCTAAGAGATGGCAAAGCCAGGATTCAAATTCATGTTTGCCTTGCTATTATTTTTTTTCTGTAACACACCGTGTGTGTAATAACTTGAAAAACTTTCTTGAATCCCATATGCTTTTGTATCCTTGTTCCTTTTTCATCATTTCTCTCTAGTTAATAATTAGTAGTAAAACCTCTAAAACAAAAATGACCAGTATTCTTCTCATTCTTGACAATATAGCACAAGGGAGCAGAAGATCCTGTTCTGGGTCACTTCCTCCTGGGCCGCAGGGAACTTGCTCTAACGATTATCCACTCTCTCATTTACTTTTTCAATTTATCTTTCATGGCACATACCCTCAGTCTCTAAATATAGTCAAGGTTTTCTTATTCTAAAAAGAAAATCTTCCCTTAAATTTTAAAGTATGTCTAATAGTTAGCATAGGCCACCTGCTCTATTAAACCATTCCAAAGTCTCAGTGGCTTTATGTAGTAGTAGTTTCCTTCTTGCTTACTTTAGACAACAGGGTGGATTTGTGTTGAGGGTCTCTGCTCCATGCAGTCATTCAGGGATCCTGACTCAGTCCATCTTATGGTTCTGCTCTGTTCTGAGTTCTTGCATTCATCTCTCTTCTGCTCTATAGGTCTTCCTTCAGTGGCACCACCATCCATCCAGGTGCCAGCCTCCTTAATCTCCCTTAGTATCTAACATACCCAAGCAATTGTCAAGTCCTCAAAAACGCCCTTCCATGTTCCTTTCTCATTCCTAAATCTATTTTTATATCTATCAAGTTGTTATTTCTTCCTATCCTAAATTCAAATTCTTATAACAACACATGTGAGCACACAGACAGACATACACACATACTAGTTACTTCTGCTTCAGAACTTCCCAATTTGAATCTTCCTTGCTAAAGTCACCAGTATTAATTTACTAAAGGGAAACCCTGATCATGATAGAGGGTCCTTGATTTCTTCACACAACACAATCTTCATTGAAAGCAAGAAGCAAGTGAGGGACTTCTATCTGTCATCACAGCGCTATTCTATAAAGCTTCCAAATAAGAAGACTATTTCATATCACATGAATGATGAGAGATGCCCTCAGTTATCAAGAGCTTCTACACACACAAGTGATGGCTCTAAACTGGAAACTAGTCAAGTTCTTTGATGTTCTTTGCACCTAGAGACATTGCCAGAGCCAATAGGTGTCCAATAAATATCTATGGATGAATAACTGAGTGAGCGAATGAATGAACACATGAATACCATCAAATACACAACTTCACATCCACATATTCAAAGCCCTCAAACACAATTTTTCTACTTCCTTTTTCTGCAAATAATCCCTATGGATATGATATAATCTAGAAAAACAAGTGGCTGTCATTTTGCTCATGATGTTCTGACATCTTGTTCCAGGCACTCGTCATTGCGGCTCCCTGCCTCTGAAAGTTCTGGTCTTGTATTTCCACTAGTCAAAGTCTCACGCATCCTGTCATGGCATGGTTTACATGGTGGTTGTTGGTTTATTCATAAAAAAGAAGTTAATTTTCCATTCCTAGAAATCCTGTAGCACACAAATGCTGTTCTTATCATATTCTTTCTTCTAATGTGCTTATTTCCACATAGGTAATGTGGCCCCCTCTATGTATCTCCTATGAAAATTCCAGTGTAAGATTTCAACTGAGGCTGTGTGAGATTCTATTTAAGGAGAAATCCTATGAGATTTGTGGAAAAGACGGTGAAGATGGTGATTGATGATAATGATGATGAAGAAGAAGAAGGAGGAGGAGGAAGAGAAGGAGAAGGAGGAAGAGAAGAAAAAGAAGAAGAAGAGGAGAAGGAGAGAGAATTTAGTTTTCTATTTTAAATTCTTATTAAGAGCCAACGATATCTGAGCCTTACCAGTAGTTTGGGTTTTAGCTATTCTTTGAACATGTGGTATAATTCTATGTTTTAAAAGTTCTTTTTGACTTTATCTGCGGTACTGGAAATTAGGTTTCTGCCACATGAACCAGAAAATGCTCCACCTAATACACAGGGAGAAACCATGTTGGGTGAGATCCACAATTTAAATGTTCACATCAGCTTCTGATCCAGGCTTGGTCCCTCCCTCCCTCCCTACCTCCATTTATTCCTTCTCTTCCTCTCTTTTCTCTTTCTTCTCACGTTTTTTAGACTCTCTCCCATACAAAACCAACATTCCAAGAAAACACTCTTACAATGATGTTGAGCAACTGCAGACTGTAGAACACCGTGTGAAGAACCTGGATGGACCTGGCTTAGAATTCTGATCCTGCCATGTGCTGTCTGTGCATCCCAGAGCACACATCAACACACCCTAAGTTCCAGATTACTTTTGCGTAAAAAGTTCATAGGATTGTAATATACTCCTCAAGACCTCACAGGACAGGACCAGGACTAGGGTGAAACAAGTGGACCCTAGGGTGCCAGATTTAAGGAGGCCCTCACTTTTCACCACTTGTCAATAAGTGTTATTTTTTCGTCCTGTGGGCTTCATTTACCTCACCTTAGTGCAGGCCTTGAGAACTGTGGTAAGGATTGAGTGATTTACTACATATAAAGGGCCCATGACAGGAAATGGCATGTAATAAGTGTTCAATAAACACGGGGTGTTGTTTAATACCAGCTCTTATTTATTATGACAACTGCCATTCTTTTTTTAAAATTCCTAGCTAAGGGCTGGGGATACAGCTCAGTTGGTAGAGTGCTTGCCTTGCAAGCACAAGGCCCTGGGTTCAATCCCTAGCACTGAAAAAAAAATTACTAGCTAAATTATTACTATTATTTTTATTTCTACTACCACCACCACTCATATTAGTAATACATGGATTCTCATTTGGAACTATGATAAAATTATTCTGACTTTTTTTTCCCTCAGGGTGATTATTTCCCATGCCTTATACTTTTCTGAGCAAAATGGCAGCCCAGGACTCAGCCTGGAATGGGGAAGCTCTGAAAGGGAAAGTGCAGCTACAGCAAAGCTAAGAAAAACTATTCGTACAACAGCTGCATGGAGCAGACTTAACCCAGTTAACTTTAGTAAGGGTGTCCTCTAAAGAGGAGAGAACTGGAAAACTAGTTCATCCTAGAAGTCAGAGTGACATGGAGGTTAGAAGCTCAGGCTATGGGATACCTGGACTCAAGACCTGGTTTCATCATTTCCTGGCTGTGTGACATTGGACAAGCCACTTTTTCCACCTAAGCATTCATTTTTTCTTGTCTATAATAGCAGGCTCTGGCTCATTCAGCAGTGTGAGGGTAAAATATGACAAATCCTATAGAGAATTCAACACATGGATGGCATATACCAAGCACCCCAATTACAGGAGCCATTTAACTGTCCCCATTCCTTCAGTTAAGGTAAAACCATGCTGGTCTCCCATTCTCTTTTTTCTTACACTCATTCTAAAATCCAACTGTCTCTATGCTAGTGTGGCTGGGAGACCATGACACCCAAACCACCTGTCTTTGATGAAGCACTGTTTCCTGGAAGCAGGACCTGGCAGATTGGTCTCACCATCACCTTCCTCCATGACTGACACCTGGTCAGCACCCATAAATATGGGTTGGACTTTAAAACCCAGGTTCTTTAATCAAGGGGAATGAGCATAAGAACGCTAGTATTTTCTAAGTCAAACCAGAAATCTTTCTCTTTGCTTTTTCTGGGTCTCTGTTGGGCCTGTTTGGTAAAGTAACTGCTACCCTGATGGTAGCTTTCAACAGTTGCAAAGAAAACACCTCCATAGGTTCCCCATAAAGAACATGTATCTCCCCTGAATCCATCTGGGGAGATGCCTTTGACTTTGAGCCAAAATCAGGATGTGCATATCTTTCAGATTCCAACTGAGTGGAAGGGAAGAACGCTGGATGGATTGCTACTTAGGACAGAATGGGATACTGGATGGGATTAACAAACGAGATATTTGGTCACTGGCCATTGCCTATTACCCCTTCCATAGTCACTTTGGCAAGTATCTATTATATGGTTTTACAACAACCTGTTGTTGATCTCCTTTCCAGAAAGATTTTTCAGACACTGCAGACAGTGTCATCAATAGAATTAATCTTCAGCTTGAGCCTAATGGAAAACGGAAAAATATCAAAAGTGGCCTTGGAACCACTGCCTTTGGGCTTTCACTATGGAGTATATTCTTGCTTCCTTGTAGCAGTGAAAGAGGAGGTTGGTCTACACCAAGGCAGTGCAACATCAGGCCTCTTGGCTGAAATTCCTTGTACTCCAGGGTGTTCATTCCCTCCCACATTGCTTAGGGAACCCACACAGAGGAACATCTGGCCAGATGCAATCTACAAAACATGCTGTGAAACATATTAGTTCCCTCAGGCCCATGGGGGCCCACCTACTAAATGAGCAGGAAAGGACCCCACAGTGAATTCTGGAAGCCGAGATCCATCTCACATGGGACCCATCTTTCTGTAAAGAGTGAATTCCAGGCCAATAATTCATGCTGAGGTCTGACAGCATCTGGGAAGCTGTCTTAGGAGTCAGGGATGCTAACATAAGGGATCAGTCAGGACCCGGAGCCATTGTCTTCCCGTTGTCACAACAATGAGGAGCAAGGAGAAGGGCGAAGTGGCCCTGAGTTGTCAACAGCCTACTATCCCCAAGGAGCTAGCCTTTAGTCCATAAGTACTGTGTCATCCAGTACTAGGCTAAGTGCTTTAGAGGCACATTTCATTTAGTTTTCACAATAGGCCATAGGCCTCCATTTCCCACTTTTCTGGATAAGAGAAGACACAAAACCTTCCCGAGGGCACCCGCTGCTATGGATGGAGCCAGGAGAAAAACTTGTCTGCCTTCCTCAAAACTCTTTCCTGTAGCTACACTGGGAATGACACCTCACTCTTCTTCCATAAACCATCTCTAGCGTTCCACCATGATTTCTGGAGGAGGACCTGAGCTTCTGTTACAAGCCCTCTCCTCCAAAGCTCC
This sequence comes from Glaucomys volans, assembly GCA_020662805.1. Taxonomy (NCBI): domain Eukaryota; kingdom Metazoa; phylum Chordata; class Mammalia; order Rodentia; family Sciuridae; genus Glaucomys; species Glaucomys volans. The sequence continues at coordinate 67,115 of JAJEJO010005815.1, forward strand.
AGTTCTTGCAGCCCTGAGCATGGGTATTTATATTTTCTTGGATGACCACAGTGATGGATAGGCTCCTTTGGTTTGGAGGGGTTAAAGGTGAACATCTGTGTGCAGAAAGGGCTCTTTTCTCACCCACCATTGCTCAGGTGTGAAGACAAAACGGGGGAAGCCAAGGGAGGAGTGGCACATAATGAAATGAATGATTTAAAAGGTTCCAAACTTCTGATTCCAATTAACCTCTGAACTCAGTCCTGTCCTGATGTGCTGGTTCTCAGCATGATGGAATCAAGCTGCAAAACTGGTTTGGGGTGTTTCCCAGTACCATCAGAGTCCTGATGAGAAAAGGACCTGCTGAATGTATGACCAAGACTGATGTGCAGGAAAATAGTCCAGTGATTACAGGGAAAGAGCCCAGACTCAAGGAAGCTGATACAGGGCTAGTGCCCCGATTGTTTTCAAGCACAGAACATTGAAAGACAAACAGATGACTCAGACCGTGAGCCTGAAATCTGAATCAGCAACACTCACAAATAGCCACCTGTCCATTTGGACTTCTCCCCCTACTTAACCACTGCATTGCCAACATCACACTTTCCGTATTCCTTATTCCCTCTCATATATAGAGGCTGATGGGGAGTGACTACTTCTTGGAGTGACTCCAGTGAATTTTCCCTGGTATTCTCCAGAGTCTCCAAGTGGACCAATCTGCACCATTTGGCACAAAATTGGTCAAGCTCCAATCCTTGCTACACCTCTTTCCATTTGTGTGACACTGAAAATACTTAGACTCTGTAACCTTTAGGCTACTGATGCAATGGGTATAATAATTGTACCTATCTCATTGGGGATTTTAGGAGCACAAAACTACCTAATACACATTAAGAAACCTAACACATAGTGGCACATAATTATTGTTCAATGTAGAGTGTTTGTTACCTGTTGATATTCCTACCATTGTGTTCAAGAGGATGATTACAAATATATTTGCTGGGATTGCCATAACAAAGACCACAAAATTGTTGGTTTTAATAGCAGAAATTAATTACGTTATATGTAGTTCTAGAAGCTGGAATTCTAACATCCATGTGTCTGCAGTATTGGCTTCTTTTGCAAGGTGTAAGGAAGAATCTGTTTCATGCTCCCTTACTAGTTTCTGGTGGTTTTCTGACAGTCTTTGGAGTTTTGTGGCTCTTTGATGCATTGCCATGGTCTCTGCCTTCATGTCCATTCCTGTGGCATTCTGTGTCTGTCTGAAAATTTCCTTTTTATAAGAATTCTCATTTATTGGATTCTGGACCTATCCCATTCCAGCATGTGTAAGATATTTCACTGTTTGATTGTTTCAGGATTATCATAGTTCTTGTGTGTGTTTCTTTTCCATCTTGTGATTTCACATTTATACACATGTGCATATCTACCAAAGCACTTTCTAGAATTCTTTATTTAAGTTACCTTTCACAATAATGCTTGATTTTCGCTCTATTATCATCATTTCTAGATTTAGAAACTGAGAAACAGAGATGTTAAGAGACCATCTTTACATTACCCAGCTGTTAAAAATAAGAAGAAACGAATAACAAGAAGGTACATGAGAGTGAGAAAAATAAGTTGAATGAGAAGTAGGATAAACGAAAGAGCCAGGAAAAATCCATTTTTGACTGTAGGTATGATACCAAAACTCTCAATCTTTTATTAGCTAACACCAAGATTGTGCAATCCAGGGATAAGCAAACTATTGGCATGGGTCAAATCTGGCCCTTTGACTGTCTTTATAAGTAAAGTTTTATTGGAACACAGCTATGCACATTCATTTTGTGTCACCCTGAAATATTCCACATTTTTCTCACCATGGTCCTTGAAATGAAAATAATCCAGTGGTAAAATGATGGGTGTTTTAGTTAGCTTTTCTTTGCTGTGAACAGAAGACCTGACAAGAACAATGTAGAGGAGAAAAAGTTTATTTTGACTTGGTTTCAGAGGTTCAATTCATGGTTGGCTGACTCCATGGCTCTGGGCCTGAGGGAAAAGGCAGAGCATCATGGCAGAAGGACATGGTGGGGGATAGCAGCTTGGAACATGGCAACTAGAACATGGGAACGAGGAAGCAGAGAGAGAGAGTTCTGCTTACGAAGGACAAATATAAAACTCAAAGGAAGACTTTCAGTGACTTGCTTCCTCTAGCCACATCCTTTTGCCTTCAGTTACTGTCTAGTTAATTTGTATCAGTGGATTAATCCACTGATTAGGTTACACCTCTTGTAACCTCTTGTAACCTAATCATTTCACATATGAATTTTCCAGCATTGTCTCATACATGAGCTTTTGGGGGACACCTTCCACCTAAACCACAACAACATGCCAGGATAAAGTGCAGTTGGTGGGACAGAAAAATGACAACCTGTCCAGAGACATCACTCTCCCAGTCCACCCCCTTTCATCCAGTGAATTACCCACTAGGAATCCAGCCACATGGCTTTAAAAATCAACATCCTGGTGACTGACACCTTGGCATAGCTTCCACAATCAATAGCTTCCATCTAAATTTCCTTCTCTAAAGATTGCATAAATTATTACATATATGCAAATATGACTATGATTTAATTACTAGGGTTGATTGGTGATTAATTTTTTGATTATGATCAATCACTCCTCGCAAATCATAAGAAACGTTCATGGCAACCGGCAGGAAGCTAATAATGCAGGTTTCCTTCCAATCCTGTCCCAGCCTCTAAACTAGCCTGAATAAACCCTTTGCTGTAGTCTCTATTTTGCAGAGAAATTATCTGAAAGAGGCAGTTCATAGTGGGAAAAAGTCCATAAAACTAGGAAAAAATTTTAATGTTACTCATAAATAAATGCATTATAAAAAGAATAATGATTTTATCCCATGAAGGTGTCATTTAAACATTAATAATGTCCAAGATGAAATCAGATTTTAAGGATTAGACTTACTAACCGACATTGATGTAGTATTTTTGAAGACAATTTACCCAATTTGCCCAAATTTAAAATGAACTTACTCTCAGATCCAACAATATGACTTCTAGAAATTTCCCCTAGAAAATGTTTATAAAGTTTATTTTTAAAGTTTTTATAAAGTAGATATATAGTAAAATATTAAAATATATGTATTTTATAAATATAAAATAAAATGTATATAATTAACCTAGCACAAGGTTTTTATTTTAACTTTATTTATGATACTAGAGAAACTTGGAGACACACAATTAATGTATGATTGTTTAATGATGTATGATGTACACATGTGATAAAGGCCCAGGTGGCCATTTAAGGAAGGTATCTGGTATCTATTCAATGACATGAAAAGTTATCTAAGGTCTGTTAAGTGAAAGAAGCAGGTTTCAGAGTCAAATTGAATTATACCTCAGAATCATCTAGATGTGCTAAAACAGATCACTGGCTCCACCTCTGGAAATTCTGATTTAATGGATCTGGGGCAAGATCCAAAGACTGGCATTTCTAACAAGTTCCCAGGTGATGTTCATGCTGGTCATCTCAGGACTACACTTCGAGAACCTCAGATGCAGAGTATGATACCATCATACGCCTTTATATACTATACACACAGATGTATTCTGAGAGAAATAGTAATGTTGGTTTCAGGGCATGTGACTGGGTTGAGAAAGTTTAAATTCTAATTTATAATATTTAAAAATTATATTTTATATTATTTGCATTTGAACTATTAATATTTATGATTATAATAATATTAATAAAAATTGTTTTAAAATGTAATTCCTATCATTCACTTGATTCATTATGACCTCCCTATTATGCTGAATACTTATTTCTAGATCAATGTATAGATTACAAATATTTTCTCTTTATCTGCAAGGAGAGAACACATTGCTGATATAGACTGTATTGGTTTTCTACTCTTCTGTAACAAAGGACCCAAAGCTTAGCAGTTTAATCTTAGCAACAAGAACTCATTATCTCATAGAGTTTCTGGGTTTTGAAGTCCTATCATCTGAGGGATAGTGCTCACTGTTATAAGGTCTTGGTCAAGATGTTTATGAGGACTACCATCTCCTCTTGCCTTGAACTGTGGCTAGGATGGAGAAATCACTTCCAAATTTACTTATACAGTTATTACCTGGGGCTTTAGTTCCTTAACAAGTAAGTAAAGTAGATTTTGTGGTCCAGTTGCTAACAGATTGAAACTGGTACCAAGAAGGCTCGCCACTAAAATAAAAGTAGTTTTTGTTCATACAACAATTTTTGTTTTCCATTGTAAATTAATAATCATTGTGGTATCCAAAGGAGAAAAGGAAGAAAGAGAAGGAAGAGAGAATAAAAACAGGAGAAAGGGAAGGACTGGAAGTGAGGCATGGAGGATATAAAGAAAAAAGAGTAGGTGTGAGAACAGGACCTTCATAATCAGATTCCCCCACATCTCAGGCAGTAGAATAATCAAATGATATGTTTTTTAGTGGTTAATTCAGGACTGGAATCTATTCACTCATTTTTCAGTATTCATTAAGCAACTATTAAGTGCTAGTTTTGCTTTGGGAACTCAGGATGCAGAGATATACAAGTTGGGTGTGGCTTATAATGCAAAAGACACAATCCTGAACATGGAAATCCGGAATGATCAAAATTCCAAAAATTCTGGAAAAAATTAATTTAAAAATTCTTTAAGAAACATGTATTTACTTTTTTCTGAAACAAGTTCTCACTGTATTTCCCGTGCTGAGCTTGAAGTCAAGATCCTCCAGCCTTAGCCTCCCAAGTACCTAGGTTTACGAGCATGTGACACTTCATCTGGTTTTTATTTACATTTTTAAGGTGGGGTTATTTGAGAACATAAACCATGAAAGAATACTTCATAGACCACACTATGGCTTGTCCCATACAGGTTCATGAGTTGGAAGTTTGGTCCCCAGATGGACATGCAAGTGGTGATAGAATCTTTAAGAGGGGGGTCATTGTGGGAGGCATTTAGGTCTTTGGGATAGCTACCTTCAGAAGGTCAGGGCTGGTCTCCTGTACTGAGTGACTTCTCCTGATGGTGGGTTATTTTAAAAGAGAAAGGCAGGCACCTCCTCACCCTCCTGCTTCCTGTCTCACCCTGTGATCTCATCTATATGCATGCCTATCACTGAATGCCATCCACCATGAGGTCCTCACCAGAGCCACGGAGAAACCAGGAATGTGATCTTGGACTTCCAGCACTATAAGCAAAATAAGCTTCTTATCTTTATAAATTATCCAGCCTTAGATAATGTACTATATCAATGCAAGATAGACAAATACTGGTACTTTATCCAATAAAACAGGCAATAATAACTTATTTTTACAAGCATTAGCCCTCAGGAATACTAATGATAAGTTGCATGGGTGTAAAGGTTATGAGCAGGAAAATTATATTAATAAAGAAGCAGGTCAAAAAGTAAAATGCATAAATTCACATAACTGTGGTCGGGAATTGTGTGCACCCTGCTTTTTAACTGCAGTTACATGAAATATCATGATGGACAACCCAAGTCTTCTGGCAAGATTGATCAAAAACTGTGATGTGTCACCAGCACATGTTTGGTCACCTAAAGAGCTGAGACCTCAAGAAATTCTTTCTTTCACAAAAGCAGATGTATCAAAAGGACATTTCTTCATTTATTTTAGAAGTTTTGACATTTTTATACATATGCGCAATGCTTACAAAAAGTCAATGATGTGATAATGCACTTCCATTGGAGTGATTTTGCAAAAATGTATAACATGAATTAGAACTCTTTAAAAGTTTTTATACAATTTATATCTTCCAATATTAGAAATGATGCAAAGTGAAATGTATGGCATGGTCAATTGCAAAAAAAAAAAAAAAAAAAAAAAGTTGAAAATTTAAAACAGTATTGGGGGAAGGGACTAAAAACTCTAAAACAAAATAAACACTGAAATGAAAATCTGACATATAAAAATGTGCATTACGGAGCTAGATGACAATCCTTGCAAGGCAGCAGTCTATGAGAGGGGACCCGTTTTTATGATCATTAACTGTAATTTTGAAGTCTTAGGCTGTGATGAATACCTGCTTTTGCTCTTCTAGGGCAGGACTCTCCTTGGAGAATATGTTCATATTTATTTTCTGTTGGTTCTCTTCTTTTTGAAACTGTTTCATGATGTAATATGCACCAGAATGAGCATTTCTTATTAAATTTTCCCATGATCGGCATCATGCTTCTGTATGGAATATGCAGAAATCCATTCCATATATATATATATATATATATATATATATATATTGGAATATATATATACATATATATATCACATATTTGGAAAAAAACAATACAGGTGACCTAACAGCAATAGTGTTGCAAAAGAGTCTTCTTACTCTATCATGCACATAATTATTTTCAAACCAGTGAGAAAGTTCCCTGGCCTCTTCATGCAAGTGTGGCTTTAATTCATTGAAGAGCGCCTGGAATTTCATCAGCTGAAAGAATGCCAGTAGACAAATGACACATTTTTAAAGTGAAGTTTTTGTCATTGTAGTACACGGCCATTATCTTCCCCAGAATTAAGCTTTTTACTCCTGTTATATAGACTTACATGTGAGAATTGTGGTTTGGGGAATTTTGGCTTTCAGAATTTCAACATTTGGTATTTTAAAATTTCAGGATTTTTGTCCTGGGAATTTTAGACTAGGAATTTTGATCTTTTGGGCTTTCAATGTTTAGGATTGTGTCTTTAGGGATTATGAATGGTAAAATACAAAGTCTCTTCACTCCAACACTCACGTGGGAGACCGAGCTGTAGATCAAGAAAGCAAACCAGAATAACTAGTGTTTATTCAACACTATCTTCCTATAACTACCACATATTCGTCTTGCATGGTTTAATTTAATTCTCACAATAACTCTGGAAAAAGCATGGCACTTCATTATCCCCATTTCATAGAGGAGGAAATTGAGGCACAACTAGGTTGGAATTTGAATGAAACCCAGGACCATGTGACCTCAGAGCCTGGGCTTCCCATCATGACATTAAACTGACCTTCCAGTACTTACAGAGAGCTTTGAAATAAATCCTTAGATGGAGAGGGAAAATGTGGGAACAAGGAGGAGAGTGACTCCACTAAGATGGATCAAAGAGGGACCTCTGGCCTTGGGATTAGGTCTTTATGGATGACTTGAGGATTACCATGGGGAAAAGAGGTGATGGATGTCTCAGCCAGAAGGGAAAAAATTGCAGAGGGAGCCACAGAAGGACATCCATGTAGCTGTAGAATCCTCACTGGTAAATGCTACACAGAGAACAGCGATAGGGGTGGCCAAAGGGAGGATGGATGCAGCATGTGAAACTAATGATTTGAACTTGGTGTCGTGGGAAATGAAAATAAGTAAGTGCTTTAAGCGGAATGAATCATTAAGACTCATGTCCTAGAAGGATCTCTCTGGACCAAGTTGATAATAACAGGAGGAGAAGTTGCAGGCAGGGAACAGTTGGGGGTGGGGCTGTCAATCTTCAAGGTATTGAAGGCAGGGCTGGACAGTCCTTTTATGGCTGGTAGGAAGAACGGGCTGTATCAGAGAGTGTGAAAGGTGGGTGGAAACTGGAAAGAAGAGAGGGAAGAAGGCATCACCGATATCCCCACTGTGCTAGTTGGGTGCATGATGGTGCCTTTCAATGAATTAGGGCCAGAAGAGAGACACATGTGGGAAAGGAACTTATCACTCATTAAAATGATAACACTTTAAGTTGGAGCTATTACTGTTGTCGATATTAAATTGTAGGAGTTCCTTTTAGATTTGGGGAAGTAAACCCTTCTCAGGCATGTGATTTGCAAGTATTTTCTCCCATTCCACACTCTGCTTTTCCATTCTCTTGTTTATTTCCAAGGCTTTGCAGAATCTCCTCAGCTGTATCTGGTCCAATGTACTATTTTTGCCTTTGTTGTTTGGGCTTGTGATGTCACATCCATGAAAGTCTTACTTAGTCAGAAATCATGAAGCTTTTCCCTCTCTTTTAAGGAGTTTTACAGTTTAACAACAACAACAACAAAAAAATAGAAATGACCAACAGGTATATGAAAAGATGCTTGAGGGCACTAATCATCAGAGAAATGCAAATAAACACTGCAATAGGGTACTGCTTCACACCTGTGAGGATGCCCAGTAGCAGGGAAACAGAAGACACCAAGTGTTGGCAAGGATGTGGAGAAACTAGAACCTAGGTATTTTGTGGGAAGGCAAAATAGTGTAGCCATCCCGGAAAACAATTTAGAAATTCTGCCAAAAATTCAAAATAGAACTTTTATATAATCCAGCAATCCCACTTCTGAGTATTTATATCAAGAATTAAAATCATGATCTTGAGTAGATCAGCCCTCCCGTGCTCACTGCCATGGTATTCACAACAGCCAAGATGTGGATGCTTTGTACACATCCATGCACAGATGAATGGGAGATGGGTGACCCAGTTAGGCACCATGGCGATGTTGCAGTCAATCAAGGGCCACATGGAAGATGGCGGTCCTGTAGGATTAAAGTGGATCTGAAAAATGCCCATCACCTAGTGACATTGTAGTTGTCACAACGTCTGAAGCACAGCACTTCACTCATGTGTTTATGGTGACTCTGGTGAAAACAAGCCTATTGTGCTGCCAGTGCATAGAAGTAGAGCACAATGAACTACACACAGAACGTAGTACTTGATATCAAACAACCTTATAACCGGCTTTGGTATTTGCTATGTTATCCTTTTATCATTATTTTAGAATATATTCCGACTTATTAAAAACAAGTTCCCTGTGAAACAGGATGCCTCATTACTCTGTAGCAGACATAGACATCAGAGTTTACCATGACTCTTGATTATAGGCAGAGGCTGTGTTGAGAGATTAGCTGGTTCCATGGAGGTCTATGTAAGGGTGATCTGTTCCACAATGAAGAAACTGACTACAGATGCTTTTCTGAGAACACGTCTTTGTCATTACTTTATCATTATGCAACATGTGGAATATTATTCAACACAGAAAAAGAAGGAAATTCCACAGTGTGAAGCAACATGGATAAATCTTGAGGACATTATGTTAAGTGAAACAGGCCAGTCACAGGCTGCATGATTCCACTTCGTACGAGAAGTCCATAATATCAAGCTCATAGAAGCAGAGTGTAGAACAGCAGTTGCCAAAGGCCTCAGGAAGAGGGAAATAGGAGTCATTGATCAATAAGTGTTATTCATTTAGGCAAGATAAATAAATCCCAGAGATCTACTGTGCAAAATTGTGCCTATAGATACCAATACTGTATTGCATACTTGACAGTCTATTCAGAGGGTAGATTGCATGCTAACTGTTCTTCTCAAAATAAAATAAACACAGCAATGACACTAATAAATATTTTCGAGTACTCCATGATTCCCGCTTCACATTTTATCCTAAAAGTTGGCGGAACGAGGAGATGGAGGCACAGGGAGCTTCTTTAACTTGCTTGTACAAAATGCTGCTCACAGAAACTAGAGCCAAGATTCCATTCCAGGCCCTTAGATCTAGAACCTGTGTCTTAACCATTAAGTTATGCAGATGCTTTTTTTCATCTTGGTTTCAACAAAGATTTCCTTGGAACAAAGGGGTGGGGGTGGGACCCGTGATTGGGATGGCAAGTGATCTTAAGCCTCATTTGAAGTGACAAAGAAGCATCAAGTTCTATCCCATATTTTCAGAATGGAAGATGATGGGGCTTTTCAGAGGTGACAGATTCAGTATGGCCTGTTTAGTGACAGAATGGGCTTCCCCTCCCCCTCCCACACCAGCAGTGAAGACACATTTGCTCTGAGCCATTAACCCTCTCTGGTTGTCCTGGTGACCAGTGGCATCTGAAAGGCAGCTGGATAAGGTCATGGGTCAGGCCCTCGCTATAGAAAACACACCCCAGGCCTTTACCTTTTCAATAACCAAGCTGGCCTTACTGACTGTGAGGGCTAATTGGCCCTGTCCCTTTGAAACAAGGACCTGGCATCGCTGGAAGTTAATCAAACGAATCTCAGAGGACACAGGCCACTGGTTCCCAAACCTGCTCACATCCAAATCACGAGGGAGGAGCAGGGACACACAGAGTCTTGCATCCGAGCCCCAGCGCCTTGAATCAGGATCTAGATTAGGAGATCCAGGAATCTGTATTTTTCTAAAGTTCCCTGGGTTACTTTTATGCACAGCTAAATTGGAGAAGCACTGAATCTAGCCTCCCTTCTTGTGCACCCCAGAGAACAATCCAGTGGAGTGGCCATTCCAGGAATTAAGTTAGCAAAATATGGAAGGAAGATTAGTGTCACTTACATCTCAAGCTTAGTTGCTCCAAAGTGCTTATGACTGGAAGGAGAGATGGTGGAATGGGGACCAAGACATAGGCATGAAATGGTGAATTGGTTGAAAGGAAAGAGCCTCTGCTTGGAGACTAGATGGCAAGTCCTAGGAGTGAAGCAACACTCACAGACGTAGAGGATAACATCACTGCACCTCCAGCGTCTACAGATGGACCCCATGTGACTGAGCTTCCTGTGATTGCCTAGGAGCCCCCGGGTGCAGCAGAAGAAGGCAGCAGCTCCTGGCTTGGCCCTATTCAGTGAGAATACCCTCCTTGATTCTCAGCAACTCTGCTTCCCCAATTGCAAGGGGCCATCTATGAAGGCAACTAGCAAGAAAGACCAGTGTCCACTGAAGCTCCTTCCCCTGAGTTAGTTTGGCAGCAGCAGAGATGAAGCTCAGCCCCAGTCTCTTCATTTCTCAGGGGACCTTAGATTCCCTTCTCCTCTACAGATACCCCAAATCATTCTCCTATAATTGTTACTTTCTCAACTTTGGCTCATACAGAGACTAACAGGCTGGCCCCATTTGGGGACCCTGGCTATGCTTAACACAATAATCTTCTATCAGGAGGTGACTTCCAACATCTCCTCTGTCACTTCTCTGTGTCACTGGTGCCTTTCATTAGTAGGCATAAGACAATGAACCCAGTTCTTGCTCCTAACATGTATATCTTCCCCGGAACAGGCCCTGTGGTGGCTGTGACCCGCAGGATGCTGCAGGAGTGACCCCGGTCTAGGGTCTGGCTGTAAGAGACCAGCAGCTTCTGCTTCCTTTTTCTGGAAATACCCTCTCTTGGAACCCTGAACAATCAATCATGTAAGAAATCTAGCACCTGCTAGAGAGACCACTGGAAGGACCCAGAGAACATGTGGAGAGGGAAAGGAACCCAGGTGACAGCCTTCCAGAAGAACCCATCCTCTCACTGCCTAACATGTGCATCAGGTCATTGCAGAACAGGAGACCAGGCCAGTGACCAGATGAGCACCTCCTGAGATACCCGGCCAGGTCATGAGGAGCCGAATAGCACAGCACAAGAGACCCCTGCTGACTTCTTGGCCCACAATACTACGAGGCTCAATAAGATGGTTGTTCAAGTCACCAATTTGGGGGGTACTTTGCTACCCAGCACTGGAACAGAGAATCAGAATGGAATCTGAAAGTTGCTGAGGGGAAGCCTCCTGAGATGGTGGTTGGTTATATTTCAAGTAAAATCCATTTAAGAGCCACAGTGTCAGCCACACTTCACCAGATGAGAGATCCAGAACCTTCTGGGAGCATCGCCCATTAGTTATGAAAATAATACCCTACCACACAAGAGGCCAGACGTCCAACTTTTTCCTGTAGCACAGGCTCCCCGTCCTTGCCGTCCAGGGATGGGAGGGGGGCATGAGCCTCTGAGGAAAGGCTGTCAAACCCTCCATTTAAAGGAGTGATTCCAATTTCCAAAGTTTTTATTGAAATTAGTTCAAAATAAAGGAAAGTCCCTGGAAGTTCAAGAGAGGTGACTTGGAAGAGCATAGGATGACTCAGTTGACCTGACTCTGTCCCTGAGAGTGGTCTGGATCTGGGGAAAGAAAGGACCCCCTGGAACCTGCCACAGGTGGAGAATTTCAGTGAGAACCATCATGAGCATTGCTTCTGCACCACCGAGTCAGGGAGAAAGGGGAAGACCTTTCAGGTAAACCATGCACATAACACGCCTCCATTGTTCTCTAGTCTTCTCATTCTATGAAACCAGGAGCACCCAGATCCTTAAAACTTCAGTCCAGAAAGACAAAGACCAACTCCCAATTGTTATGTCCGGTGAAAACCAGATCTGCTCAGGCAAAGAGGAAGTGCCAAGGCAAGGGCCCTGCTAAGATTACGGGCTGTTAATAAGGCAAGACAGAAGCCAGAAGTTTTGATGTACAGCTCGACCAGCAGAGGTTAAGGGGAGAACCGGGGCAGGCTCATTTGCAAACTTGGTCCTGTTTCATTAAGTGAGAGCAGAGACAGCCTGTCTCAGTCCAGCAGAGAAGGAACTCATTATCCACGTAGGGAGCAAGAGATAAGAATCTTTTAATAATTGCTGGGAATTTTTTTATTACGATGTGGAATGCCAATTTAGGCCTCTCCTCTTGGGCTGGATACAAACAGCCTCCTTGGGAGTGAAAGCGGCTCCCCCCTGGCTGTGGTCATTAAGGACAAAGAGCAGAGAGACTGATGTTTGCTCTGAGAAAGGCCACAGCTCAGGGGCCCCGCTGGCTGCAGGAGCCAGGTCTCCATCAGGAGACCCCAGGACTGGCTGTCCTGACTCCAGAACCTTCCCAGAGCCCTCAAGCCAGGCTGCTGGCCTGGTCCTCCAAAGTCTGGGATCCCCACCTCCATCCAGCCCTGCATCTCCTCCGGGTATATCTGTAAGAGGCTGTTGTTTCCTTTCATTTAAAAAAAAAAAATTCATGTATAGGATTTAAACAGAAACTTTATGTTGTTCCTTAAGAGACAACAAACATTTCCTGCTCTAAACAGTTAACTGTGAGAAGGGTAAGTACACAGAACACTGGAGATTTTATTAGGTTTTACCTAGGAAACTTTGCCTGGCAGGGAGTTGGCTCTTTGTCTAAAAGGTAGCTTAGCAGAGGGCTAGGGGTACTGATCAGATGAATTTCCCTTCATGTAATCTGAGGGACAGAAAGAAAATTGAAAAGGGAAAGACTCTTTTTTTTAATCTCGATGTGATGTTTGCCTCATGATTGGGGACTAACCCAGAAGTATGACATTCCCACTGGGGAGTCTCCTGTAGGAAGACTACACAGACCCCAAATTGGAACCTTGTGTCCCAAGCCAGCATTTCCTCTGCTAGTTACTGTAGTTCACCTCAGCAGCTGAGGAGAAGGGAGATCAGGCCTCGAAAGCCTGGGAGCTGCTGACTCTCTGGCCCTCGGCTGGGCTGGGGGCTCTCCTTCCATCCCCCGCAGCTGGCTCTTCGGTCCCCGCACTCCAGAGGATTCCTAAAAGTGGACCCTGGATTCTCCTCACCAGGCTCCTTCTCCATCTCCTGCCCTGGCTCTGCGGGTCCCTTTCCCTGCTCCTCCCCTCCCCTCTCCCTACATCACGCCTGGCAGGGTAGATGCTGAATGACAGTGATGGTGGATTTTAAGTCCCAGGTGTCAGGAGCAATGAGGCGTCTTTGAGTCAGACGGGCCTCGCTGTTTCCATCTCCACAAGCGAGGGCACTGTGCCCAGGGCCAGAGGCTCCGGGAGCCCTGTGAGTGTTAGCTCAGCGCCTGCTCCTTGGCTGGATTTCAGAAGGGCCTGAGGAAGTGCAGGGTGTTGCTCGCTCCCTGGTGGAATCTGTGCTGACAGTTCTAAGGTTGAAGGGTGCTGGGTGCACAGCGAGCAGCAGCCAGGAGGTGGGCTGGCGGAGGGAGCTCTCCATGGGCCCCACTCACCTATTGGCTGGTGCACTTCTGTGTTCTCCCCAGAGCGGTGGTATAATTATTATTAATAATGGTGGTCCTCATCTCACAGTTAGGGCTACTAGGTGTGAGAGGCAATGAAGTGTTGTCATTAAGGGCAGGGTGACCCCTGTTTGAATAGTGCATTGATCTTACTCTTTGCAGTGAGATGCTGGAGGAGTTGATTCCATCTCTCAGCCTCAGTTTACTCATCTGTAAAAATGGATGTGCATGCTGGCTACCTGTGTAGAATTGATGGGCCCAAACGTGTGTCCAGGAAGGCTTGGCAGAGTAGTGTGGGAAAGGAGGAGGGTGTGTTGAAGCTGTGAGTCCAAATTCTGCTTCCAGCACTTCTCAGTGAGCCCCTTAGTGTCTCAGTCTCCCTATCTATTAAATGGGGTAATCATGACCCCAGTGCTGTTGAGAGTAATAGCTGGGGAATCTCTTGGGGAGACAGTAGGGGTTAAGTCTGGTTAATACCAAAGAGAAAAGAGAGAGAAAGAAGGGAAAGAAGGAGTGGGATGAAAGTGCTCAGACTTGGCTTTCAAAGAGACCCACGTGGTCGGTCTCCTTCTAACTTGACACCCCTAATCACAGCTTCTCTGCAGTGCAGCCTGGCTGCAAGCTGCATGCCTGCCCAGGTGTGCAGGCCACACCTGCAAAATGACCTTGCCTGCCTCTTCTACCAAGAACGGGCATCCTCCTTTTTCCTTTTCCTCAACTGCCATTGTATAAATCCATGTCGCCTCCTTCAAAGAGACTCCCTTGACTGACTTCAAACCCTACAAAGAAAAGAGATGGGCATTTTCATGTGAAGTAACTTTTTTTCTTACTACATTGTTAAAAAGAGGTGGCCCTCAACCTGGGGGAACCCTTCTGGCCTCCCGTTCACACTGGGCCTGAGCCAGAAGCCTGGCTTACTTCGAGGATGACTTCACAGTTAATATCCATATTGTTTTGCTTCTCTCTTGACTTTGGGCCAAAGAAATTCTCCAATGGCATTTTTGCAACTCCCATGAACTCCAGGGATAAAATAAGAAGAAAGGCCAATCAAGTGAAGAATAAAACAAAATAAAAGGATGTGGTGATAGGAGGAAGCTGGCTTCACATAGTTAAAGACAGAGAAGAGAGAGATGGTGTCTGCCCTGGATCACTGAGCAGGCCTGCCTGGCATTACCCCCATCCTGACCTGATTGAACTTGTACACAAGCTCTTTAACCCTGCCGCTGCCAGCCTAGTGTTCTGGCTCCCTGTGTCTGCAGCCTGTTTCTCACCATCTTCTTCACTCCCTTCCTTTCTTCAGGCTTCTTAAATGACACCTCTTCCAGGAAGACTCCCCTGACCACACTGTCTAGAGTCAGGCTTTCTCTCTCTGACTCCTATTAAATAGTCTTTGATAACATTTATTGCAATGCAGAATTATTTTACCTCCATAATTATGTACTTCACTACATTTTGTCTCCCCCTGTGTAATAAGTTTTGTGATTTTAATGACCTTCTTGTTTGCCACTGAACTTCAGTACCTAGAACAGGTAGGGGTTAATGCGGTTTTGCTGAATGAATGCAGAAGGGCCCAAAGGAGCTCTGGGTGGACTATGGAATAGGTCACTTCTCTTGAAGAACTTCCTGAGGAAACAAAGTCCCTGAGCTGCCCAGTGATCCTTGATGCCACCACCTCCTTTCCTGTTCCTCACCCCCTTACTGATTTTAACCATAAATAATTGCTCCTAAATCAAGGGCAGGGCAAAGTTAAGAAGTTGAGAAGATTATTGATTAATTAAGAGCACTTTTGTGCCTGAAAAACTCTGCAAGGATAAAGAAAGATTTTGACATGTATGGTGAGGTTGCCAAGTATGTTTTGGGATTATAAGCAAAGTACCAGGCTGGGTTGCACAAGCTCTCTTCATTTTATGCTTTAAACAGTTGACATCCCAGAAACAAGTCTAAACCCTACTGGAGGCAGACACTTTGCAGACTTGGCCACAATCACTTCTCCTACATAATTCCCCAATTCATTGCAAAACCAACCTCAGAGCTCATTATTCACAAACCAACAGGTGGACAGTACCCGCTATGAAAGGGGACACTTCTAGCAGCTCATGTGTTGGAACTGGATGGAGTGTACAAAGACCTTGGCCAATTCAGTTACCTTTCTGAGTAAGTGTCAGTTGGAACCTGCAAAATGGGAATAAAAATATCTCCTTCGTGGTGTACATGTGACATTCTAGTGAGTCAATGTCTGCCACACATTTTGCACGCATAAAGGATTAAGAAAGAACTTGTTAATCTATGCTACTGTGTTTGGGGATTTGCTCTGCTGTAGGAGTGACTCACTGTGTTGCAATACTCTGCTCCTCCGATTTGTGCAGTGCACAATGGCATAGCACAACCACTATCCTCCAGGGTGGATGCAGCAATGCAGGGGGCTCCAAAGCACACCGAAGATTAGAAAATAACTTGGGAAATCTCATGTATTTGATTTGGCAAGAAAAGTGTCTCAGGCCCACAGTGGGATCAGCAATCTGACTTCCTGGGATAGTTGTGGAAAGCTTGATGGCAAAAGTGACTTTCTAGCTCAATGCTGATCATAAAAATAATGAAGAGAGGGCATGTGTAAAGGCCCAGAAGTGAAGATGGGGACAGCAACTACCCAGGAAGCTGAGGGTTCAGGCTGGACTTTGTAGTGCCTGGGGATGGAGTGGTGACAGATGCAAGAAGAGTGACAGGGTTTGTTTGTGCTTTCTTCTGAGGTCTTTGGAGAATCAAAAAAGTCAGAGCAGAGGGTGGGCCAGGAGCATGAGCTTACTTGGAAAGGAAAGGGGGCAAAATGGTGGCAGTTGGATCATTCGGAGCTAATGCATTAAACTGTTCTAGAGATAAGCCTCCCCTTCACCAAGGGATCAGCTGGGGAGATGGACAAAGGTCAGAGGGATGTTCAGGAGGCTGGATGGAAGGACTTCCTAACTGGCTGCACAGCAGACATCTGAGGGATTGTGGATTCTTGGAGCAACAACCAAACTTGGTGGGTCTCATCAGATTGGTTCTGTGCTCCTCATCCTGCAGCAGCCCATCGGTCTGGAGAAGCATGGGAAGCACATAAGTCCCTTTCCATTTCAGCCAGTCTTGGAAGATGGGCCAGCCGCCACCTGAAGCATGGGTGCCAAGGAAGTCAGCTGGTCAGACTACAACAATACTCTGAAGTCACTCTGAATATCTTCCCAGAGAATATTGCCTCTGGAGTTTTCCCATTCCTACCTTTCCCTTTGGCTATTAATTTCATTTGACTGCGACATTGCCTTTGAGGTGGGAGCAGCATGTCCTCAGAGCCAGCAGTTCCTGGAACTGATGTCCATTGGAAATGATCTCCTCTTCATGGTGACCTCTCACTATAATTCCTTGGCTTGTTTTCTTTCTTTATCTCTTTCTTCCTCCCTCCCTCCCTTCATCCTTCCTTCCCTCCTTGTCTCCCTCACCTCTCCTTCTCATAACCCTTATCCCTGGACATATCTACCCCATGTTCTTCTATCATGTGGATGATTGGTTTCTCCAGCTAGAATGGAAGTTCCATGAGGGCAGGGCTTCATCACTGTTGTAGTCCTCTGTAGAACAGGGTTAAAAATGTGCCTGGCTCCTATAGAGTGCCCGCCCCTTTTGCTGAATGGAAGAGTGAGTGAAGACTGTTATGGGCCAGGATAAAAGCCTTCGAGCTCTTGAATCTCTTCATTAGCCTGGTGAGGTGGGTTCCATTGTTACTCCCATCTTACAAATGTGGCAATGGGAGTTTTTAAAGTTTTAATATTACTGACCAAGTGACACTGTCACCAGGCAGTGTCCAAGAGCAGGTGGTCCAATTCTCTGTCTCCTAGGAAAGGTGATGTATGAAAAAAATCCTAAAGGAAAATGAGGTAGAATGAAGGCCTCTCACCCTTGAATGACCCTGGTAGAGAAGTTTCAAGTCCAGGTATTCATAATCCAGTATCCTCCCAGACTAAATCCCTTTGGGGAAAATCATGATGTTGGAAATCATATTTTTGCAATGACCTGTCACCTACTTGCTTCCAGACTTCCTCAAAACCAACTTGCTTGCTACCTGCCTTTCCTCCCCCGCCACCTCTTGGCACCTTCCTGGATGCCCTATGTCCCACCTTTTAACTCATCTCCTGTGACTCGCCATCTTCAGACCTTTCTCATTTCCATCTTTGCATTCCAACCAATACAGAGATCCTGGTGCTTCCTCAGTCTCTTTTGATCTTAATAAAATTTCCAAAACCAATATTGAAAATTTGGTGCCATTAACAGAAATTGCAGAGCCCATGATATTAAGGGAGGAGGTGACTAAGTGGGGGGGGGGTTAATTTAAAATTTAAATTATTTGCACACTTTGAGCCTGCACATATATCTTGGTATTGATCGTGGCTCTTTGGAAGCTATTTAGGTTTTCAGCACACCTATAAGGCTGAGATTTATACGGCGTTTGGTGTTTAACTAGCCTCTTAATGCACCCTGTTGAGCCATAGTATTGGTGGGCATATTGTAAATTTCAGACTCAGCTCTGAATTGATTTGCTTAGTGGAGTTGAATTTAGGCCATTAAAATAAATAAATAAAATGAATAAGAGGGACTTTCAGGCCCTCACATTATATTAAAATCAACCAACGTCAGACACAGCCTCTAGACTCTTGATTGGATTTGGAGTGCCCATGGAGGATTCCCTTTAATATGGTCTAATATAGTGAATACCAGTCATGCATAATTTAAAAAGGGACTAGCAATCAGTCCATGTATGTGCTCGTTTGAAGCTAATAGGGACTGAATTTGAATTCAAATCCTGATTTATCCACCGTAACTAGATTTTTCTTGTTCCTGGTTTCTAAGTGAGTCAAACCGTCCAGTGATTGGATACTGTTCTATACTTTTTCTCCTGGAAATCTCATCTCATTTTAGTTAGCTTTCCCATGCTCAGTTGGATTCTGAGATATGTCCAGCTCTTAGGATGGAACAAGAGAATAGCTCTCAGTTCTCATCTAAGGTTGATGTTTGAAGACATCTCTTGCTTTGGTGACATCTCAGAATTGTTAAGGGTTCTCAGTTTTTTCAATAATCTGGCTCATGGAAGCTTCTCCCTGGCTCTGCAAAGGTCCTTGGGGAAGAGAGGAAGCGGAATGCTCGTGCTGAGCTAGCTGGAGGGGCTGAAAAGGAGTTGTGCAGGGTCAGCACCCAGATTCAATCCACCCTTTACATCACCACAGGCAGCATCTTCCAGAATTGAACGATGTCTCTTGCTCAAAATCCCTTTCTAAGAAGCCACCATCATATGCACAATGTCCAAACCTGCTCACCTGGCAATTAATAGGCCTCTTTCAAGTAGCATGTGCGTACCTCACCTCCAGCATCCCACCTTCCACCTAGAGGATTAACAGGTGGAACTAACACTTATCCCCCATTGGAAACATCCATCTGTCAAAGACCCATGCATCCTGTTGAAAGATTGCCCAGTGCATATTTCTCTCCTGAAAGAAAAATAATAAAGAAAGAAGGAAGAAGCACACAAATAGAAACACATTTCTGTTCTCATTTTTACCCATTCCTTCCCCATGGTTCCAACATTTTCAAGAATAGTAAGTTTTGATGGGACTTGGGTGCCCACAAGGCAAGGTCACACACACCCCTCATGGCGAGCCTCCACACCTCACCAGTTATTGTTCCTTTCTGCACTATCACTAAAAACTTAAAACACATTTCAAAATAGCATGGCTCTTTCATTTCTCTTTGAATATCATCCTTTCAAAACCTGAGACATGTGCAAGGGAAATGGACTAAGAATCCACCAGCTGACCTTCCAGCTAGCCTAGCATGGTTGTTTGGCTTCCTCTTCTCTCCAAGGAGGTCTGCAGAGCCAGGGAGAAGTTTCCATGAGCCTCCTCCATGCAACCTGGTTCTCTGCAAAGCAGTGATACCAGTAGGCTGCAAGGACTACACAAGAGAGCACCCTGTATGACAATCCACTCACACAGGCCTCTGTGTGTGTATGGTAGCCAGAGCAAGGTGGGATGGCAGCTGGGTTAAACAAGGCCTAACTTATCAGCATCTTCAAGTATATCACATTGGAAACGAGGATTGATGAAATTAGATTATGTGCATGCATAAATATGACCTGCTGATGACCTCTATTATGAAAAATTATATTGCACCAAGAAAAATAGGGCTGCTGGCTGGACTGGGGGCAGGCTGGTCATGGCTGGATTGTGTGAAGGGAAAATATTTTCTAGAGAGGTCCACCTAGGTGAGCCTCCACAGCCTGTGGGTTGATTCACTCCAAATGCCAATCTCCCAGTCTCACCTGCACTCACCTTGTCTGGGTGCTGAGCACTGTGGGGCCAGCTGGAGTCGGTGGCCCAGTCTGTTCTCTTGGGGATGTCCATCACTTTATATAGTCCAGCATGGGGGGAGCCACTGCTATGAAAGCACTGAGCATCTTTTCCGTTACTGAAACTGTGCTACTTAAAAAAAGATTAGGTGCTTCTACTTGTGGATATCCAGCTTTCCCAGAACCATTTGTCAGAAAGGCTATCTTTTCCCCAACATTTATTTTTGGCACCTTTGTCACATATCAGAGCACTTGGGCTTGTCTCTGTGTCTTCTATTCTATTTAATTGGCCTTCATGTCTATTTTGATGCTGACGCCATGCTGTTTGTGCTACTATGGCTTTGTAGTGTAATTTGAGATCAGTTATTGTGATGTTTCCTTCCTTGCTCTTCTTGTTCAGAATTTCTTTGGTTATTCTAAGTCTCTTATTCTTCCAAATGAATTTAAGGACTATTTTTTTTCCTGTCCTGTGAAGAATATCAGTGATATTTTGAAAGGGATAACATGATACTATTGAATGTGTATATTGCTCTGGGTGGTACGGTCATTTTGACAATATTAATTCTGCCTATCCAAGAACATGGAATTCTTTTTATCTTCTCAAGTCCTCCTCAGTTTATTTCTGCGGTGTTCTATAGTTTGCATTGTTAAGGTCTTTCACCATAATCACCTTGGTTAGATTATGGAATCAAACCAGATGCCCATCAATAGATGAATGGATCAGGAAACTGTGGTACACATGCACCCATGGGGTTTTCCTCAGCCACAAAGAAGAATAAAATAATGGCATTTTCCGGCAAATGGATGGAAATAGAGGAAATCACACTAAGTGAAATAAGCCAGACTCAGAAAATCAAGAATTGAGTATTTCCTTTCATATGTGGAAGCTAGAGAAAAATAAGTGGAAAGAGGGTGAGGGAGGAGATAGGATATCATCAAGATATAGGACCCATCAGTGGAGTAGAAGTAGGAGACCAAGAGAGAGGGAGGAAGGAAGGGAAAGAGGAAAAAATATGGAATGAATCTAATAAAATTCTGTTATATACATATGTAAATGTACCAAAGGGCATTTCCCCTTTATGTTTGTGCAGAAAATACCTACAAAAATAAATAAATAAAGGCATGAAAGGAAGATCAGTGGAACATGGGAGGAAGAACAGGGGCAGGGAGGAGGGGAGAAAAGGGGGAGTGGGGATTGAAACCAAATTCCCCACATGCATGATTTTGTCAAAATGAACCAAAATACTATGTATAATTATAATACTCTAATTAAAAAATTCTAGTTTATGTGCCAAGTCCACTCTTCCTAAGAGGGATTAAATGATATGTTTGCAGGCTACTCTTCACACACATTTCCTGCCAGTGCCTCTGAGCCATCTGCAGCTCCCTAGTTACTCAGAACTACCAGACATTTCTGGGACAGACCTTGGCTTTCCACCTGTATTTTGCACATACTCTTCCCTCTGCCCTTCCTTGCACAGTTCAGGCAACTGGCTCCCCCTCAGGTCTCTCTTGAGAGGCTCCTTCTCTGCTACTCTCCCTGGAAGAATGAGGTCTTTTGGACTCTCCATGGAGAATGAGGTATTTCGTTTGCTGATTACTCTGATTTTCATTCTTTGAGTGATTTGTTCATTTAATCAATGGATATTTATTGAAACATTGAATGACATTTCAGTAGCCCTCAGGGAGCTTCTACTCCAAGATGGAAGGGAAAGAAAAGAAGAATCATATCAGGTGGTAATAAGACAAGGAGAAAAGCAAAGGATGTGGGGAACTGAGCCTGAGAGAATGGGTATGATGTAAACTGGTGGTCAGGGGAGATGTGGATGATGAAATGATATTTGAGCAGAGAACTGAAGAAAGTCAGGGAATCGCTTAGCAGGGATCTGGAGGAAAGGTTTAAAGAAGAGAAAATAGCAAGTGCAAAGGTCCTGAGGCAGGATCGTGAAATGCATGTTACAGGCAGGCGTTCTCTTATTTCTCTCGTACATACATAATGCGCTGTTTTGCTATAGTTTCTCATCTGCCTTTTCCCTAGACTGTGGGACCTGGAGATCAGGGACTAGGCTGTATTTGTATCTGTATGCCCAGGGTCTATCTCTGCTCCTAGAACATAAGTGATGCTTAACAAATTCTTGGTGGATGAAAGAATAAGTAATCTCAGTAATCTCACTAATAATCATGTCAAAGGGCACACCATAACAATTTGATAGATGAGGAAACTGAGACATGGATAACAATGTGATAATTAAATCATAATAATTAAAAAATGTTTGCATAGCTAATAAGCAAGCTGTGTCCTCTAGATTCTGACCCATGACGGTAAGGCCCAGAGCAAAGGTGCCTGCACCACTGTCTTCCCCTTGGAATCACAGACCATTCTTCTGCCAGGGCAATTTGTGTGGGACCCGGCATTCTCTCTGAACAGAGCTGACTCTGTCCACGTGCACACCCACTTCTCTGGTGGCCTTCCATTGCATCCTGGGAGTAACAGACGCACATTTGACACTGGTCTGCTTTGCAGCTCTTCAGAGTGCTGTGTGGGCAGACAGAGCTTAGGGGGGCTGCGTCTCCGGTCAGGTTCATCTCCACAGCTGGGCGATGGAAGGAAAAAGGACCAACATGGAATACAGGTGAGAGCAGAAGTGAAGCAGGGTGCAAAGATTGGAGGAGCAAGGGAAAGGGGTGACAGGAGGGATGGGGCAGGGATTCCCTGACCAGGGGCCCACAGAGCAGGGTCAGGCACAGTCCCACTAGCAGGGATTTCAGTGGGGTCCAGCTGGGAGTAAGAAAGAAACCACACTGGTGCCACTCCTGGGCTGAACAGGAAACAGGGACAGAGACTTCCGGGAGCAGGGGGAGGTGGGCGGTGGGGAGTCAGGCAGGGGATGCAGGGCCTGTTGATTCTACAGTGGGCAGGTGAAGGCAAGGCAGCCACAGGGCGCTCTGCAGGCTGGTGGGAGGCCAGGCCCCTGGCTCGGGTTGGTTTTCCGTGGGCCTGGTGTTTGCCTTGGCAGCCCCGGAGAGCTCGCCTTGGCCTTGGAGGGATTCCCCAGTGGCCAGGCAGCTGGGCCAGCGCACCTGAAAGTCATTAGCTTGGGGTCCCATTTTGTTCTCACATTTCCAAGCAGTGACCCGTGGCCATGTGTGGCGGAGCAGGCACTTTATCATTTTGCTCTCCCCGGCCCACCCCACCCTCCCGGCTTCCCCTCCCATCAGTCCCTGCCCAAGGCCCACCAGTCCCCTGGAATGCAGAGCTCAACAAGGACCCTTTGCTTTCCTCTTTAATCAGGATGTATACCATTCGACTACTATTTTCCCAATCTATTAAAGTCCATCTTCATTATTTTTTCATTGATAAGGACACTGGGGCTCCGCGTGGTTAAGTTACTTGTCAGGAGTCACACAGTGAATAAGGAGCAGAGTCTAAGTGGAGGTGGAGGCCCTCCTTATCTTAAGAGGCTACTGAAGTGTGGGCACCACACGACCACCCAGCCAAAGTGCTGTCCCCTTCTGCCCGGCTGCCTGCTGCCTGTGACACTCAGCCCACCTGCTCATCTACTTTGAGCCCAGGGCTCAATTTGATTAACCATTAATTACTAAAAATTAATTCTCTCTTCAGTGTATTTGTGGTCATTTAGGCACTATTATTTTTTAACCTCTTTTAAAATTATGATTCTAACCAGATTTCTCTAAAACTCTATTTTTCCAGCTCACGTTTTTGTTTCTCTGAAGCAATGTTTCTCTATCAGGGACAGTTTGCCCCTGGTGGCATTTGGAAATGTCTGGAGACATTCTCCATTGTCACAACTGGGACAAGAAGGCACTTCCTGGTGTCTGGTAGGTAGAGGTCAGGGAATCTGTTAAACACTCTTTAACGTGCAAGACAGCTACCAGCGACAAACCATCCTGCCCCAGTGTCAATGCGGCTGGACCTGAGAATGTCGCCTTCAATAAACAACTAAAAGTCCTTTTGGCAGACTCTAGAAATAAACCGCTTGGATGATGTGACAGAACAGGATGTGTGGAGACCAGCTCGTCAGAGCTGACCATGTGCATCTCTTCCCAGATCCACTTTCAGTGACAAGGTAGGCAGCTGGAAATTGATCTAGATGGGAATATTTACACCATGGAAATTAGCAAATGTATCTGGGGTTTTATTGATTTGTTTACTTTTCTGGAGAACCAGCTTCTTGGTAAACCAGTAAGAACATTTCAGTGATGGGAATTGTGTATTATCCTATTTAATCATCACAACAATACTCAGGTGACTCACAGTGTTATCTCAATATTAGGAAATGGAGGCACAGAACATTAAAACAACTTTTGTGCATAATACCGTTATTAAGGGGTAGGGACAAGATTCAAAACCACTCCGTCCTACTCCAGAGCCTACATTGTGAGCACTAGGGACAAATAGGAATTTGAACTGAGGGTGATGCTCTATGTATTCCTGAGCTGGTGTGTTTGAGATGGAAGGGTGGATATCTCCAGAGCATGCATCCTATCCAATATCTTGCTATACATTTGATATCCTGATAAATGATAGACTTGGAACAAGTACTCCCTTTTAGGTGAGTATATACATTGTTAAATGAATGACTGGCCATTGAACAAACCTGCTAGATAATTCTTAAAAGCCTGAATAAAAGTTCTTAAAATGACTGCTTAAATGTCACTTTTTCCAAGAGATCTTTCTTAATCAATATTTTAAAACTGCAACCCTATTAGCTCCCAGAGGCACACACTAACCCTCCGTCTTTCCCTATTTTCCCCATAGCACAAACCCCATAAGACTGCATCTCCCTGGGTTTTGTTTTGCTTCAATAGCTCCAACACCTAGAGCAGCATGTGGCACAAAATATTCTCCAAAAAGATTGGTTGAATGAATAAATAAATGACAAATATAGAGCTTCCCCAGGAACAGAAAATAACCCCATCGCTTGTGAAAAGGGGTCACGTTTGATACATATTTAGAAGAAATGTAAAGTGAGGTAGTACATATCCGGAGATAAAGTTACTAAATGTCTAATAACACAAGGCAAAGAAAACAATTGAGCTGGCTTAAGAGAATTGATGTTGGTCTTCCAAAATAGGTGGAGCTTCTCTCCAAACTCATCCGCAAGCACTGAGAGTTTTCCACCATCAATTTTAGGGAGAATTTGGGGCCCAGACCACAGTCAGTCAAGGGTACTAAACCAATGTATATAAAGTGGAGTCTATCAAAGCCAATCCTTGCAGAAGACCATGTTTATTAAAGAGGGACCTCTTCATCATTCCTGGCTCCTCCAGTGGTCATGGAAGCAGAAGTTCCAAATGTCCTCTTAGAAAGGAACACAGGCTTGGCTAGTGTTTCATGCTACCTGGTATTAGACAGCTGCAGGGAATAGGGTGGCCAGATGTAGCAATCAAAACTACAGGTTGTCCAGCGAAATTTGAATTTCAGATGAACAAGAAATTCTTTTTCAGTATAAATATATGCATATAGATTGTTTATCTGAAATTCAAATCTCGCTGGGTATTCTGTGTTTCATCTGGCAACCCTACTTGGGAGCTCAGGCCCGAGTCCGGAGTTGCCTGGTTACCGTCAGGAACTCTGCCATCCAGAGTGCTGAGGAGGCAAGGAGGGAGCACAGGGACAGGAAGCAGTCTCCAGGACACGGTCAGTCAACACTGCTGGGCACAGGCAGTCCCTCCCTTCTGCTCCAGAGGAGCCCAATATTTGAGAATCAACCCCATTCCTGGCATTCACCTGAAACTCTTGCTTTGTTTTTTATTTCCACGTGTTCCCAGCAGTTTCTCTTGCTGACTCCATTGTGCCTGCATCAGGTGTGGTGGTCAAACCTGGGTGATCCGTGGTGCAGATCCCTGGGCCTACCTCAAAAGTGGGCCAGGATTGAACCTAGGACTGTTGGTTCTTTGGAAAATTCTGAAAAAGATTAGCTATTTGGGGGAACCTCCTGTTTTAGGCCTCAGTTCCACCAGCATTATAAAGGACATCGTTAGGAAATGTTGGGATTCAGTTTTATAGGAACAAGTACCAGGGTTGGGATGAAAGTGACCCATCCATGGAATGGGAGAGATATTGGAAAATATGAGATACAAGACTAAAGATGGAAGGATGAACAGGCTGGTATATAGAGGGTGGATGCACCAGTAGGTACAGTTACTGCAGACCCACAGGAGGGCTGCCGAACAGGGGTGATGGAGAAGGAGGTTTAGATGAGCCAGGGCAATGGCTGCCATGAGGGATCTGGGCTGTGATTCTAAAGTCCATAGATAGAAGCAATTGGCATGAGGGTGGCGGTGCCCTAGTTAATGAGCAGCACAAAACAAGTGGTCTGAAAAAATAATTCTCTGGAAGCCCCAGTGTCCTTCTATGGAAAATGAAGATGTGTTAGTATTTTCATTCATTTGTTCGGTATTGACGTTCATGAAGCCACTCATCTACCAGGACACTGGAAATTCAGCAATGAATAAAATATGCAATTCCTGCCCTCACAGAGCGTACAGACTCTCAGAGAAGGCAGACAATAAGCAAGCAAAAGGGAACAAATTGTTATTAATTTAAAAAGTTACAGCTCCTATGGCTGGTTTATACTGTAAAGAGAGCAAAGAGTTATGGTAGAGGATGCTTTCAATCAGTTAAAAGCATCCAACCAATAGAAGTGTGGGTTTCAAGGATAAGGAGCATATGGGTCAGGGTGCAGCCAGAAATGCAACCCACACACCAGTTATTTCAAAAAAGGGAATTTAATGTACAAAACTAGTTTCAAAGAGTAAGAAGAGCTGAAAGAGCAGAGAGGAGCTGAAGCAATCCGGAGATTAGCAACTACAGAAAGTGAGCACCTCACCTAGGGCCTGAGGGACTGAAGAAGAGAACCTCTTTGAAGGAGCCCAGGAGCCCTGTGGAAGCTGGAACCCTGGCAGCCCTGCTGGGGCTATTGGGAGATGAGCTGTGTAGAAGGGATCATGCATGTGAACTGGTGAGTATGGTGCGGTATGAATCGAGTGTGTGCCTGATGCATGGTACACACTTAATCTGTAGAGGTTAGAGGTTTAATGATCTAACATGGGCTTCCAGAAGTTCTGATGACTGAATTCATGCATGGGGCTGGAATATCAGGCCAGGAAGATATCAGGCCAGAGAAAGAAATTGATCAGAGCCAGACAAGGACAGAGACTTCAGAGAGAGCTGCAGTGCCACAAAAACAGGGGAGAGGCTATAAACGGGGCATAGCAGGTGCTTGGTTTCATTACAGGTCCCAGAGGACAGACTGTGCCTGGCATTGGAGCTGAGGCTTGGCTCTCAGAGCAAAGTACAGGCCACGTTCAGCCAACCGGTCAAGGTGAGTTGACAGTGTGCCCACCTGGGTGGCTGGAGCTTCCTGTGAGTTTTAAGAAAGCCCTATTTGGGGAAGCACGACTGATTCCTGTCCCCTCTTCTAGGCAGAGGTGATCATGGGGATGTCGTGGGTGAGCGAATGAGAATATCAAAGAGAAACGTGTTCCCTTAGTTGAGGCAAGAGACTCAGAAGTTTCCCGAAAGACCAGTGCAGCTGGCCAGATAACTGGATAAATGCCCTGGGTTTATCCTGTAGGGTGTAGTTTCATACAGGGCACTCAGAAGGGTTTAGCTGGAAAAAAAAATGAATAAAGGAACTATTTTACGGGGGTGTGGACTGAGGGTTGGTGAGGCACCCAGGAAGCAGCTATGGCGGAAGCCCAGGGGAAGAGCTGGGACCGGTCCAGTGAAGACCTTGTCTACCCAAGATGGGCACAGTGCTACCAGAGCTACCATGAGGTGGGGAGAAGGTATTTACATACACACAGACTCCCAATTCTCTCCTCTTCTGCCTTCGTGTCACTTGCCAGTGCCTCTCTTGGACTGAGCTCACCTGGAAACAAGAGGTCAAAAGACCCTGAGCAATGCAGTTCTGAGGGGTCAGCTTCCAGAAGCACCAAGCCACAGAATTAACCAGGGACCAGGTGGTGGTGAACAGAGCCTCTCACCCCTGAGGGTCTCAGGCTTTGGTAGCTACCTGAAAGTCAGTTGATTCCCTCTGGTTGTTGAGCCAGCATCGTGAACCACCTCCCATTGGCCAAGGTCACCTGAAGACCTCCTTCTTTTGCACTTAGGACAAAGATCTGAGTAGAGGCTACAAAATGAAGGATCTACTAGAGAGAGAATATCCAAAATGATGTGCTAGCATCATGACGCACAGTTAAACTTACAGGAATCTTGATGGCTTGTTGTTAGACACAGTCATTTATAAAAATTGAATGAATAAACTTTCATTTCAAGAAATTGCATCTAGCCGAGGGTGTGGTGGCACATACCTGTAACTCAGTCGGTCAGGAGGCTGAGGAAGGAGGATTGTGAGTTCAGCCTCAGCAAAAGCGAGGCACTGAGCAACTCAGTGAGACCCTGTCTCTTAATAAAGTACAAAACAGAGCTGGGGATGTGGCTTAGTGGTCGAGTTCCCCTGAGTTCAACCCCTGGTACCTTCCCAAAAAAGAAATTGCATCTAAAAATGTAATAAATACTCAAAATTTATCAGTTAATAGTTCACTAATTATTAACTATTATTGATGCTTATAAGAATTATAAGGAACTATTATTGGTGTTTACTGTGTCCATACAGTGGAAATACTATAAAATGCTGCACTATTATGCATTGATCCCCAACCCCCACACTCAGCAATTCCACAGTGGTTGTTTACAACTGGCCAGAGTGGGAAGATTGACTCCATGGAAATGGGCATATGCTGCAAATCAAAGTACTTTTGTTTGATCATTTGTTGCAAGAACAGCTGGTTTTTGAACATTTGCTAGGCAGCACTGGAGTATCTCATCACTGCCCCCCACTCCGATTTTAAAGAACGAAGAAGGAAAAAGACTGACGTCTGTCACGAATCCTGAATTGTCTTCACTTCCTTGTTGAGCAGAATCACACCAGAGAAAGGAAGGCACTAACCCCCAAAATGTTGGGGATTTTTCTCTTGCCTGTAGATTTAAATAAATAAAAAAGCTAAATCCATGCTAAATCTTCAAATGATCACAGAGTAGGATCCAGTCTGACACCTTGAAATATGAAGGTCAATTGCAGAGAGAACAAGAGCGCGTGGAGCAGAAAGAGCCAAGGTTAGGCAGCATCTGGGCTCTGCTACACAACTGGCTGAGCCAGGAGAAGCTGCGTCAGGGGAGGGCCTTTTCAACTGATATTCCCCTCTTATGGAGCCTTGGAGGTGGCAGACCTGGAATTGGATTCCTTAGTGATGGGATACTGTGAAGTTTCTCCTATTCTCCTAAACACAGCTGGAGATCAAGTCTGTCTCCTAAAGAGGATGGAAGAGAACAGGTGACAATATACATGAAAGCACCTGATACCATTCATTCATTAATTGACTCATTTAGCAAATCATCTCTTGCTATATGCAAACTCAAGGCAGCCTGTGCTCCTGGAAAGCATCTGTTGGCACGAGAGATATACATAAACAATTGGACTTAAACTGATTCCATCTTATGTTGATGAGCCTACTGGACCAATGTACGTGTCGATTCAACTCAGAAAGATCAAGAAGCATTTGGGTCCTCCCCACACTTGAGCTTTTTTTCTCTATTCCATCTTCCCCTCCTGTGGCAGACACTACCAGTGCTTGCTCCTATATTCTGGGCCTTTTCTTCTCATTTTCCTGAGAACATGCACTGGTGTCTGGAACATTTTGCTCGTAGCTTTTCCTTGGAATGTCGCTCTGTTCTCCTGCAGGTAGACAGGAAGTCATTTCCACACACGATGTGAAACAGTTCTTCAGTATTCCTTGTCAGGCAGTGTCCTTAGTAGAATTCAGCCCCGAGCATCCGGGGCTCGCTGGTACACCTCATTTGGTTGCTTCTCCTTTTCGTCATTTCCGCATTCCCCTGCAGGTGTCCCATTGCAATCGTGGGAACTCAATCCAAGAGAATTCATCTCTTGAACCTGCCTATATCCCCAAACTTTTGTATTTCCCCACATTGGGAACAAATGCGGCCTAAAATGCAAGAACAGACTTCTAGGAATAGATTGATCTAAACCAAGACATTCTGGAGGTTGAAAGGGGCAGATTCCAAGTCCGCCTAGAGCACAGCAGATAGAAAGCAGGACTGTAACTGGGCAAACCGTGATGTGCCATGAGCCTGTCTGTGAGGACCTCTAACTCTGCCAGCAAGATGTCAAAGGCCAGAGTCCTGGTGGCTGACTACTGGGGCCTGGGCACTCCCCATGAGAAAGCAGCTCATCTCTCAGAGCCCCAGGACCTGTCAATCTCAGAGCCAGCAGAACAGCAGCTTCACCATGCCCAGGGAGGGAAGCACAATTCTACCCAGATCCCTCACACAAATTCACAGTTTTTAGGAGACAATAACACAGATTTGTTTGAGTCTGTCATCTCCTTTGGGCAGTCTCAGCTTCTTAAGAGCCATGGGGTCCCTGGTGAATTCGGATCACACCGACTCGGGAGAAGTGATTGACTCTGAAAGCTTTGCCCAGATGACTGCTAATGTTGGAATCATAGGCAGCTCAGTACATTTCCTGAGCTGGGGCTGCTCTGGGTGTGTTGGGGGCAGGCAGGGGGGATTCCCAAAAAAGGAAGTTTCTATGCAAACCCTGCAGCTGGAGAGATCAAGTTTCAGCCTTGCTTCGCTAATTTCCCTTGCATTTTTCTTTCCCCCTAAACATTTAAACTTAAATAGCTATATAAGTTCAAATGTTCTTTTATAGAGTGAAATAAACAGCTTTTATAGCCTGAAAACAGCAAGCTTCGAGATCAACTGCTCACCACTGAAGCAGGCATGTTTAAGCTAAAGAAATAGATGCATTCTCTTCCTTATCGTTAGCTATATTTTTCCCCCCAAACTAATAGGAGGTAGTGTATAA
This sequence comes from Glaucomys volans, assembly GCA_020662805.1. Taxonomy (NCBI): domain Eukaryota; kingdom Metazoa; phylum Chordata; class Mammalia; order Rodentia; family Sciuridae; genus Glaucomys; species Glaucomys volans. The sequence continues at coordinate 98,156 of JAJEJO010005815.1, forward strand.
ATTAGCTGCCATCTAAGCTGTCAGAGAAAAAGTTAATGCAGCCTCTGGGCATTTTGCTACAAGGCTGCCCCCCTCTGGCTCCCACCACAACCCACAAGGTGATTTGTAGAAAAGCAAGTATGTTTAAGAAAGAGCAGCTGAGAGCAGGCTCAAGGCAAGGTCAGGGTCCCAGTGGCTGGTGACGATTTCTCTCCACTTTCTGTTTACCATTCCTGATTTCTTGGACCATGTGTCACTTGATTTAAGTTCCAAACTACATAAAATCAGTTTAAAGTAAAGTTTGCCAATTATGTTTCCTGAATTATGCCTGATGAGCCAGGTAGGCTAGAGAGCGGGGAAGCAGGGGAAAGACAAGGGAGAGGGACAAGTGCCTTCCTTTGTAGGACTGACCTTTGAAATTATAGTAACTTGCTTTAATGCTCTTCCTTTCGCTGGGAACCAGGGAGCAACTGGAATAGTCAGGCAACCAGCTGCAAGGTGGAGGCTGGTGCTGGATCATTCAGGGGTCCTGAGACTTGCTCACTGGCACTGAAGCAGCCAATGCTTGCTGACTGGTTCTGCAGAAAGCCAGGGAATGCCTTCCACACCTGCTTACTGCCGGTGCACAGCTGGGTAGTTGCTGAGGTGGTTCCTCAGGCAGTTCCAGTGTCTCCATCCTTCCCTTCTCACCACTTTCATAATAAAATGCGGCACTTCCCCAAATATGTCTTCTAGTTAGTTCTCCTGGTCTTTCGTTAAAGCCATACTTTGGATCACACATTCCAGCAACAGGAGAGTTTCTTGCCATATTCCCAAAAGTTCATTTTCTTCAAACAAGTGAGTCCCAAAGTTCATTTTCTTCAGGCCACTGAGTCCCTTCTGAAGGTTGAGGGAGAAACTGTCCCATGCCACCCCTGACCTCTGCTGGTTTGCAGGTCACCTTCCTTGGCTTGTGGAGGCACCACATCTGCAGATAGTGATCCTATTTCCAAATAAGAGGTATGGGGATTAGGATTTCAACATATGGATTTGGGGGATCACACAATTCAACCCACACCTTTTCCATACCTTCCAATGTCCTTTCCATGGGTCAACATCGCAGTCAGGGACTCTCCCTCCCACCTTCCTGGACATATGGTTCATTTTGTCCAATGCCCATAACAGATTCCCAGTCACCTCCTTTTATAGGAATTGTCAGGGAAAAGGGGAGTCCTCCTGGATTCCCAGAGTCACTTTTCTCTAAATCTTTCCCCCTTTAAAGTCACTATTCTTTCACCCATTTTTCCTGTTCTTGTTGTTTTTCTTTCTTTGTTTCCAAACCTCCTTACCCCCAACTGACACAAGGACACCTATGCTACATAAGCCCTGCTGTGTGCTGAATCTAAGAAACTACTGTCATGAGGTTGGGGGAGCAGGGAGACTGGGAGTTTACCGGAATCTTCCCTAATGCAATGTACAGGCCGTCAGGAGCTGTTTAAGCCTTCATGTTAATTCTGGATTTGTATTTATTTTATTCTGATGATATGATATGATGTATAATTGCTTTCGAGAGTTCAGAATTGCTTTTGTAGAAATAGGAGACTTATCCCATGAATCCTAATGCCTTAGTGCCAACAGCCTTTTGTCATTCTGAGGAGGGTGCTTCACAGACTAGAGAGTTAATAAAAGTGGAGAGAGCTGTGATCTCCATCTTGCAGCAGATTTTCCAGGAAGCTCTTGGTTGGAGCTACATGTACTAGACGTGGCACATTTGGAGTGCTTGCCAGAGCCGTAACCCTTGCTTGGGAAACTGTTCTCCCAGGCCATACTAAACAATAGGGCCATGGCTGCCATCTTTTTGTTGGGGGAAGCTGCTTCTTGGTCGTCCTTGAAAATCTTATGGCAGGTATTTCACATACCTAAAGAGTACCTCGCTATTGAAAAAAATGAACTAAGCGTCACAAAATATGGTCTAAGATTTAGATTGACTCTGGATCAATAATGTAATGTAAGGTTGCAGGAAGTATTGCCACCACAAACCATAAGCCAATCCCAGTTAAAGAAAAGTGGAAACTTACAACCTTACAAAGGAAGAGGACAGCATAGAATAGAGGAGAAGGTGGTAAATATGCAGGGACAGCAAAGATACAAAGTCACATTGACGAACACCTAGCTTCCAGCTTGCCTAATATCACACTTCCCTCTTATATGCCACTGGGAAGTCTATTTATTGAGGCCGAATGGTTCATGATGAAGATCCCATTCTGTGGAAGCTGCAAGTAAAAAGACACTGAGTAGGACTATTCTGATTTAGAGTTCAAAGTAAATATAACTTTACTTCCACACAGTGGCCATGAGTTGGGAATCCAGGAGCAGCTCAGCCAGGGGGTTTCAGGCTCATGCAAAAGCAACTGGGTTCTTAGCAAGGTTTGTGTTTGTGTGAGGACTTGACTGGTCTGGAAAACCTACTTCTGAGGTGTCTCACTTGCCTAGAAGGTTAGTGCTGGTTGTGGGCAGGAGACCTCAGTTCCTCACTGCTGGGCAGCTCCACAGGGTTCTTGGGCTTCCTCCTATTATAATGGCTGACTTCCCTATAGCTAGTAAGCCCAGAAAGCAAAATGGAGATATGCTTCACAAGTTAGCCTTGGAAGTCACAGCATCCTACTGGTCTCACCGGTCACCTCTAGTCAGTTGGAGATGGAACTACACAGTGATAACATAGTTGGGTAGAGGAAATCTTTGGAGATCACATTAGAGCTTGGATACCATAGTCTGTGACCAAGAAAGACACTAAACTAATCTACAAGAGAACAAATTGAGGCAGCTTCTTTCTCCCAGTCTACTCTCAGATGCTTCCCACCTACAGGCACTGGTCCACTGGCCAGACACATCTTGTCCACCTACCTGTGTTCAAAATGCTCTTATGTGTCCAATAATGCCCTTCCTTTTCACTCATCCTTATTAAATCCTCCACTCATACTCCTTCTCCAAGCCTGACTTGTAGATCATGCCTTTTCTGTTTAGTTCTCCCTCACCTGCAAAAATAGATGGTCTTCCTCTCTGTGCTCTGCAGGATACCCTGCAGGGTCTCCTTGTCACATTTTTTTCCACTCTGAGGAAGTATCTTATACTGTGCTAGGTATTGGAGGTAGGAAACAAGGCAGGGGTTGGTTCTACAGGTTTGGACAGGCTGAAAAGCTAAAAAGTAAAGTCTGGATCATGACTTGGTCTGAACTGCGATGTAAATCCTTGGGGTCCAGTCTTAGTCTCTGAGTTAATCTCAGGACTCCTGTAGAACCTTCTAGAACAGATTAGCAGGGCACAATCCACTTAATGCTGAAATGAGCAACACTCAGTAATTCCAAACCAGAGCTAGGAACATCTTAGAATGTGTGTTCTTTCCCCAGGCTTTCAAATTACTAAGTTGCTCCCATCTGTCACTTTGTGGTGAATAAATCCAGCTTGATTCCCTGGAAAGACTGAATTGAGCTCTGTGATTTCACGCCAATGACCAGAGGCCTCTCTTGACTTTCTCCTCCCAGTTTCCTAGTAGGGAAAATGGGTCAGGATGATCATCTTGGAGAGAAGATCTAAGGAGAAGTCTGCGTATGTGTGTATGTGTGTTTGTGTGTATGTGCCTGCATGTGTGTTTTCCTTATTAAATAGCAATGTTGCCAGGCTCAGTATATTAACCCATGGCTGAAATTATAACAAATCTATTAGAAATGTGTGTCGCAAAGGTCAGTGCAACTTCCATTGGACATTCTCCATCCTCGAGAATTAATCCTGTCAACTGCCATTTATGACTGTTTATAAGACATCCAGCACCATGCTACTTTATCTCATTTCAAAGTCACTTCTTGCAAGGTAGGTATCATTATTATGATTCCCATGCTACTCATGAAAAATCTGAGGCTTGGAAAGATGAAAAAAAAAAAACCTGCTCAGGGTAAACGGTTGTGGAATCTGAATCAAGGACTCTCTAAATCTGAGCCCACACTCTAACCAGAGTGCTGCATGGCTTCCATACTGAGCCCCTCTGATGTTCTTGATCTTCGGTTCTACCACTTGCTCACCTCTCGTGTCAGTCAGCTTTTTGTCACTGTGACCACAATACCTGACAAGAACAACTTAGTGGAGGAAAAGTTTATTCTATCACAGTTTCAACAGGTCTCCGTTCATGGTTGGCTGACTCCATTGCTCTGGGTCTGAGGTGAGGTGGAAGGGGTTGGCAGAGGAAAAGCTGCTCAGCTCATGGCCTCCCAGAAGCAGAGATGGAGGAAGGGGCCCAGCATAGATACAGGTCTAGGGCCCAGCCCTAGTAAACTCCCTCCTGCGGCCATGCCCTATGTAGCTCTAGTTACCATCCAGTAGCCCATTCGAGTTATTAATCCATTCAGTAGATTAACCCATTGATGAAATTACAACTTTCATAATCTAACCACTTCACCCCTAAACATTCCTGCATTGTCTAATACAGGAATTCTTTGGGGGTCCTTTGTAGATCCAAACCATATCACCTCTGATAGGAGAAGGTGAACTTGTACAATTCTTAGCACCCATCACATAAGAAGGCAGTTAATGAAGGCCTCTCTCAGAGTGGACAGGATTCATCCCAGTTTCCCCAGCTCGTGCCAGTGGTCTCAGTGTTCCATTGGGTGTAGTATTTATTCTACCCCTTATTAGCCTTAAAAGTCCCAGTTTCGATGACACATCCTATGATCACTTCATGTAGTGGCCCTGTGTGCTCTAGTTCCTGGAATATGGAACTTGAAAAAATATTGGTCAAATTGAAAGACGAGTGATTCTCTGAGGAGTAGTAGCATGCCCGGGCTGAGGTGGTAACCCCCAAACACAATATGTACCTTTTAGAAGAAGTGGGTGAGGCCCACACAAAGAATCAGTCCCCACCCCAACTGCCTGCCCCAATAACCCTGACCTTCCCTTTCAGGAACACAGGAACACGGTGGAGACAGGGATTCCAGTGCCCATGTTTTGACCTGAGGCCACCCTGCCTGAGAACACCACACCCTTGACCCCAGGTCGCTGGCACCAGGACGTGTCCAGCCCTCTATTTCCACCACTTTCCTTCTGTCTTCTCATTCCCTAAATATGTAACCCTCTTCCTCCCGCATCTGGTCACTAATAATGCTTCCTCCTGAAGGAGGGAGCCCAGCTCTGTGGGAATCACATGAGCGGGAAAGTCAGCATTTACAGGCCTGGGTCAGGCCAGTGTCAGTGGCCTCAGCCCTCTCTGTGGTCACTGCTGGCCCAGGTTGAAAGGCATTAGTCATTCCCAGCCACACCCCCATCCTTGGGGCCCCCCACCTTTGATCCTCAGCAGGCCTCTGACCATGACCACATCCTAGACTCTTGGAAGTTGTGAAGTGCCGTGTCTGCCCTCCTGGGAGGCCTGTGGCACTTTGCTTTCTCTTTCTTCCATTGAAGAGCAGAAGGCATCCTGCAGGCTGGCCCGGGTGCCTGGGTTCTTCCCCTCTAGCCCTGGCTGGATCCTTCTTATACTTTATATTTAACTGACAAGCCATCAATGCTGAGACCCTCCATGACCCTACCAAAACACTGCTAAGCACGTAGCTCATTATCAGTTCAATTGCCATGTTTTCACTGCTTGATTTCACCAAGGAATATAAGGTGCACGAGGCCAGGTACAGTATCTGCCTTTCTACCACTATCTCCTCTTGCCTGGAATTGGCTGGCCATGTACCAGATTGCATGTTGGCAAGAGATGAGCATCCCTCTTCTGGCACTAAGTTTCATCTCCCAGGGTTATGACTACCCCTATTCCTCCAAACGCAATCCCTTGGTGTTTCACTTTTGATTTCTGCTGGGGAATGATTCAACTTTGTATATTTTTTCCACCTGACACCTTCTTAAACTTCATGACCTCTCTAACACTAATGACAGTAACTTCTGCTTATAAATGGGTATTTCATTACCCTGACATGAATTGTTGACTGCTATGACTGAAGGGATGGGGTGAAAGTGGGATCTGGAAATTATCGCTTTAAAAAGGCGACTCTGTGCTAGGAATTGGGCAAGGAACTTTACAGACTTCAAAGTAACCAATAAAAAGCATGGGAAATCACCACTTTGCAAATATTGATCTGGCATCTGGAAAGCCATTTAGATGGATTTTCTTGCTTTGCTGAGGCTTCAGCCTTTGTGACCTTCATGTCCCATTTTTGCTTCTGTGTTCTATTCTTTGTTTTTCATATGCCCAGGCCACTCACATGTCTCATTGTGATTTTAACCATCCAATAGCCTCAAATATGTTAGGACCGTAATGGTCACAACCAAGAAAAACCTCGGCTCCTAGTGGGTGTCATGACATATGCCTGCTTGGGAGGCTGAGGGGAAGAATTGCTTGAGCCTAGGAGTTCAAGGCCAGCTTGGGCAGCAAGACTTACGGCTCAGGAAGAAAGGGAGAGAAGAAGGAAGAGGAAGGAAGGAATATAAGGGAGGGAGGGAAGGAGAGAGGAAGGGAGGGAGGGAGGGAGGGAGGGAGGGAGGAAGAGAAGGAGGGAGGAAAAAGGAGGAAGAGAGGGGAAGCACCTCAACTCAAACTAGCTTAAATGATAAGGGAATTTAATGGTTCATGTAACTCAACAGCCCAAGGCACTCTCTTGCAATCTGATCCAGGATTTAACTATATCACAAGGCCTGGGTTCTATTTGGTGTTTCTTGGATCATTTTATTAACCATGGGCAACATTTTTTAAGAATGTTCTTCTCTGGGTCTGATGAAGAGTGAATAGCTTCTGAGGTTTATATCTTTCCTCCTTCACACCCAGCATGTGTGGGGTGGGGATGGAGGTCCACTTCTTTCTCTGAAGGGATAGGCCATCCTCTGCTGGTACTCCCAGGAAATACACCCTCAGGAGATGGGTTCAGTGACTGGGTCTAAAGTCTTCTCTGTGGCTGGATGGAAGAGACTGGTTGTCCTGAACCAATCAGAGACTCTGGGCTGCCCATCAATCTCACTTCAAATGCATAGTGAGGTATAGTGGGAGTTGAACCCCACTCCTGGAAATTAGCACCTATTGGAGAGGTCAGTCGTGAGTACTGGGGAGAAAACCAAGATCGTTTCCACCATGACCTTCCTATGGAGCCATACAGATTTGTTGAGACACCAGTTCACTGAAAGGACTTTATCCTAGCACAGGGCCTGTATGCCAAAGGACCTGTGGGTGCAGAGAGACATATGACAGGACAATCACCAATGAGGGGCTTGCAGTCTACTATTGATCGCTGTGCACCAGGACAATAAATACGACCCTCTGTGAGAACCCCAGAGAGGAGGTTACACTCTGGAGAATCAAAGAGTGCAGGGTAGAGGTGGCACCTTCCTGGACCTTAAAAGCATCTGCTTTTCCTGGTGGAAGGATGGGTGAGAATGAGAATGAGGAGTAGAGGGAGGTCGCTCCAGGCAGGGGACATTGTGTGCAATGGCATAAAGCCCTGAACCAGCAGGGCAGGTCCTACTTCTGGTGGAAAGCCCCAGAAGCAGAGCCCAAGGTGAAGGGAGGAGAGTGGCTGGAGGGAGGAAGAGGAGGTGGGCCACACAGCAGGAGCATCACGGTTCAAAGACCCAGTGGCTACACAGAAAAAAAATAGGTTAACTTCTTATCTTTTGTCATAAACAATATAAATTAATATGACTTAAGTTTTAAAAAGTGAGCACATAAAAAAAAAAACCTTTTCCTCCTTGCCAATGAAAGATATGGTGAAGCAATTCACATGAGCTGGAAAAACATCACGACTGAAACTGAGGCATAAATATTCAAGCTCTCTTAAAATTAGCAACTGAACCTTTAAGGTAAAAATGAATTTAATGGAGAAGATATTAGTCACCTATGTAAACATCAAATGTTTGATGTCTTCAATTGTATAAGAAATAATATAAATATATTATAAAAATATCTACAAAGAAATGTACCAAAAACAGAAAAAATAAACAGTAAGATCCTGAAAATGTGTTTAGTCTCTTTTATAATAAAATGAATACAGATCAAAATGCATTATAAGTTCTCTACCTAATGGACAAGGACTTTTTGTTATTTTCATTTGTTTTAGGTAATACCTACCCATGCTGGCATGGCATGGGTCATGGGTATTAGTATATTTCTTTTCTTTTCTTTTCTTTTCTTTTCTTTTCTTTTCTTTTCTTTTCTCTTTTCTTTTTTCTTTTTTCTTTTTCTTTTCTTTTCTTTTCTTTTCTTCTCCTTCCTTCCTTCCTTCCTTCCTTCCTTCCTTCCTTCCTTCCTTCCTTCCTTCTCTCTCTCTCTCTCTCTCTCTCTCTCTCTCTCTGTCTTTCTCTTTCACATTTTTTTGGGTGTGGGGATTGAACCCAAAAGGTGCTCTACCACTGAGCTAAATCCTTATTTTGAGATGGGACCTCACTAAGTTGTTGAGGCTGACCTTGAACTTCTCATCCTCCTGCCTCAGCCTCCTGAGTAGCTGAAATTACAGACATGTGCTTCTACTCCCAGCTAGTACAGTCTTTTTAAAGGACAGGATTACAAAAGCCATCCAAAGTGTTCTAAGTGGACCTGCAATGTCATCAGTTAGAAATACATAATGAGGAATGTGAACATAAATGCACATATAAGAAAACCCAGGTGCTCAGTAACTGTATGACGAAGGCCCCATGGCTACTTTTAAAATTTAATTTATTTTGATTTATTGTACACAAATGGAGTACAGCTGCTGTTTCTCTGGTTGTACACGAAGTAGAGTCACACCATTTGTGTAATCATACATGTACACAGGGTAATGATGTTCATCTCATTCAATTCTTTTTCCTTCCTCCCGCCCCACATTATGTATCATCATTCACTTATCAGAGAAATCATTCAGCCTTTGGTTTTTGGGGATTGGCTTATCTCACTTAGCATGATATTCTCCAACTCCATCCATTTAACTGCAAATGCCATAATTTTATTCTTCTTTATGGTTGAGCAATATTCCATTGTGTATATATATCACAGTTTCTTTATTCTTTCATCTATTGAAGAGCATCTAGGTTGGTTTCACAGTCTAGCCATTGTGAATTGAGGGGCTCTGAACATTGATGTGGCTCATCACTGTAGTATGCTGATTTTAAGTCCTTTGGGTATAGGTCAAAGAGTGGGATAGCTGGGTCAAATGGTGATTCCATTCTCGAGTTTTCTAAGGAAACTCTGTACTGCTTTCCAGAGTGGCTGCACCAATTTGCAACCCTACCAGCAATGTATGAGTGTACCTTTTCCCCCACATCCTCGCTGATACCTGTTGTTGCTTGTATTCTCAATAATAGACATTCTAATTGGGGTGAGAAGAAATCTTAGGGTAGCTTTGATTTGCATTCCTCTTATTACTAGGGATGTTGAACATTTTTTCATATATCTGTTGATTGCTTGTAAATCTTCTTCTGTGAAGTGTCTGCTCATTTCCTTAGACCATTTATTGACGGGATTATTTGTATTCTTGGTGCAAAATTTTTTGAGTTCTTTATAGATTCTGGGGACTAGTGCTCTATCTGAAGTGTGTGTGGCAAAGATTTTCTCCCACTCTGTAGGCTCTCTCTTCACATTGCTGATTGTTTCCTTTACTGAGAAAAAGCTTTTTAGTTTGAATCTATCCCAATTATTGATTCCTGCTTTTATTTCTTGTGCTTTGGGAGTCATGCTAAGGAAGTCTGGTCCTCAGCCAACATGATGAAGATTTGGACCTACTTTTTCTTCTGTTAGGTGCAGGGTCTCTGGACTAATTCCTAGGTCCTTGACTCAAAAAGAAAAAAATAAAATACTTGGGAATCAATCTGACAAAAGAGGTTAAAGACCTCTACAATGAGAACTACAGAACATTAAGGAAAGAAATTAAAGAAAATCTTAGAAGATGGAAAGATCTCCCATTTTCTTGGATAGGCAGAATCATTATTGTTAAAATGGCCATTCTACCAAAAGACTATATGAATTCAATGCAATTCCAATTAAAATCCCAGTGATGTACCTCATAGAAATAGAGCAAACAATCATGAAATTCATTTGGAGGAATAAGAGACCCAGAAGAGCTAAAGCAATCCTTAGCAGGAAGAGTGAAGCAGGGGTATCACAAAACCAGACCTTCAACTATACTACAGAGCAATAGTAACAAAAACGGAATGGTATCGGCACCAAAATAGGCAGGCAGATCAATGGTACAGAATAGAGGACACACAGACAAACCCACATAAATAGTTTTCTCATACTAGGCAAAGGTGCCAAAATCATACAATGGAGAAAAGATGACCTGTTCAACAAATGGTGCTGGGAAAACTCGAAATCCATATGCAGCAAAATGAAACTAAACCCCTATCTCACCCCATGGCTATTAAGGGGCAGATGCGGGTTTTGAATGCAGGCGCTCTGGCTCTGGCCCCTGAAGAGCTGCTCTCACCACTAGTACTTCTTATCTCAAGTCTGGTCCCAAATGCAAGGGGACAGGTGGGTGGAGGAAGAAAGGCTTGAGGACAGAGTAGGAGTAGAGGACGATCGTCACCGAAGCACTGCCCTGTGTGGGTGTCAGGCCATACCTAGGAGACATTTAAGACGGGGAGCAATCCTTCCCCTCTTGATCACCAAGCATTTGGTGGGCCCCTTCCAGGAAGAGAGTCCCAGGAGGCTAAGCAGAGTGAGAGACTCTTCTCACCCATTACCAAGGAGCTAAGAGGGACAAGACGAGTCTAGCGGCCACGTGTGTGCCAGTAACCAGGGAAGACTCTGCCTAGAGAAGATTTTCTTTTTCATGAATTCACAAATGATTCTGTCTGCCCGACTCAGAAATGTAGGACCTGACCTTGCCAGGAGGGAGAGGTGTACCCAAAGGTCCTGAGGCATCCTGAAGGTGGGGCCTGGCCTGCCAGAGGAAACCTTCCTCCTTGGAGCCTGGGGTCTCATTGTCTCCAACCCGAATGTCTCTTCTCCTTCCTCCCTCTGCCTGTGCAAGGATTCCTGGGCAGCTGAAGGAGTCTTTGCTCCATGAACTTGCCCACAGTCCAGGCCACCCTGCCACAGTGCTGAAGGAAAGCTGGTCTTCAATCTGGGATAGGAATGGTGCAACTTGCTTTGGGAAACGCTAAGAAAAACAGAGAGAGAGAGGCTGTACGTGCTCAGTTAAACAAAAACCTGCTCTGTGTGTTATCCAGTGATTTTACTCCTCAAGACAGGGTGCTACCTTCACTGAAACACAAAATAAATGTTCAAAAGGGCTTACTCCAAATTGTCCTAACCTGGAAGCTATCCAAAGCTCCACCCAAGAATAGGTGAAAGTGTTGTGGCACATCTTTCTATGGGTACTGAACACAGAGCAATGAAGATAGATGTCACAGACTTGCTGAGTAAAAGGAACCAGACAGAGACAACAGGCTGAATGAGTTCATTTAGAGGATGTTTTAGACCAGGGAAGGCTAATTTTAGGGTTAGAGTTCAGAGTCCCCTAATGGAGGATATTGGTTGGGAGAGAGTGGGTGGGAGACTTCTGGGTGCCTGCACCTATCTATATGGTGGCCTTCGTAGGCTTGTGGACTTTATGTAAATTAAGTCTAAAAATCTGCTATGATACCTGCGTAGAAAGGCTTCTAATGTCTTGTTTAGTGTGTTCCTGAGAAAATATATATGGAATTCAAATGTGTAGAAGCTCAATAATTGATTTCCATATCATAAAAGTGATTCAATTCCTCCAAAGCCAAAACAGATTATAGAACTCCAAATAATCTTAATACATTTCCAATATTTCAAGCATATTCACCTTTAAACAGAGCATTAAACCCAAAGAAGAGCATCTGATGAAAGGTAATGGTGAGAGCTCGTGTTTACATAATGCTTACTGTGCACTGGGCCTGGTCTGAGCCTTTCAGGTGCTTGACTTAATTATGCAACAAAGCTGTGACTATCACTACCAACAGAATAATTCCCGCATTACATAAGGGGGGATGAAGCACAGAAAAATCTTGATGACCCATGTTTGCATAGCCAATAATTAGCAGTCTGAAGGTCCAAACCAAGCATTCTGGCTCTACTCAGTGGTCATCCCTACCCCAGATTGCTCCTAAATCATCTCTTTGCAAATCTAACAATTGCTGTCTTTGTCTCCATGAATTGTATTTACATTTTTTCAGCACTAATCTTAGTAGTTTAATTGTCTGCATTCTATTTAACCTGAAATAATATTGAACCTACAATAAAAACTATTTTCCAAGTATGTTTTACTAGCAGAATCCCATTGTTCAAGGAAATTTTGACCCTGAATCCCATAATAAAAAACAGCTTTTCCAACTAGATGGGATGAGTAGTTTGGAGGTCACAGAAGATTGGGGGTTGGGGAAAGAGAGATGTGTGCATCTGGGCAGCTGTTTTCTCCTCTTTGGCTACACCTGAATTTTCTCATAGGAAAATTTTAGGCACTAAAATCTCAATAATAGTTTGAAGGGTAAGGAGGAGGAAGAGGGGGACAAGGAGGAAAGTGAAGGAAGAGGCAGAGAAGGAGGAAGAGGAAGAAATGGAAGAGGAAAGAGAGAAGGGCAGAACAAAAACAAAGATGGAAACTGGCAAAAACATAGCTGCTGGCCAGAAGGTCACACCATAATGGGTCAGTTTGACACTGGTTTTCCCCAGTTGACACAAAGAAATGGTGTTGCAGATTATCATCTATGTGGGATCAAAGGTCAAATTGATCAAGCATCAAATGCAGTTAACCCCAGGACCACATTCACTTTAGGATAGAAAGAACAATTTTGTGGCAAAATTCCTCAGTTCTCAAATCCTTAGATAAGACCCATCCACTTCCTTCAAGAAATATTCCCTGGAATGGTGTGCTGTTTGCTTTCCAAAGTGCAGGTATTGCTTGGTTTTCCTATGGTCTTGTTTTGAAAAATACTGTGCTTTCAAACTTGACATACCAGCAACTCTGAACTAACTTTTCTTCTGCTTCAATATTGTTTTTAACTTTTAATTTCTCTTACTTGAAGAAAAAGTGATACATGAATATGTTTAAAAAAACTGAAATAAATTCAAACTTCAAATTACTCTAAAGAGTATCATGAAAGTGAATTTTCTTTCTAAAGCAGAATATTCCATGCACCATTGTAATGGCTTCCGGTTTATCTTTCTGGAATTTTCACTGCAAGTTTGACTTGTATGTGTGCATGCCATTTGCATTTTTCTTCAGAATCATGGCTTTGCTATATTCATTCACTTGTTCTATTGGCTTTTTAGTTGAAAATATGTCTTATAAAGTTATTAAAGTTTGCCTCCTTCTGTCTAGAGAGTGGGTGTTTTCCTGTATGGAGTGAAACAAATGATTCAACCAGTTCCCATTGATGAGACTTTAGGTTGAGTCTGATAGATTGTCATTGTAAGCGAAGCTATAATAAACTTCCTTGTATATATGTTGTTACACTCAGATTTAAGATAAATTCCTGAAATTCTAATTGCTTGAGCAAAGTGTGTATGTGCATTTCAGAAGTTGATAGATGTTGGCAACCTGCCCTGCTATTCTCACTCCAAATGACTTAGGAAGGGACTTCCCTCCAGACTCCTAGGCATGTTGTATTATCAATTTCAAATGTCTCCATTTCAGCTAAGGAAGGAGAATTGGGGGGATGGAATGGAGGTGCACATTGCTGACTACAAGTTCAGTTTCCACAGAGGATCCATATTTATCTGTAAGTGGTGAGCAACCCTAATTATAGATCATCTTGAGGAGCTCTCCAGCATCTCACAGCATCTCAGAGAATGGGGAGGCTGAACTGGGGTCAGATGGGTCCTTATTTTGATTGATCCAGGATGCCTGACGGTAGTTGAGGCCTATACCTATTGTTGATACCCCAAGAATATGGTGTGTGGGAACCTCTGAACGCTAGAGGAAAAATCTGAGAGAATCAACCCTGATTTCAACCTGGCTCTCAGCATGGTTCTAAGGTAAGTAAGGTCAGTGAAGGGGAATGGGTGTCCTCAAATCTAGAACTGGTACCCACTGCCCCTGAGCCATGGGACCTAGCTGGGATGACCTTATGCATCTGTGGGCAGCCTGCTACTCAGACAGGTGGAGAAGATACACATGAAAAACTACCAGGCAAACCTGCAAACCTGAGGTGTAAGAGGACATGGTGGTCATTGATAAAATGGCTGCCTTAGAGATCCTTTTCTCATTTTTATTGGTGCATTACAATTATAAGTAATAATGGCAGTAATCATGCTGTATTTTTATGTGCACATAGCATTCTTTGTTTGATCTCATTCTCTACCACCTTCCTTTTCCCTCCTTCCCCCTTTCTCTGATCTGCTTGCTCTATTTTACTTATTACCCTTCTATGATGATTATTATTATTATCATTATTTTAATCATTGCTTTATGATTACATGAATAAGTGGGATTCATTGTGGTAGTCAGACATGGACATAGCATACTTTGGTTCTGGAAAGCAAAATCTGCCTTAGAGATCATTTTAAAGAAAAGTCTTAACACAAAACCTTCAGATCAATGGGCCAAAGTAAGCATGGCTACACAAATCAGGAAATAGAGCTCTGTGTGATTCTCCCCTCAAATTCTGCATTCATGGAGGTTCATGAGATTTCACTAAGTTGAACTCTGAATTCACAAGACAGGTAAATCAGGAGAGGTTTAGAATGAGGTTCAGAATTCACCCTGGGCTTAATTTGAGAAGCTTCCTCTATTCCTTTCTGTAGAATAAGTTTTAATTTTGGGGGGCAGGAAAAAGTGGGACTCGATTTCCTGGCAGAGTGGCCATTTATGGGCTGCGAGCACTGGGAATACTAATACTTACCTCACAGGTGTTAATGTGAGCACTGAAACAGATGATGTGTGTGAGGGGTGGGGAAACCAGTGTGGTCACAGAAGTGCAAGGTCGACTTTCCAGGCCACAGCAGTCCTGGGAGGAAAAGCACCTCATGCATACATGTAGGTCCTGCTCCAGCCCTGAGTGCAGACCGTCCATTCCTATCTTTCTGTTTCCTCAGGCATTTTGGGGTCTTTGGATTCTTGCAAACATGAACTTCTCCATCACTACACAGCATTCTTTATGTGTTTTGTTTTGTTTTGTTTTCCTGCTATTGTTGGGTCCCTCACATCATGGTGAACATGTGAGTACATCTCCTGCTCCTGGGGACATTGCCAGGTACACCTCCAATCAAGCCTTCAGAAAGTGACTTTTTGTCTAGTCATAGAACTTGCTAGTCCATGCAGGTATGTCTCTTTCCTAGACAGATAGTATCCCTCAAAAAAAAAAAAAAATCTTCATTCTGGTTACCCATGGCCATGTAACATTATCCCACAAATCATGTTGCTTATAGATGATGGCATTTATTTTGCTCCTGAGTCTACAGTTTGAGCAGGGCTCAGTAGAAAGGTCATCTCATTCCATGTGACATCAGGGTCTGGGAGAGGAATCACGTGGAAACTCAGTCAAGGTCATCTCTGACTACAAATGCTGACTGATGGCTGGAGTCTTAGCTGAGGCTGGGATGAGAAAACCATTCTATGGCTACCTGAACATGACCTGGTGTCTGGGCTCCAGGGTGCAGGAGCCTGTGTATGAGAGGGAAGGCCATGATACCTCTTATGACCCAGCCTTGGAAGCCCCGGTGTCATTGCACCATACAATATTTGTTAGAAACAAGTCACTTCCAGCTTCAGAGGCTGGCACATAATCAAGGGGAAGGGAGCTACACTCCACCTCTTGGTGGTAGAAGTGTCAAGAATTTACAGACATATTTTAAAATCACCACACCCTTACACCCAACCCCATAAGTATTACATTCTGGAGCATGGGCTAAAAACCTGCTTTGCCTGGCATTAGCGAGTTCTGAGTCTTTATTATGATTTATTAATGAAACACCTCTTGCCATTTTATTGGCAGTGTTAGCTTGCAATCCACTCGCCCTGGAACTCAGACACGTCTCCTGGTGCTCAATGGGGAAAATGACAATCTGGTCCTGCATTCAGGACTACACTTCATTTTGTCAACAAAGTTTGCATTTGTGGACTATGTTGTTACCTATTATCATGTAACACACCATCCCCCAGCTCCCACTTCTACATTGTGGCTGGAGTTCAGCTGACCTCTGTCCTACCTCTCAACATCCTCCAAGGACAATGGGCTAGCCAGGGCCTGTTTAGGTCATGGTGGTGCCAGAGACACAATAGAGCAAGTGGAAACAGGTGAGGCTTTGAGTCCTAGTCTGAATCAGCCCACTATCACTTCTATTTACTTACATGCCATTGGCTAAAGCCAATCCAGTGGTCATGTACAAAATCAGGGGTCAGGGAAAGGGACTGCATCCTTGAGACCAGAGTGTATATGTGGATGCAGGGAAGGGTGAAGACTGAGAGCTAATAATTCAGTCTCATCCACAAGTCAGTCTTTTAGAATATTCATTTTCTCTTGCCCTCAAGGCAAGACCCCATATATCATTATTTCCAACCCCTGCGTCCATGGCTATTCAGATGAACAGATCCCTGCCTTTCTTATTTGGAAGATGCCTTACAACCCTTCTCAATGCAATGGTCCACAAAATCACTTTGAACCAATTAGTTGGATCTGGTACATGAAATAAACCACAGTTGGAGTCACTTACATCCCAAGAGTTTCCTGTGTCCCCAAAGTCTAGACCCCAACCATGCTAAATTCCTTGGGCTCCTTAAGATGAGAACTATTGAGGCCCTTTATACAAAGGTGTGTGGGAATTGACCTCTGAATTATATACATTATGTTCATTTGTCTCTTTCTTCTGGAACAAGGGAGGCCTAACTGAATAAATTGCACTCAAACCAGGAACTAAGGAGAGAGTGTCCTGAGCTCCATGAGAAGTCTGTTCTCAAAGAGGTCTTTTAAAACCACCTTTCTTTGTGTGTGTGAGAGGTCGGGCTTGGGTGAGGATGAATCCCTGACATGCTGGGCGTTAGACAGTGGTCCTGAGTCTTATAGACAGGCACACACCTTCATACAGGAAACATCTAGAATCAGGCACCCAGAAGTGATCAACATTCCCAGAGTCACACATTTCTATAAAAGATGCTAATGACAAGAATTCCAGGACACAATCCCTTGATTCTTTTTCTCAACTTTTTATCTCCTCTCAGAGGGTGTTGTGTACTAAGAAAATGGAAGCTTGCTTTGCATTGGCTTCTCTTTACTATGGAAGACATGTCTGCGTTCACCTGCCCCAGAGAAGGATGATCATCCCTCAGGAGAGAACTGTCACCTTCTAAGGAAGGCCACAATTTTAGGATTGAAAGCTCCCTTGGGAAAGTTAAAATGTTCCTAGGGCTAAAGCACCTCTTTCCAGGATAGACTGGATAACCCAAAGATGGTGGTGGAAGGGACAGCAGGGCGCATTGGGCTGATTCTGATTGCAAAACATGCAATGGAGAAGTTTCTAGGACTCATCAGCCCATCCAGCCCAAGTGCTAATTGGTTTTCAATTCCCCTCATTAGTGTGTCATCTACCTGGACAGCTTAGCGGCTGGCTGGAAGCCCAGACCCTCCCCAGCCAAATTCACAGCTCCCAGAATTTGGAAGTGTAACAGCCCTGACAACTCCGCACCTCATCCACACATGGGCATGCCCACCCACATGTACACACCTTCCTGCTAAGAAGTAACAATGATAACAGGTTCTCACGATGTTGCTAACAATCTCATTAGACTGTTTGGTGCAAGAAGGAAGCAAGAACAGTGCCAACTTTGCTGTCGCACTTTGTGAACAGACTACAGAGCAGCTCAGACCAGCTTTGTTGTTAAGCAATGGCTGGAGCTAAGGGTGAAGGTGTCAAGGAGGATCAAGGCTTTCTAATACCCTTTCCATCAAAGACAGGAGATGTGCTAGGAAGGGTAGCAAGCAGTGCCTTGCTTCTGCTTTCCCAAGATTCTCCGGAGAGCTGAGATATTGCTTAGAGTCCCAGGCTTTTTAAACTGGCTAACCTAATGGCCTTTATAAAGGAAAATAATCACAAGTATATCCAGTGTTGATATGAATTATTTCTTTTATGATGTGTATAAACATAAAGCTCTATATTAACTGTTTATCTTCATAGTTCTACACAACTACAACACAAAACACATTTGGAACTTGGATAGAAACAGAGCAACAATAGCCATTACATTGGAATTATCAACATTAATTCAGTGTGAAGTCTTGTATTGTCTTCCTGAAATTAAACTGCCATTTGAAACCCGAACATGACACTGATTGGTATGTTTCTGCAGGATATTTTCTGTCTGGCAAGCAGATACTACAGAGCACTGTGGGATGATTCAGTTCCCAGCCTCACCCCATCACATTGTTTGCCCATGTGAACTGTGATGAAGGCTATGTTCAGACACAAATGGATGAGGACACTATTTGACCTACACTTGGAATGGATACTTCATTTATTCAGCAAAACTTCTCTTTACTCTTTCTCTTTTTTTAAAAAAAAATAAAAAACATGAATGCAATAAAATAAAAGGAAATAAAAGCAAAAATTAGGGTAGTGATCTTTATGATCCAGAATGCCTTTGTCTTACTGCTATTTCTGTTATTATCAAAACCATAAAGACACTGTTGGCCAAATCATTAGCACTTTTTCAATGTGGAACACTGCACCCCTCCCTTCTCTCTTTCCCAGAAGACTTCTTTTCTTTGTAGGTAAACTGGTTCCCAGTGGTCTTCTAGATGTCCCCCAATATTAGGTGAGTGCATCAGAGACTAATGTTAGAATTCCTGCTACATTTGTACAACTATGATCTTTGCAAGATTTTTATTTTTCAAACCAAAGCTTTTCAAAGTCCTGTGTTTTTCTAAAGTAGGCAAGGATAGACTGAAGTTACCAAAAAAATGAGACACTTTGAGACTTTTGAATTGTCCAGTACATGGCTGGTGGATAAGGCACAGTTTGTATCAGGATCTTCTTCAATGAAAAGAAGAGCCAAGAGTCTAGGCTCCTTGGGGGAAGCTGGGTATTGGCTCTAAACAAAGCCCAGGACTGAGGGAAGACAAGTGAGGCACTCAGCTACAAAATTTAAGGTTTCCAGAAACTCAGAAATCAATGTAAAATAATAATTAATGCAAAATCTTTTTAGAAATCATTTAAGGCAAAAAATCCACGATGAGAAAATAGCAAATTTTAAATAAAAACCATTGCTCTATTGTGTTATATTTATGCTCCTATACATGTTTTTATGAATTTTGCTAGCAATTAATTTTTTGGCAAAACATTGAAAGTAGTTGGGAAAATATTTTTAAATGAAATGTAAATGTATTAAAATGGACATTATTTTCAGATGTAGTATTTTATTTATATCAAAATAGAATTTATGATCAGTTTACTTCAGCTTAGTTTCATTAATACCATTTTAAAACTGTCACTGGATGAGGACACATAATCAACTTGACAATTGAAATAAGATAAGCAAGGAAGTAGAGTTTGAAAATACCGTTGCTGTGTTTGCTTCCATTGAAGTCAGAACACGCATTTTTCCTTCTGCGTCAGGCTCCAATAAGGCTTGGCGCTGCTGCACCCTGGGCAAGGAAGAGGGGAGATTGGAAGATAGTAATGCCCAGAACAAAATAAATACTTAGGACACATCAGTTGTTATCATTATTATCAGAGTCTCTTCTTATTTGCTCAATGTAGATCCAAGACTTTCTGGCTGACTCTGCCAAATGCAGTTCTGAGGAACTAAGGGGAAGTTTGGGAGACCAAGGATACAATTTTTCAAGAGTCTTCAGGTGGCATTCCCAGTCATGGTGGAGGATGTCACTCAGCAGGATCTTCATAGAAGTCTCTGGAGTAATATCCTCACTGTTCCCCTTCCTAGAAACTTTTGCCTCCCTTATCCATCTGGGCAGAGAAAAATCCAAATTCTATAAGAAAGAGGGTAAAAGAGGGATAACATAATGTTGCAGAAGTCTTCGAGTTAGAGTCCGGACAGTTTCTGAACTTTATAAACCCTACGCTCATCCTTGTGTAATGAAGATATTAAAACTTCTTAGTGATGTTTGGAAATTAAATGCCCTGATTTTTATAGAGCAACTGAAGCAGTACCCAGGAATACTATGCCAAGAATAAGCATTTATTAATGGAAAAAGAAGGAAGGAAGGAAGGAATGTTTATTTGTTCTCTATTGCAGCATAACAAATTACCACAAGCTTTAACAGCCTAAAACAAGACCAATCTTCTCACACTGCTCTGTAAGTTTGGATGTCCACATGGGCTTCACCAGGTTCTCTGTTCAGCATCTCTCAAGGCTCAAGTCAAGGGAAAAGTCGACCCGAAGGAACAAAGAATCCACTTCCAAGTGCATTCAAGTTGTTGGGAAAAAAAACAGACCTCATGGTTCTTGAGCTGAGGTCCCCCTTCCTCTCCAGATGGGGACCACTCAGCTTCTCATTTCTCTTCATATTTTCAAATACAGCCTGAAACCCTGAGGATGAAAATCTCTCTGATGTTTTCAGTCACCCTCTTCTGTTGCCAGCTGGAGAAAATTCTGTTTTCAAAGGACCTTGTATGATCAGATTAGGCCTGCGGAGATCTTTCTATCTTAAAATCTGCTGTGCCCCTATAATGCAGTCCAATGATGGGATGATACCTCATAGGTTCCAGAATTGAGTGTAGAGACTGGTGGCTGTTTCTAGGAGTCTTTCTACTCTAAAATGGACAGACACAGGGAGGAAAGAATAAAATGATACCTTCTTCAAAGGGCCAGGCCGGCTTCATGTGAGATCTTTTCTCTTTCACTCAATTGTTTTTCCTTTTTAAATTTTTTTGTAGTTGTAGATGGACAGCATGCCTTTATTTTAGTTGTTTCATTTTTATGTGGTACTAAGGATCGAACACAGTGTTTCACACATGCTAGGCAAGCGCTCTGCCTCTGAGCTACAGCCCCAGCCCCTCTTCCACTCAATCTTAACTTTATATGGTAAGTAGCACTTGTGTCTTACAGAGGAGGAAACTTCAGCCTTTGAATCACTTTTCTCAATGTTAGTAAGTCTAATCCATGACTCTACATTTTTGTTTAAATATAAGATAGCACATACAATGAATGTGCAAATCAGATCACAATTAACGACTTGATTTCTTTCATGCAAAATGATGTGGTCATTGACAAGATTACCCAAGACAACCATCCACCATACTGTCCTTGCTTCCATGTTTCTACTTGCCTTCCCTTAACCTTTTGGTGATCTCAGGTCACAGGCTTGTATGCATAACAAAGGAAAGAGCATACTGGGTAGACACCAGGCATTTTACCCTGATCAGTGCAGACCCGTGTGGAACTGTGTGATTTAATAAGCCTAAGGTTTGCATGCTGAGTGAGCGTGGTCCATTTGTGTATGATTTTATCTTCTAGTTCTCTAGTTAGGAAGCTGTAGTTCTGGTGCCCATTTCTTGGAAATTAGGGAATTTACCAAAGTTTTGTAGAAGATTGCTTTGAGAAAATTCAAGTGCATGTTCACGGTATCATCTAGTCTGTTGAAGACTTGGCAAGAGCACTAGATTTGTTCATGAACACCACAGGTATAGCTCTGGCCTTCATTGAATTTAGAATCCTATAAACAGATGGGACTATACCTTGGCTCCTTTCCTCTAAGATGCAACCAGAAAACATTCAAAACTCAAATCAGATGCCATTCCGCATCAGGCCTTTTTTTAAAAGAAAAAGTTGATGAATGGGATATTGGTCAGTACTTTGAGTTCTAGTAGTCTTATTTGGGCCACTTAATATAACTTGTGCTCAAAATTAAATTTGGTATGAAACTTTGGGTCTCTTTAAGCTATTTTTTTAATCTTTTGGTCTCTGTTTTATCTTTAATTTCTTAGTGGAAATTCTTTTTGAGAATTTTGAGAACCAAAAGGGAGATGGATTCCCCCCCCCCCCATTAATTCAGGATAGACAGGGAAGCAATGTGACCCTAAACCATTAACTTGGGAGTTCTGGCTGTCCTTGGGAGAGGTCCAGTGGCCCAGGAGAGAAGCCAGATGGGGTCAGAGACCTCAAGCTGACAGATGTGGCAGTGAAGGATTCCAGGAAGCAAGATCAGAGGCTGGCCAGGAAAGAGAACCACTTGCCCAGATGCAAAACCCCAGAGGAGTGAAGGTAAAGGCTTGGGTAGTGTTTTGGCTGAGTCATGGGGGAAACTGATCAGCAGCTAAGGTCAAGTTTAGGACAAAGAAATCCTGCCCAAGGAGCTTGAGAACAGAGAAGGAGGACAAGGAAGAAGGTGTCTGCAGAACCCTCAGGGGTTGTGTCACCTCGATTATGGTTTAATGGAACTCCTCTTCTGGTTCTACCATGTGTATCTAATTGTGACACATAAGATGTGTCCATCTCCTGAGAGTCAAAGGGACATAGAGGCTGCAAACAGAGAGGCTCCGGTGTGCATGTGTTATGGAGAAACAACAAGGAAAACAAAACAGAAGTTACAGCACAGAGAGAAGAAAAGGGAATGGTGGGTGAACATCCCCCATTCTTCCCCAACTGTGCCATCACGGAGTTACATTTTGTCTGGGTAATTTGCTGACCCAGAAGCAAGGGATGGTGCCAGATGTGACTCAGTCCTCTGCTGCTGAGAAAGCTGACATCTTCCCACTGGAGGGCAGACATCCCTTCATGCTCAAGCTTTGACTCAGTTTCTGAAAGGGGCTTCAGACCACAGCTTATTTATTTTGAGAATTTTTGCAAAATACCTTTGCCTATGCTAATTTTCTAAAGACCTATTTAAATTGAGATTCACTTACAGTTTATTGCACAGCACATTCTAGGATGTCTGCATGTTTTCTTCTTTAGAACAATGTCTTGGCTTCAGATGTTTTAATGATAACACCAAGTAAGAAACTAAGTAAAACAACTCACCCAAAATATCTTCTTTGGGCCAGATTGACCTAGGCAATGAGGACACAGATGGAAAAGATGTGTCAGAATTCCATCTAATAAATATAGAAGGAAAGATGGAGTTAGAAAACCACCCGTTGGCAACCACAAGAGTAATAATTGTTTCAGGCAAGGATCATCAATGAATGCTAAAGTGAGTGGGTGAAAATACTATGAGAAACAAGATATTTGCATGGTCTCAAAGGATCTCCCTACAAAATATTAATTAATGGCAAAAAGAAAGATAGTTACTTCATAGTGGAGAAACCTGGCAGACACCACACTGATGTAGCAATTAAAGTTAACATGACAAAAGAATGGGACTGAACGAACATGGTGTGCCTCATGATAGGATGCACGGAGAAGGACACAACATTATTGCAGTGGTTTTCCTGCCAAAGTTACTCAGTCTGAATCTAATTATGAGAAAACCTCAGACAAACCCGAATTAAGGGACATTCTATTAAATAACTGGTCTCTACACTCAGACTGTGTGAGGATGATGAAAGAAGAGAATGGTGGGCATGTTTCATATTCAAGGAGATGAAAGAGACACAGGAGGCTAAAGGGAGGTGATAAGTAAATGCAATGTGCGATCCTGCATTAGATCCTAGACCTGGTGGACCACTGGGGAACTTTGAATGAAGCCTCCGGGTTGTATGGTTCTAGAATAGTATTGAAACAATATTAATTCCCTGATTTGGATCATTGAGGTGGGATTTATGTAAGAAAATGGGTGAAGGGGTATAAGGGTGGAATGTTCAAACATCTTAAAGGAAAGTGTGTGTGTGTGTGTGTGTGTGTGTGTGTGTGTGTGTTCATAGATAGATAACAGACCTATACATGCATACGTACATAGAAAAGCAAATGTGTGGAGGTCCTAGGTAAAGGTCACATGGCAATCACCTGCTCACAGATGGACCCATCAGCATAACGGACTAACAGCTCTGCAAACATCAGGGTGTCATAAGGGCTCAGGGAGCAGGATGTAATTTCTAGAAGTAAAAGAAAACAGGCATTTATTCTAGAAAGGACATTAAGTTTGGGTTAAGCTACTTATTGATCTCCTAACCCTTAAGTGAAATATTTAGGATGACAATTCTTAAGTCAAGTTACCTGTTCTGTGTTGACAAAGAAAGGCATTAGCCCATCGGTCACCCTACCCGCCCATCTGTACATTTGTCCATCCAGCAACTTGGCTGTGATCTTTGCTAAAAGAAGAATGATGTAGTTGGCCTCATCCCAACTCCTGGATCAGAGTTCCTAAAACCCTTGTTAATTTCCTGAGTGATGGGGAGGCTAAGAGCGCCTTTTGTTCTAATGTTTGATCCCTGTTCCTGACCCAGAGCTCCTAAATCCCTGGAAATAGAAGCATCTTCTATTCTAAGGGGAGACTCTTGGTGGCTTCCCAGGTGGGGACTGGTCACCAGAATCACAGAGCCATGATTATGAACTTAAAACTATGAGCATAGGGGAGGGCTAGAGGTGGAGTTTAAATCAATCATACCTATGTGATGAAGCGCTCCAAGGTCCCTGGGGGTGACCTTGGGGTTCTGGAACAGGATAGACATAGTGGAAGTGAGGAATCAAATGAAATCCAGACCAGAGTGTGCTTGCAGTGGGTGCAATTAGTCTCTGAGAATTTTACAAGGGAAATTTTGAAATGCTCTTTCTTTATAGAGTAAGAATTCTTTTCACTGACTTGGGGAAAAAGACTGAGAGATGACTTGTAAGGTGTTTCTCAGGTTGAAGAAACTACAATACAACCCAGGAGGTAACCATGTGATCTAAGGCTGGACCCACAGTTCCAGAGGGAGAACTATTTTCCTTAAAGACACTTAGGATGTTTAGACACTTGGTCTGTCTCCTTTTCCAAATGTGACAAGATTTTGAGTTATTGCTTCATGAAGGAACTGGAAAACATCCTGAGATGCTGTTTACTTCTTAACTGCTTTTGCTGTAAGCTGCTGTTTTAAATTCTAAACAGCTTAATAAAACTTTCCAACAATTTCAGCATTTTTCTAAATTCGAGAGGCCATCTTTATGGCTTTTGGAAGAAAGTCTGGGAGTATTGTCACTAAGCAATTTCAGGCAAAGACCTAATTTTAACAGATGAAATAACAAGTGGAGTGATGTCGTTTAAAATCCCCTAACAGCTCAGTGTACATGTGACTAACATCCCATGACCTCACCAGCTGATTCAGAGACAGTGTGTTGCCCAGGAAGGTTCATCTAAACGTCTCCCTCAGCTACTTTACCTTGGGTCAATGGATAAACTGACTCAATCAGATAATGCATGGAGCCCAAGGCTGGACTTTCATGGGTCCATGCTGTTTGGGTACAGAAAGCAGGGGAGGGGGAATGAGAAAAGTAGCTCTCATCCAGACCCTTTTATTCCTTAAAATTAGGTGTTTGCCAAACAGACTTGGAGCCAAGCCAATAGTTTCTCAATACTTGTGGCAAAATTGCTTCACCCTCTCAGGCATCCAAAAGAGATAATATGGTTTCCATGCTTTCAAAAGAAACTACGTTTCCAAGAGGAGAAGCAACTTGCCTGAAGCTTGGTTCTTGCTGAGCTGGGCTTTGAATCAAGCTCAGATTCCAAAGGTCTTATAGAGAGACTCACAATGCTGCCTCCTGGACAGTGGCTGTTTTTTGCTTGAGCTCAAGTTGAGACCTTGCAGCGCTCAAACCTGGCTCCCAGTTCTGTCCTCCCTGATAGTTATTTCTACTGCTCTTCTGGGATGTGACCACGTCCTTTCTCCAGATAGTTTCTGCACCTCTCAGCTCTCTTTCTTGACCCTGTGATATGTCATGTCCCAAAAGCAGAAAAGCAACTTTAAATGGCTGATCTTGGCTGCAGATCCATCACAGACTCAGTCCAGGAGCTGTTACTGTGCAGATTAACAGCTGAGACAGACAGCCCAGCCAGGATTGAGCAGTGTGCTTGCTGAGGGGGATCTTGCTTTTCAGTAGATTTCTCCTTCCTGTTTCAAATGTCATTATTGACACAGAAGGAAATAGGGTCTAAAGGTTTGCATTGTGCTTAGGATCTGGCAGGGATTGAATTCCCTGAGTTAAATATTCAGATGTCCCAGACTTCCCCTCCCACTTCAGAGCTAATGGCTGTTTAATATGGGCTAAAGGCCATATTAGGTACCTGGCAATAATGTATGCCTTCATTAGGAGATGTAAATGTTTTTCTCTTTTTCCTTTACATTGAAGGCAGTGCATTGTGAAATGTCTATCCTATCAATCATATTTTCTGCCCCTAATGTATGGAACATAGATTTTAAAACTCAGGAATAAGTGTTGACCACTCCTATGTCCCTCATCTGTCCCCAATCCATTGTATGCAAAGCCATGTGGATTTGACCTCCGACATCTCCTGAATTTACCAACTCTTCTTCATTACCATTGCCCCCATCGTAATCCCCATCAGTACCTTCTCAATGACTCCCTCTATAGTGGTTGAGAG
Organism: Glaucomys volans; assembly: GCA_020662805.1. Lineage (NCBI taxonomy): Eukaryota > Metazoa > Chordata > Mammalia > Rodentia > Sciuridae > Glaucomys > Glaucomys volans. Next base: position 124,502 of record JAJEJO010005815.1, read on the forward strand.
AGTTATCATCTGGGTGGTCTCTACTCTGCCAATGACCCATCCGCCATTCAGTGACCAGAGTAAGCTTCTCAAAAGGCACACTTTCTGACTTTGCCCTCTTTATTTTGACATATTAGTTATTCTGCATTGAGCACTAGATAAAAACTCAGCGGATGTGGTCAGGTGTCCTGTCAGGACATGTGATACACAGCCCCTGCCTGTGTACCTGCCTCTACTCCACTCCATCCTCGTCTGCACACCCTTGGCTTCAGGCATGCCACTCACCAAACTGTCTCCTGCCCCAGGCCTTTGTACATGCTCTGTACTCTCCCCAGAAAAAACATCTGCACTTTGGTGATTTTTCAACTCTATTACTACTTCCTCAGAGAAGCTTCCCCAACCCCTCAGATCAGGCCATGCTCCCCAATCCATTCACTCATTGTGCTGATTCTCTCTTGCATTGGCATGGTGACAGTTACAGTTTTAATTCTTGTGTGATTATTTTGATGTTAATCTTCCTTGTCCAGCAATTAGCTCCTAAGGTTAAGAAAAGGATCAGATTTTTTTAACATTAAATTCCTAGTGCGTGGAAGATTGTGAAATGTCTCACTAAATTAATCTCTTCAGGGTACTTTTGAATTCTTGCTTGCATAAATCAATGCAGAGAGGAAGGCTTTTGAAAACCATTGCTAGCTTACCACCTCTGTTCTCATAGACAGGGCTGGTTAATGACAACAAGCTTAGAGAAGTCTTAGTCAATGAGCTAATAAATACAAGATAGATGAGCACGCTGCATCCATGTGACAGACATTGTTTAAACTGTAAGTGAATAGATGTAATTCTCTACAGCAAACACTCCAACAAATATAATTTTCAATAACCAACAAATGAATTGAAGTTTGCAAATCAATATTCTTTACAGATACACTTAAAACATATCCCTAAACATTATAGAAAATCTCTTAAAACTTTTCCCAAAAAAACTCATTTTAAAAAAAATCAGAAGGTTACAGTGATAAAATTCAGACTAAGTGTGGATTTAGCATCAAATAAAAATTTCATAATTGATATATAAACATTCTTCTTTCTTAAGACATATGGTGGCTAACTGTGTGCTGCTTTATCAAAAATGTGTGTGCCAACTACTTTATTGAAATTTCCTCCGTGTCACACTACTTTGCTCTGCGGCTTATGAATTTCAACTACACTTTGACAAACATTGAATCTCACCATTTGATGTTTTAATAATGTGTGTATGCAAAACCTAATGTGATGTTGTCCACTTTATTGGTACCTAATAAATAGATGTTGAGTGAATGAATGGCCAATCAAGCTGTGGACAGCTTGGATGGGGCAGGATGCAGTAAATGGCTTTGACTTTCCTTTAGAGAAGAGCATTTCCCAATCTTAACACTACAGATATTTGGGGCTAGATAATTCTCTCTGGTGGAAAGGGCTGCCCCTTTCAGGGGAAGTTTAGCAGCTTCCCCGCCCTCCACTCACTTGATACCTGTGCCCATACTCCAATAGTGGTAATCAACACTGCCTGAAGACATTGCCCAATGTCCCCAGGAATTCAGTTGAGAACCACTGATCTGCAGTTATAAAGTCTGACCAACTATCCATCAGCCTTGGCTTGGTCGAATGTGATTTATACCAATGCTCACAAAATTCTCAACTTTGCAAATGAGAAGAAGACAGAATGTATTCATGACTTGGCTTCTTGGCACAGTGGAAACTTGAGAGGCTTTGCAGTTAGACAGGTATTGGTTTATAGCCTGGATCTACCTACATCCTTGCTGTGTGATACTGGCCAACTTAACCACCCATAGCACCCTTGTCCATATAATAGTGAGAACAACAGCAGGGTGGTTATAAAGAGTATAGACGTCAATACAGGCAGAGTACGTATAAGATCTGATGCAAAATAACAACTCACTAAAGCAGTATTCACTATCAACGTCATTGTTGATATTTCTGCTTGTTGTCACCAGCCTCCTTTCTTATTTAAGGACTGTTCTACTCTGCCCTTTCATAATGTCTGCCTCTGACTCCCAGGGACAAAATATTTATATTTTCTGGAACATTTTGTATTGCTCTCCTGAGTGTTTAACAAGAGGACTGTACAATAACATCCCATCTTTGGCACTCTGGAAATTCTTCCACTACTGCCACTCTGGTTTTAACTCTGGTAATTGTTTCTGACAAAGAGCTGTGTCTTTGGCATGCCTTCTCTTGTTAAGAGGTCTTACTGTAACAGGTATCCTCAGTCTTGGCTCCCAGCACTACAATTTAGCAGTTGGCAGCAGGCAACGGATGCTATTGAGACATGGGCTTTCTTCCCCAAACACTACACAGCCAAACTTTTCCGATAGGTGTAAGGAAAAGTCACAGAAATAGTCACTGAATGAGGGCATGTCTCTGACAGAGATATGTGACTAGTGGCTACCATATTGGATGGCACCATGCTAGAGATTTCATTGCTTTCCCATCTTCTATCTGTTCTTTTCCTTTTTGCTTCTTGAGTCATCAGTAGCTCTTTTGGTTGTTAGTGCTCATCTGTTTACAAAAGACAACATATATTCACTATAGCTAGTACATTCTTTTCTTTCTCTGGATCCCCCTCTAGGAATTGGACACTGTGAGTACTAGGCTCATATTTTCCAACCTTCAAATGCAAGAAAGCTGAGGAGAACAGTGGCAGACAACTTAATCAGTGTTGACTCAAGGTACCTGTTATTTTTATAGTCTCTGCTCCTGCAGCTCTGAGGGGAGAGAACTCTGCCAGACCTTCCCCAGTGAAACATCTCTTGGAAATGGAGGAAGCATCAATAGAAAAGCCACAACACCTGTGTGTACATAGAGGCAACAGAATGATGGCAGTGGCCACAACTCTATTAAAATTTGAGGCCTCTCCAAGTGACGCGTTAAATCCACTTATGCTGTTTCATTTATGATTTTCCATTTTGTATGTTTAGAGAGGAAGACTGTCAAATTTCTCCTTGGTTTTCCCAAATCGCACTTGAATTTACCAAGAAGCAAAGGTTTTCCTAAATCAAACAAGTTTGCAGTTTAGTCACATTAATTTTTGTTTGATCTCATCTGTTCAATGTGATGAGGCTGCTTCTATGTAAAATCCACTAATTCATAATTTGTGAGTGTAGAAAGGGGCAGGGCTCAAGTTTACCTAGGGATGATGTGAGGAAAGAAACAGTTTAGGGAATTAATATTTTGTAAGTATATTTAAATAAATGAGGTGTAAACTGTTCTCATGTCATGGAAGATTTTATTTACACATAATAATGAGGAAATCATCCTTATCAATTTATTAAAAGCTGTAGGGTAGCTCTGTTCAATAGAAATACAGCACAAGATATATATTTATCACATAAATGCTATAATAGCTATATTTAAAATGTGAAAAGAAGTAAATGAGATTTATGTTAATAATATAGTTGACTTAGCCCAATATATAGAAAATCATATTATGTCAACGTGAATCAATGCAAAAATTATCAATGAAAAATATTTCATCGCTTTATTCATACTAAGTCTTTGAAATCTGTGCACTTTACACTTATAGCATATTTCAATTCAGACTAATGACATTGCAAGGGTCAATGGCCACATGTGTCTAATGGCTACCATATTGGATGGCACCATGCTAAAGATTCATTCCTTTCTCCTTTGTCTTCCATGTTGTCTTTCTCTTCCTTTTTGCTTCTTGATTTTTTAGTATTTTAGCTTTTTTTCAATGTTATTGCTCATCTGTTTACAAAGACAAAGTATATTCACTGTAGTACATGCATTCCCTTTATTCTCTGGAACCCTCACTAGGAGTTGGCCACTATGGGTACTAGGTTCATATTTTATCACCTTCAAGTGCAAGGTCAGGTTCTTTCAAGTTCATGTGAAAATAAAGAAAAATTAAGGCTAGAAACTACAGAACACTAAGTCATTTTTTTAGGTATTTGGGGTTTAGAGTAGAGAACTCTGATATACTGAGTTCTCAAAAAGTTTTTAATATGTAAACCCTAAAATTCTAGCCAACTTGGGCTTGCCTTTCAGGCACCACATTCACAAAGCTATTCCCAAGACCAGTACAGCTGCTCACATGGGTCCATCAGTACAAAGCAACCACCTGTTGGTGGAAAACGATGCCTGGGCACCAAGAAACAACAAAGGTGCTTAATTTTCTACCTTTAATGAACTACTGAATACATTCAATTCAAGAAATGGATTTTTGTGAGGTTGATTCTATTCGAATCTATTGGCCAATGCATAAAGGTGACTAAATCACAGGAAATGAAAAATTGCCTGGTGAAAACTCAGATGACTAAAATAAGTCCAGTACATATAATCTTTAGCAACAATGAGTAAGACTTATTTGTACTAATGGTTGAGATAGCTGAGATATTATCAGATCAGCAAGCTATAGGTCATTATATTTTGCATGATCTTTGGGAAAATGTATATTGGAAAATGTTGATGAGACCGATACAGATGTGCATGGATCTAGATGAAGACATGGATGTGTCTGTAAAGTCAGAACGATGAGGCACACCAGATTTTTCCATGTAGTATATGGAAGGGTACAATTGGATGAGTGGGATGAATAGGAAGAGCACATTTACTTATTTCTTTGTACAAATGTAATGGTTCAGTTGGTTGGTTGATTCTTTTGTGGTCTGATTTTTGGAATTATTAATATAATCAATCCTTATTAGCAGTACTGATGGTAGAAGAGTAATATTGTAAGAGCAAGTCCACTGTGATCAAAACAACTCAAGTGACAGGATCTCTGGCCTTGAAAACCTCTACCTGTGTTCCTTGTGTTCCTGTGTCCTGTACTTGATTGCTCCTGTGCCAACCAAGACTCCAGCTCATTCAGCTACTATAAACTGGTGGGAATCAGGATTTATTGACACTCAGTAAGAGCTTCACTTATATTCACTGAACCTTCTTAACAGTATTAGGAGGAAGATGTTACAACTCCATTTTAGAGAAGAATCAACAAGGCACAGAAAGACAAATCATGGAACCCAGGTCACACAAGTGGACAGCATTAGAACCAAATTGCAGCTTGGAGATTCAGTGATGGGAGTCCTCATATCCACACTATTCTCACACCAGTCAGGGTCTGAGGACAGCAGCTGCTTATACCATGACTCCTTAATGCAGCAGTCACTTGAATTAGGTAAGACATGTTTGTTTAGGATGATAAAATCTGTGCTTGATCTCACCTGAATGTAAGTGGTCACCAGAGTTGACAATCTATTAAAATTGCCCACAAAACCACGATGTCAATGTGCTGAAGTGCAAGCCACAAAGAACAGGACGTCAAGGGAGGGCGGACGTGGGTGTTTTCAGCACTTTGTCACCATTCTAATGACTGCAAGTTGTGCTTTGGAGAGGATTTGAATTGCAAAATGTGTCACCACCAACAAGCTAAAGTTTTAATGGCCTAAACGTTAATTGTGAGAGTGAATCTCATTGCTCCTGGGAAGTGTGGACTCCATGGACAGACTCGGTGAATTATCTTGATTGTTCTGGGTCTCCCAGTCAATGTTTTGTTTGTGAACTGCTTGTTTAGCATTGAACTTGGGTGAATTTTGAAAAATTATTTTCATTATTAATGGCTTCAAGTCATAAGCAGTCACAAACACCACCAAAGGTGATGACTGAGGCAATGAGCTAGCAAAGCCTCTGCTCTGTTGTCCCTTACCAACGACATCATGTCCTTACAAACATCACCAGCCATCACGGATCAGTCCTGAACAAATTGTGGTGTGATATGCTTTACTCAGGCTCTGTCTCAGATATATTTTGGAAAATTTAAAATTAAAACCTGTGCATATATGTTTTAAGAGATTGTCCCCTCCCCCACACATTTTCCCTTATGGTGGATTCAGGTATTTGGTAAGAGTAAGGTCGAGTCAGTCATCATAGCCCCCTCCTTGCTCCAAATTAACTATGGGCCAAATCTGATCCCAAGATTTGGAAAACTTTCTATAGAAACAATGTTTAGAAATAATGGATGGTTTATTAAACAAATCATCAGTCTTCCTATAGATACTCTACAATCTCTAATTGTTTCTTGATGACCCTAGACTATTTCTATCTGAGTCTATGTTTCTTCTTTGGCCTCCCAAGGATGTATTTGACCAGAACATTTGGCTGCATCTGAAAATAACCATTTTTGTGAATTTGGCTAAGCATATCACTTTCCTTTCTGTGCCTTTCTTTTCTCATCTGTAAAAGGGGGATAATAATCCATATTCTGCTGAATTGCTGAGATAATTATGGAAAATGATGGGTATGTTTAGCACAAGTCAAAAGTTTATTTCAAGACATATTTAGGAAAAAGTGAGATTGAATTAAGAAGAAAAAACAGTATAAAAGATGCAATGTTAATAAAGAAATTGGTAAACATAAAGGTAGATCCTTGAAAATTTGTATTAAAATGTAGTAATTATAATAATGATGGATTATTTATTGGATTGGTGCTACTGGTGGAAGTAAGATGCTGGAATCAGTGTCATGAAGAGTAAAAAAACTCAAATGAAAGAATTTTAAGATTCCTTTGAGATTAGGAAAGAAGATGAATTTGCCTAACTTTTAAACTTTGTTGAGAAAATTATGCATGTTAAAAATGTTAATGGTAACTACTAAAATAATAAGCAATATATAACTTCCAAACAGAGTAAAAGGAAAACAAAAACCAAAAAGCATACAATCATCCAGATCATCCCATGAAAAAGAGGGACACAGCGGGAACCAAAGGAAATACAAAGGGAATATCAAACATAGTGGTGGAAGTACATTCAAATTCATTAGTCAAAAAAGTTTAAAATATTCATACACAACACACAAATGTGTAAATTGTATAATAAACTCTAAGAATACTTTTGAATGATGCAAAAGCATAAGTTAGTTTTTGATCATCGATTTTGATCAAAGAGAACAAGAGTCTAAAGAAATAAAACCAGAAACGATTCTGTTAGCCACGTACACCAGCATGGGGAATTAGAAGACAGCCACCATCTCTTCATGGATTCTTTCAAGTTGTTTACTATGGGACCCAGCTTTCCCATGGGACAGGATTTTAGTCCTGCCTATGATTAAAGTTCAGACCCATGTAGACATGTCTGATGGATTGCTTGGAAATGGCTTTCAGCTGACTGTGAACTTGCCAGTTGAAGGTAATACTTGCAAACAGAGAAAACACTTCACAGAGAGTTGTAATTTTTCCCACAGATTTTCAAGGAACTAAAAGCCTCCAGGTGTTTCAAATCTCAAGTTCCAAGATCTAAGGTAAAACTTTATTCTCTGCTGTCCCTAGAACCCAGGGCTTTCTTTTGAAGAAGCTCTTGAGGCTGGACTCTTCCCGTTTTAATGCTCCACAAGTTGGTTTTCTTTTGCCCTCATTACTGCTCCCTAGAATCCTGCACCCAACCTTCACCCGCCATTTATACCCCATGACTTTAACTCACCCTGGAGGCTCATGTCTCCTCTCTGATGCCTGGCAACTAAAGGTGTGTTTATTTTAGTTAATTTCCCATCTTGCTTCTGTGCAGTTCCACCAAAGGCTAATTGGAGTCAGTCTCAAACCCAAAAGCCTTTAGGGACAAGGCAGGCAGAATAATTGTGTGAAGCCGAGTGGGAAGGATTGGATGATGGTTCTTCTCAGGCAGAAATCTATCATTAGGAAATGTTAGCCTTTGAATGTGTTCCCTCCAAGTTCATGTGTTGGAAATTTAATCCCCAAATTCAGAGCTTGATGGTATTTGGAAGAAACAACTTTGGAAGGTAATTATGATGAGGATGGGCCACGATGAAGGAATTGGTAAGTTTTTAAGAAGGAAAGGAAGAGGAAGAAGAGAGATTTGAGCTGGCACCTCTCTCCATGTGATGTCCTCTGCCAGGTGACAACGAAGCAAGAAGGTCCTCACCAGATGCAAAGCAGATGCTGGTACCATGTTCTTGGACTTCCCAACTTCCTAAGCTAAACAAACTTAAATTCTTTATAAATTACCAGTCTCAGTTATTTTGTTAGGAGAAACAGAAAACAGACCAATATATGGAATATGGCATAAAATAAATAAGGGGGAGGAAGAAACTGAAGACACTGATTACCAATACTTAAAGGAGTCTGCCCCCTGACAATTTCAATTCTCTTGGGTACATTTATAGAATTGGAATTGATGGATCATGGAATAAATCTCTAAGTAACAATCTGTGGATGTACCAGACTTTTCCAAAATAGCTGCATCGATTTACAGTCCCATCAGTAGTATATGGGGGCCCCAGCTTCTTTACATTCTCACCAGCACTTGTTATGTCATCTTTTTTAAAAGAAGTTCTGGCCACCCAAGTAGGTGTGAAGTGGTCTCTCATTGTGGTTTTGATTTACATTTTCCTAATGACTAATGATGAGATGTTTTTTCATGTACCTAATGACTGATGTAAGCTCTTGAGATTGGATATTGATGATTTCTACCAAAGTGGCATTTCTCTTCTCAGGGGGCCCACATGTCTGCCCAGGGGTGTGACATTCAGCCAGGTTTTGAGAGTCACCAGTTACTCATTTCCACGCTTCCAGGCCAGAAAGAACAGATTCCCAAGCAAGAGGCAGCAAGCCAGAGACTCGTGTCTCTCTTTCTCTTTTCTTTCTTTCCCGTCAGATGCAGCTGGGCCTTTCCTGGAACAAATTCCTTCTGATGAATTCTCCACCAGACCATCAACTCAGGAGGGCAAATGAGTAGCTTGTTGTTCGGAGTTGGGGCCAAACCACTGGGAGCTTCCTGTGCCAGGTGAGCATGAACAGGGGCCGAGGTCACCCATGACCAACCCCTCACCCATGACTGCCGGAGAGGTATTTCTCAGGCCGTAACCATGAAACGTGTTTCCTCTCTCCCCTTCAAGGTCCAGCCCAGGGAGGCATGATAAAATCACTCAGCAAATGGAAAGTATTTTGTGCTTATTCTAAGAAATGTGATCCATCAAAAATGAGCTGACAAGTCCTTTCATTTCCAAGGACAGTGTCCACACACTCCGGATGACCTCCGGACCTAGAATCAGACAACTCCAAGCCACAGACCAGTGAGAACCATGCAGAGACCCTTAGAGGTGATGCTGAAGCACAGTTCTAAGGCTCTGTCTGCAGAGTCAGCTGCCCGGGTGAAGCCAGCTCCCTCCTTCATGAGCTGTGAAAATTGGACAAGTCGTTTAGCCATTCCTCAATGCCATTGTGTCATCTTTAAAACAGAAACAATACAACTCCTTCCTGCATGTGACTGTTTTGGGAACCAAATAAAGCAGTAACTGCTGATTCCTAGCAAAGGATCTGAAACATACAAATCAATAAAGAAAAAACTTATATTAATATGATTTGAGGGCCCTTCTGCTTCTTAAGTCTGATGTTTTGTCAATCTCTTGACTCCTTGCTAATAACTGAAACATAGATTATTAAGTATAGTTTTGACCAATGCACATAATTCATGAATTAATTAATTCATATATGTAATCTGAAGGAACAGGTAAAATCTATAATTAATTCCTCAGAAATCAAGTGGACAACTACAGAATTGGGGAGATGAGTCTAAACTGTAGCAATATCAACTATGAAAAGAATTTACTTAAGGTTCGGGTGGGTAGCAAGTACGACAAGGTGCTTAGAGGGTCTGTGTTGCTTTGGTCTGCACAGTGCCTAGCTCTCAGTGGGGCTAATTGGCTGTACATGTCCTTTGTTGTCACAACCAGCATGAAAACAAAGTACAAGTTCTAGGGATTCCATTTTTTACAAACTAGCAGTGAAATCAAGTTTTTAAAGTATTGGGGAACTGTGCTAATAAAGATGCCAGGTGTATCCAACAGGCATTCCTTTGGAAATAGAAAATGCAAAGAAGTATGGTAACTAATCTTGCTGTATTAATTTTTCTATTTCTGCAATATTGAACTACCACAAATTTAGCAAGTTTATAGTTCTGGAGGTTACAAACCTGAAATGGTCTTTCAGGGGTAAAATTGAAGTATTGGCAGGGAGCATTTCAGGGAAAATCTGCTAGTTGCCTTTTCTTGTTTCCGGAGGCTTCCTGGATTGTTGGCTCAAGGCTTCTTCCAGCAATGATATCATTCCAACCTCTGCTTCTGCTACCACATCTCCTCTGACTGATCCTCTTGTTGCCCTTCGTGATCACATTGAGGCTATCCAAATAGTACAGGACAATGCTCCATCTCAAGACCCCTAACATAGTCACATTGCAGAGTTCCTTTGGTCAAGTAAGGTAACAAATTCATTTTCTGTGGATAAGGATGTGCATCTATCTAGAGGCCCTTATAAGCCTATTATATTCCCTATCTGAAGGGTTATTATGGAAAATGGGAATAATAAGGGAGAGCTAATACAAATGGGTAGAAATATCTAGGTGGTAGAATTGGGCTCCAGAGGGCTCTTAATAAAGATAAGAGGTGAATGAAGATAACAGGAGCCTTTGTGGGGATGTGGGCTCCTTACACTGGGTGAGGTTCTCTGTTCTAAGTAGTCACCCACTCTGCCCATGGTACAGTTGTGACTGCATGGCATTTGGGGATCTTTTCAATTCTAGGAGAATTAGAAAAGATCTTTTGGTCAGGATGGAGTTTAGGCTCTGCCAGTGTAACAAGGAGCCCCCCTCCCAAATCTCAGTGACTTCAATCAACACATCCATTGCAGGAATGCAGAAGGCTCTGGTCACTCTAGTCTCCAGGGTTTCAAAGAGCAACCATCTCAAATGCAACCAGTCTCTGTGTCAGTGGGAAAGAGAGTTCTGCAGAGTGTAGAAGAGCCAGGGACACTCTAGCCCACAGGTCACCTCCATCACTGGCACTCATGACTCCTTAGCCAGGGGAGAGACTCCTAGCCAAAAGGAGAACCAGGAAATGTAGTATGGAAAGCAAAGAGCCTAGATGGACTGGTGAGGAGAAATAACCACTACTACAGTGAACAGCCCTTTTCTCCACTCTCCATCTGTTCATGATTTTAGTCATGGCACTGAATTCCTATTGACCTCTAAGGGCTACAGTCTGCCCCTTATCCTGGGCTCACCAATGCACCAAAATTGTCTTAGGCCTGCTCCTCTTCACTGATTTTAGCCCCATGGTTAGGATTTCACCTTCAAAGGACTAACAATAAGGTGATGCTGGTGATGGTGATGGAGACGTGAATACTTTTTTGAAAGTTCATAATGTGCTGAAGATAGTACTCAGCACTCAGCACATTTATTTTCTTGGATCTCAGGCAAAGAGGCACTAGTGAATGATGCTTCTTATTTCACAGCACATCTCTGTTGGTAGACTCAGGTGAAGACCTGCTTGTGGTGCTTATTCCTGTGCCCCACTCTTCATTTTAGAAATCAGAATGTCTTTGATATAATACCATTACCTCGTGTTCTGCAAAATGCATAGTGATATTGGTATGTCAGGGTTTTTTTTTCAATTTCATGGAAGTTCTAGTACTGTGCACTTATTTGGTTTTGTTCCTTCCTTCCTTACATTAGTATTATTTTTGAAGATCTTCCCGTGTTTGTGAGTGTATAACTCATACACCTTGTAACTTACGACAGCAGCATAATATTTCACATTTTATGTCCATTGTATTTTGTTTAGCTTTTCCCTCAGCAATGGGACTCTTTGGTTGCCTACAGATCCCTGACACTTTAGAAATCAGTAGCCTTTTCTATAAAAAGCCAGGAAGTAAAGAGTCTGGCTTTGTGAGCCCTAAGGTCTTTGTTCCAAGTCTTCAGTTCTACTGTTGGAGCATGAAAGCAGCCACAGAGAGCACACAAATACCTGAGATGGCCAGATGTGGTCCCGGGGCCAGACTTGGACAACTCCTGCTTGGAGCCATGCTGTGATGACTGTCTTCTCTGTGTCCCCTTATGAACGTGGGCTACATTTTCTCACAAATATATGTATAAACATGAGTGAGACCTGCAGCCCCAAGAGATAGACTCAAGCATCATTAGACTCAGCAGCTCTGGGGTTTTGTCCCAATCGATTACACTAATTTAAATTCATAACAACAGTCCAGAGAAACAAAGGGTTCTTATTTACCCACATCCCTCCCAACATGACCCAGTATCTTAGTTTTTGTCAACGGGATAGAGTAATACCTCACTGATGATCTTCTCATATCTTTCTGTTTAGGAATGACTTTTGGAATCACTTTAGATATTTACTGGTCATTTACCTTGCTGAGTCTGACCTATTCATATTGTTTGCCTTTGTTCTATTTCTGGATGATTTTTAGGATTTTAAAAATATATAATCTAGACATTAGTCCTTTGTCAGTTTTAAAATTTGCAAATAACTTACAAGTAATTCAAGTAATTTCTCTCTGTGTATATTAACTGTCTACCTCTTAATGATGCCTGGTCTTGTGATCTGGGATTCTTTTTTTTTTTTTTTTGTATCAGGGATTAAACCCAGGAGCACTTAGCCACTGAGCCACATCCCCAGCCCCCTTTTCTTTGTTCTAATTAGTTATGCATGACAGGATTATTTTGACTCACCATACATAAATGGAGTGTATCTTCTCATTCTTCTGGTTGTACATGTTGCAGAATCGCACTGGTCGTATAATCATATATGTACATAAGGGAATAATGTCCAATTCATTCAACTACCCTTCGTACCCCCATACCCACTCCTCTCCCTTCACTCCCCTCTGCCTAATCCTGAGTACCTCTATTTTCCCTAGCCCTGACTCCTTATGGTGAATTAGCAGCCACATATCAGAGAAAACATTCGGCCTTAGTGTTTTGGGGATTGTCTTATATCGCTTAGTATGATATTCTCCAGGTTCATCCATTTATCTGCAAATGGCATAATTTCATTCTTCTTTAAGGCTGTGTAATATTCCATGGCCACATTTTCTTTATCCATTCATCTGTTGAAGGGCAGCTAGGTTGGTTCCATAGTTTGGCTATTGTGAATTGAGTTGCTATAAACATTGAAGTGGCTGTGTCACCATAGTATGCTGATTTTAAGTCCTTTGAGTATAAACTGAGGAGTGGGATAGCTGGTCAAATAGTGGTTTCATTCCAAGTTTTCTGAGGACTCTCCATACTGCTTTCCATAATGGTTGCACCATCTTGCATTCCCACCAGCAATGTATGAGTGTACCTTGTTCCCCATGTCCTTGCCAACGTTTATTGTTGTTTATATTCTTGATAATTGCCATTCTGAATGGAGTGAGATGGAATCTTAGAGTAGTTTTGATTTGCATTTCTCTAATTGCTAGAGATGTTGAATATTTTTTTCATGTATTTGTCAATTGCTTGTATTTCTTCTTCTTCTGTAAAGTATCTGTTCAGTTCCTTAGCCCATTTATTGATTGGGTTATTTGTTTTTTAGTGGTTGAGGTTTTTGAGTTCTTTATATATCCTGGAGATTAGTGCTCCATCTGAGGTACATGGTAAATATTTTCTCCCATTCTCTAGGCTTTCTTCAAGTTATTGATTGTTTCCTTTGCTGAGAAGGAGCTTTTTATCTATTTATTTTTTTGTTCTGAGACAGGGTGTCACTATATTGCATAGTGTCTCTCTAAGTTGCTAAGGTGGCTTTGAACTTGTGATCTTTGCACCTCAGCCTCCTGAGCCTCTGGGATTACAGACTTGCGCCACCACACCTGGCCAAGGATTCTTCATTTTGATAACGTGATTTGTGCTTTTTGATAATTCATTTACAAAATTCTTCCACATTTCTAGGTCACATTGATAGGAGTACTTTGCATGATTAACCTAAGAATTTCACCTTTTAGATTTTGTCTTTAACCCATATGGACACCCTTTAGCTTAGAGTGAAGGGATTTTCATCATAATCCATAGAGTAAGTCAGGGTTCTCAGTACCATCAGTTCACATGGGTGGATAAACGTCACCTCCCTATTTCCATTGTCACCTTCATCATACCTCACCTGCCCAGGTGTTCATAGGCCTACCTGAGAGCTTTTCCCTTTATTTGAAATGACGTGTTTATCTATTTTGGGGATCATCATCACATTATTTTCACTTGCTGGCTTCATGAGATATTTGAATATTTGGTGTATTATGTTTCTCCTCTTTGCTTTTTGAAAATTCACTTACTTACAGACTCTTATATTCCCATATACATTTTAATGCATTTTTCTAATTTCTAGATAAATATCTGTGTGGAATTTTAATTGTCACTGCATTAAATTCATTGTTCACTAAGAAGATGATCAATAGCTTTAAATATGAGGACATTTCATCCATGTGGATGGGCCAGCCCTCAAATCACCAGAGCATGGTTTTTATCCTTTAGTAGAGTCTTAACGTTTTCTCCATAGGTTTTATATCATCTTTATTAAGCTGATTCCTAGATTCTTTGGAGTTCTCTTTGCTACTTGGAATTGACTCTTACTATGTTTTAATTTTTCCTAGTCAATTTTTGCTGATGTAGAGAAATGCTATCCTTTTTCTGGGGTTATTCTGCTTCTCTCATGCTGCCATTTTTGGGATAGTGTAACACTGCTACCCCATTTTACAGATAAAGAAGTTAAGTACCTGGTCCCAGGTCTTTCAGCTATTAAGGGGTAAGCTAGCTGGGAGCAGTGGTACTCACTTGTAACTCCTGCTACTTGGGAGGCCGAGGTAGGAGAATGACAAGTTCGAGGTCAGTCTGAGCAACTTAGCAAGAATTTTTTTCAAGATAAAAATGGAAAGGGGCTAGGATGGTAGCTCAGTGGTAGAGCACCCTTGGGTTACATTCCCAGTACACATGGTGTGGTGTGTGTGCCTGCTATATCAGTTACTGGAAGGCTGAGGCAGGAGGATCCCAAGTTCAAGGCCAGCCTGAGTAACTTAGTGAGATCCTCTCTCCAAATAAAGAAATAGAAAGGGCTGGGAATATAACTCAGTGGCAGGGTGTTCACCTAGCTTGCACAAGGCCCTAGTTCAATTCCCAGTACTGGAATGAAAAATAATAATAATAATAAATAAATAAAAGAAAAAGAGAGAAGAAAAGGGAAGCTAGTGGACAACCCAAAGAGCACTTCCCATCACGGGGAGTTTGCAGTCTGGGTTGTAGGTCAGCGTGAAGAGTGACTACGCATTTACAACTCCCTTGCACACGAAGAAGTGCTCAATTTACAAAATGAAAAGTCCCCGTGCAAATATTACTCTTCTCTGCCGATGCCTGCTGACTCCCAGGAACACACCTCACGCCAGCTTGCAGTGCACAGCCCCTACTAACAGTGTTAACAGGAAACCCACCTCCTTCCCAACAGGCCTTCCTAACACATTCCTCCACCAAGTTAAACCCGGCCCTGTCAAGGCAGCGAGATGCTCTGAATAGGGCTTCCCCAGGCTCCCTGGGCAGGCTGGCACCTCCTGTCATTTCCCTTGTCATTTTTGCTGAAACCTGGCCCCCGCCCCCACATTAGCTCCCGCTTGGAAGTCTCCTGTCTGGAGCCAGTGAGGTTTGTCTGCTTTCTTGGGTTTGGCTAATAAATTGGGATCGTGGGGTCAGGCGGCAGGGGACCTGGCACCCAGGGAACCCCTGACATGGATTTTATTAGATTTCTCTTTGCAGGGCTCGGGATGCCATCCCAGCAGGGAGCCCACAATCACTCTGTAACCAAGATTTTGTCGTCTCTGGTTTGACAAGGTCATTTTTTACTAGAGTAGGAAAAATCCCACATTAATTATACAAGCAAACTGGGGCCAAGGCCGATAGAGCTGGCCTCCCACTTCTGTGAGGGGGGAGAAGGAGAGTAGGGAATGAAGCTGGGAGAGAGGACGGAGTACGTGTGGAGTGTGGGCTTCTCAGACCCTCCTCGGTCTCTGAAGTGTGTAGGTGCTAATTCCTGGTAGAATGTTTGCTTTTCTAGAATGGACTAGAAAGAGACTGAGCCTCAGACCACGCACGCTCTAGCCCATGCTCGTGCATTCGTTCTGCATATTTCTACACAGTACCCAGGAAGTGCCAAACACAGAACAAGGTATTGAGATGGAAAAAGTAAAACAAGCACGTTGCTGCCCTGGAGACGGCTCTCTGAAGACATCATCACTCTGTCTCTGAAAGTGAGAAACCCGAATGCTCTTTCTGGTACACCCATGTCAGCTGTGCACCCCCTGAACCTCAGTGCCATCGCATCTTTGTGACTCGGAATGGCTGTTTGACTGAACTGGCAGGAGTAGCCAGCATGTGAACCCAAAGCCTGAATTCTTCTGGAAACTCACTGTCAGTTGCTTGGCTCAGAAAATGGAGGCACCAAACTGGGGCTTTTGTTCCAAAACTGGCAGCACATTGTCCAGAAGTTCCTGTGAAAGATTCCCACCACCTGGGAACATTAACATTCATGGTTTTTTTTAGTGAACTGGACACATTTCCTGTCCCCATTCACCATCCTATTTTATGATCTACCCCGTAACTGGAGATAGACTTTCATTCCCCATTATTATGTTACTATCCTCCCCTGGGGTACCTCCACTGGACTGCCTATGTTAAAGTCTCTGGGAAATCTGTTGTTTCCTCTGCACACATGTTCCAGAAGTTACTATCTTGACACATCAGGTATCTGTCTTCCACCTCCGGAAACATTTCTCTTGCCCATATTAGTGCATTCCATGTTCTCTCAATGAAAGAGCTTTCTTCTGCCTGCTTCTATCTCCTGGGCTAGACCCACCTTGCCCTCTGTGACCGTCCCCAAAGCGTGCTTGAGACAGAGCAGCAAAACACTGGCAGAGCACAAGTTCCCGTGGCATCTGCTGAAAACCATTTTGGGACTCAACGTAACTCCAGGAGCTGGGCTTGTTTCTGAATCCTGCTACTTGACCTAGATGAAAATCAACAAATAATTTAGTCTCTCTGGACTTTTAAACCCTTATCTGTAAACTGTAGATGGAAATAAAAGCTCTCATAGAGAGGGGGTGAGGCTCAAGCGAATGATCCAGGGAAATGGTGATGCGTTGTCATCAACAGTATGGCTGCTCTGAGAAACCCTCTTCCGGCAGTTGCACAGGATGATTGACTTCTAACGTTCTACAGCATGACAGGAAGGCTGTGGTCGACAGCAATTCGTTAGATAGGCAATGGAGAACATTTTGAATGTTCTCCATACAAAGAAATGATGCACATCTGAAGCGATGGATATGCCAATTTCCCTGATCTGATAATGATACACTGTATATATGTATTGAAATGTTATACTGTATTCCAGAAATACGTACAATTATTGTGTATCATTTAAAAGTGTATGTGCATATATGTATATATATGTATATACATGTAGTATATATACACAATATATACATCATATACTTATGCATATATAAAAAATTTTAAATCATTTCCCTATCTCATTTTCACAAGATTACCTGAGAACCTGCTTTTGGAAAACTAATGTCATCTGATATGAATGCAGCATCTTCTGACCTCCTTCTAAATGTTAACAGGTCCTTTCCCCTCACTATCTCATGATTCCTTCCACCTTCACCTTGTACCTTTTGTTTGCTTTCAAGATGAAGGGCTATCTCTCTAAACCCTTCCCAGTCAACTCCCTGCCCACCTCTCCAGGTCTGTCTGGAATTCTTATATAAACCTTCCATATAGCCATTGCTCACCCATTTCCTGTGCTTGGAATGTAACCTCTTATTCCATTCCTTCATTTAGTTCTAGTTTAGTTCTACTTTTCATTTCTAATTCCTCCAAAAGGCTTTATCTGCTGTATCTTCCTACTTCCTAGACACTGTTGTATTACAAATTATCTCCAGACTTAATGGCTCAAAACAACAAAAATTTCTCACTCAAAATTACTGTGAGTCAGAAATCAGGGCACAGTTTAGTTGGGTCTCCTGCTTCCAGGTCTCAAAATACAATCAAAAATTTCAGTCAAGGTCAAGGTCTCATTTGAAGGCTGAACTGTGGAAAGATCTACTTCCAACCAGTAGGCACTGATGGCTAAATTTCATTCCTTGAGTGCTGTGGGACTGAGTCCCTGAGGTTCTCACTGGCTGTAGGCTGTTCCTAGTAAGTTGCCACAGTGTCTTCCCCAACATAATCAGTTGCTTCATCAAAGTCAGACAGTCCACTAGCAAGACAAAATTGGCAATCTCACGTGGAAGTGACCTCCTTACAGTATTGCTATATTGTATCAGTTAGGAGTTAGTCATTATTCTGCCCATACACAAGGAGAGGATTACACAGGACATGGATGGCAGAGGGTGGGAATCATGAGGCTGTCTGTGGAACTGCCTTCCATGTTCTCTTTGACAACTTGCTTCCATAATCCATGAACTATTTTAAACACTCTATGGTAAAATATCTAAACTTGCTGTTCATCGCCTCAGTTCAGAGGAGGAAGAGAAGACCATGTTTTCAATATTGATGGAAAGCTTAATGAAGGAGGTAACTTTTGAAACTATAGTGGATACTTGGAAGACAGGTAGGACTCCAAAGAGCAAGAACATGTCAGTGGGTGGCTAGAGATGTCGTGGTCATTGGAATCAACCGAATGCCAAGATTGCTTTATCCACTGTTCCTTCCTGAGCTCTCAGAACAGCTGCTAGATGCATCTAAATACTGACTAACTTGGAGAAGCACTTGGGAAGCAGGAGGATTAATGGGTATTGCAATTGCCCAGGTAAGGGAAGATGTGTAGTGCAACATCCGGCCTCTGCCAGCTAAGTCCATGCCTCAGTTTCCTCTTCTGAAAGTAGGAATGATAATGGAATCTACCTAACAGGGTTAATGGAAAGATTGAATGAAACAGTGTCTCAACAGTGTTTGGGTAAGTCCTGATACAAAGTTCTCAATAAGTGTTAGCACTTATTTATCAACATCATTCACAACTTGCTTCACCTGGGTTTGCCTGCTTTGATTCACGTCCTGGTGTTTCTCTGCTCTCCTCTGGTCTTTCCTGGCTCAGAAACACACAGTAAGCTTGTCTTCCCTGTTGACCCTGGGATCCACCCCCCAAGGCTCCTCTGATGGGCCAGCCTTTCTGCCTGAGTCTCTGCCTCTGATGTGGTTCTGCAGGAGCAAACCAGAGCATCCCCGGCCTGGCCATCCCCTCCAAGCTGAGCTCAGCGCTGGGCTTTGAGGGTGAGTGACTGACTCCTTGGTCGGCACTTTATTGTGGTTTTCTGATTGGTTCAGGATGGCTGGGCCTTTGCTACCCCCATCCCCAAGTGAATTCCCAGTTCTGCCAGAGGCTGAAAGGAGAGTGACTTAGTCATTAACTCCTCTGGCAACAACCCCTGGCAGCAGTTCAAGGCAGCTTAGAAAACAGGGCAACAAGTGGCTGCAATATGTATTTCAAAAGCCTAGCAGACAAGAAAAGGAAATAAAAACCAGAAGAAGCAGGGGTAGTAATGTCTGAATTGGGAGGCACATCCAGACACCACTGGGCACTGTAGACCGTACTCCCAGGCCCTCAAGGTAAGGGATGTGGAAGGACAGGACCAGCAAGGATCTGGGACTGAAAGGGAAGACTGAGGTCCAGGCCTCTCTTTCCTTCTCCCAGGTGCAAGTCAAAAATGAATGAAGACTTCCAGTGTGTCTTGGACAATGATGGACAGGTATACCTGGTTGGGGTGTCTGTCCAGAGCCTAGGGAGGGTGCCCTGTCCTGGGACAGACTTGCAGAACTCTGTTGACTCAGGCTTGTTGAGATTTGGGGACCTTCACTGAATTGGACCTTCCTTGAGAATCCAGGCTCTTCCAAGAAGACATAGAGGAAACAATGATAAAGGAGCTGAGGTCTCTTCCATCAAGGTCATCCTAGGTCATCTGACTCTCATAACATGAGGTGGGATGAGGGCATCCTCCCTCCCTCTCCATATTCTATTATCCTAGATTTGGACAAGAAGAAAATGGGGGATACAGGAAAAATCTATCCAAGTCAAAGCTATAGTCACAGATTTCACTCACCTTGCACTTTCCTTCCTGCTTCCTCTAAAACAAAGCTGATGGCTGTTTGGAAACTTGAAGGCTGAAAGAACTCCAACTTTAGAGCCAACAACAGTTACTATAGGGAAAATGACTGATAGGGAATACGATCAAGGTCTAAATAAATAAATAAAACCCCAAACAACAACAACAAAAGCAAAAGTCAAAGCTGTTTCCCACTCAAGACAAATAAACAGACCACATCAAGCAGGGCATAATTCCCGGAAAGGACTTCCATGAGAGAGAAGGTATTAGTAGGTAAACAATACATAGGCCTCCTACAATGGATTCCTTGTCTGACCGTCATGAGACTTGCTCTTTCTCTGCAGAGGAGCTGCCAAGTTCCCTTTCTTATCATTCAGAATTCACAGTCTTCTATGTATGTCACTTGGCAGGGATGGCAGACCTTCAAGAAAGGAAAATGGTGGTTTCATGTTGCAATATTCTAACATGGGCATGGACAAGGCCTCAGATCAGGTGATACATTGAATTCTCCCAGCTATCTTTATTAGACATGATGAAAAATTGACTCAGTGAAGCTGTAGCCAACTCCTCCCTTACTCCATTCCTGTCTCCTCTTTCACCTCAGGTCCCACTTGTCCAACATAAACCCACCAGCCCTGCATTTCTTGGCCTTGCTTCCAACTTCTCTTGCCTTTTGAGCCCATTTTGACACCCAGAAGGCAACCTAGAACTGCCAGGAATCAACGACTACTGGGACTAAACATCAGTAATCTAAAGGACAAAGCGTATACATACCCCCACTTCCTCTCCCCTCAGATGGAGACATATTCTCACACTGGCTCTTAAAGTTTCTCGAAGAGATTATGCTCCTGTTACTTATAGTGGTTAGTTTCTGAGTGACAAGGCTTTTATTTCACTGTTTTCATTTTCTTGTCTCATTCTCTTCCTCCATATTATTATTTCTTAGTCTTTTTTCTAAGACAAAGCACTCACACTGAATCCTTGATTTAAGGTCTGCTTCTGAGGAAATCCAAAGACATTAGTTTAAGAACATAATGGAATTGTTTTGGGCTATGAAACAGGGAATTTCATGTTGGACTCCTAAATGGCTCCAGTATGATTGTCTTTCAGGTATGGCTCATTCAAGACCCTTTGACAGCATCATTGCCTTCCCCATGAGACTAGAAAACAGATGTTCATGGTTAGCCCCTGACATGTTCTTACAGCTCATATAGCTCAGTAAACCAAATAAAGTATTTCTACCTTTCTGCTTCTGGATATCCTTTTGAGGGAATGGTTCTGATAGGTTCTGTGATTATATGCCCATCCCACTGCAAGGGATTTGGGAGCCTGACATGAACAGTTCCAGCAAAAATAGATGGGGTAAAGAATGGTTTCACCTAGGATTTTCTAGACTAAAAGCAAATAAACAAAAGACTAATATTCTCAGGCATAATATCATCCCTCCATGAGCTTTTGAAAAAAATAGTTCTTAGCCTAATGGGCATTGTTTGTACTCTCACCTCCCTTAGACCATGCTAAAAGTAAACACTGCTCATCATTCAGGATGCTGTATGTGGGGCCCAGATGTATGTTCAGAAACAACCCCAACAGCCCCAAGGCATCCACTCTATGTCTCTAAACATCTTTCTGTGTTCCCAACACATGCGTCAGAACCACCCAGTGCTGACTCCTTACCCTCTCAGCCTCCTTTTTCTGGTCTGGTCCTCATCTAGAATGAGAAGCTGACACAGAAACTCACATAATCTAGTTGGGAGATACAGAAATACTCCCTTAAAGTCCCAAATATTTATTTAATTATCTGTCACATTGCTTTCGCCTCTCCTATTTCATTGGCAATTTAAAAATGAGGTCAACATCAACTTCAGTGGGATTCACACCATGGTCCTTGATCTTAAATAAGTCATTCCACCCCTTTTCACCTTACTTTTCTTAAATTGTGGGTGACAATCTCAGCCCATCGTTCCCAGCTGTTCACCTGGTTGGTGTATCCCAGCTTCTTGAGCAAATTCCAGGGTACTCGTTCTTGGTTCTTTTTTCACTCTTATCTCCATAGTGTGGAGGACAGAGGATGGGGGAACATGTGCGGTCACTATCATGGTCAGTCCATGATAGACTCCTTGATCAATCCTAACACTCCTTCCTAATGTGCTCAAAGAAGTCAGTCCTGACTATTTTTCTCCACTTGGAGCTTTGTCTCAGCTCTGGGGCAGAGTTAGCCCTAGGATGAACGCTACCCAGGTCCCACCCAAATATTTTTCTCCCACCCAAGGCTTAACAGATCTTAAAAGCAAGACTGTAAAGGAAAAAACTGTTTTCAAGTAACCTAATCCAGGGCAAAGAGTAAGCATATGCACACACACCCCTGATATGCAAGAATGAAAACGTTACAATATCAGGTATGCAGTCAAGAATGAGCGCTCATGCAAACAAAAAATAAACAGAACTGATCCAAACTTCCCAGAATTGACCCAGATAATAAAATAAGTAGACAGGGACATCAAAATTATAACTTTAGGCAGAAGTTTAAAACATTAATCACCAATAGGACAATGTCAAGGGATATAATATACAGATTGGAATACATGAAAGAAGAAAAATACATTTGAGGAAATAAAAGTCAAAAGTTTTCCAAATTTGACTTAAATTATAAATATACAGATCTGAGAAGCTATATAAAACCAGAAATAGGAAGCACAAAGAGTACTACATCAGAGCACAGGATGATCAAATTTCTCAAAACCACTAATTAAGAGAAACTTTAAAAATAGACCAAAATATAAAAAGGACACGTTAAAAACAGAAAATCAAGCATGAAAACAAGAGCAAATCTCAAGTCAGAAATAAGACAGAAAAAGGTAGTGGAACAACCTTTTGAAGTCTTGAAAAGAGGGAAAATCTGTCAATGTAGAATTCTATACCCAGCAAAAACATCCTTCAAATACAAAAAAAAATAAAAAAGAAATACAATTTTTTTTTTCAGGAGCAAAAACATAGAAAGAATTCATGGCCAAGTTACATTACAAGACACAATAAAGGAAATACTTCAGGCAGAAGGAAAATAGCACAGATTGAAATATACATCTAAACTAGTGTTTTTCAACTGTTTCTCATTATCATCCCCTCAGGAGTCTTTTCAGACTTTTCTTCCTAATTAGCACCTCATAAATTTTTAATGCCTCAGATATACTGTATATCTGTTTATGAACTGCATGGATACTTGCACTTTACACATAAAAGGTAGTGTTTAAACATAAAAGAATAATATTTTGTTGTTGTCTGAGAACAAATTTCACCTCTTGTGGGTGATATCATTCCCATTGATAATATATTATCTATTAGTTTTCTATTGCTGCTGTAACAAGCTATCACAAACTTGGTAGCTTAAAACAAGGCCAATTTGTTATCTTACATTTCTGTGGATCTTAAGTCTGACACAGGTCTCCCTACATTAAAATCCAGGTATTGGCAAGGCTGTGTTCTTTGGGGGAGTGGAAAAGAAGAATCTGTCCCCAGATTCTGGAAATTGTGACACTGACATGGGGCCAGGGGGACCAATTATTCTGCCTACTACATGTGATTTAAACAGAGAATTAAAGAGTACAAGAAATTTCAACTCCACAAGTAAATGAATAAGATTTTGTTCTTATTAAATCCCTTAAAACACAATTGACTTTAAACAAAATGAAAAACATGCAATGAATGATTTTGCATATGTATATCTAATGTATTGCCATAATAACATAAAGGTCCAGAGGAATAAAATAGAAGTATATTATTTTAAGGTTTATATTGCATATATAGTGCAATCATGTGCCACATAATCACACTGTGGTCATTGCATATTAGACAGTGGTTCTGTAAGATTCTATTGCCTAGTGATATTGCAGGCATCTTAGTTTGTTTAGGTACAGTCTGCGATGTTTTCACAATAACAATATTCCCTGTTGCTGTTATCTTCAGTAAGAAGAATATATCCTTATACTGAGCACTCGAAAGCAGGATGATAAGGGTGCAAAGTATAAGCCCTAAAAAAACTATGAAAATGCAATTATAAAACTAGCATAGAGAAGACTTAAAAGAGATAAAATGAAATCATAAAAATAGTTAATTCAAAAAAGCAGGAACAAGGAAAAATAGAAAAGGAAATTAGAAAACAAAGAGCAAGATGGTATACTTAAACTGAAGCACATTAAATATAAATGACTTAAACTTCTGAATTAAAAGTCTGAGTTTATCAGAATAGATAAAAATATGACTGAACTAAATGTTGCCTATAGGAAACTCACTTTAAATGTAAAAAATGCAGCAGGCTAAAAATTAAGTGCTGACACTAGTCAAAAGAGAACTGGCTTCTGACTTTGATATGTATCGATCTTGCGATTCATCACCCTTATCCTTACAAAAAGAAAACGAGGAAAACACTGAATGAACCAAAGATCAATGGGTGTAATTGAGCGCATCAGAGAACTGAGGTCAGAGGGCAAACAAACCACCACCCAGAAATCTGAAGAGATGAGTAAACAGAAAGCAGAGCCCAGATGAGCTTGCCTGGAGCATAGGCATCTGGAGCCATGGACTGACTTCAACGTCTCAATGGCAGTTCTGGTGAATTACAGGAGACTCAGCACGACACAGCTTGCTGGTGAAAATTCCTTCGGACTGCACTCTTGGTAGAGCCTCTCCTCCTCCAGGGCTTAACTTCCAGGAAACCTCACAGTTTCTCACAGGGAAGAGACAAGAGAAAACCCTCAGGTTTCTGGAAGGATAAAGTAATCATTTCAAAATCTACCAGAGCCTTCCACAGTAGACAAGCACAACCATCAAGGGAAAGGCTATCAGAGCCCCATCCAACCTGAGAGCCAAGGAGTTTCCCCACTACCCATTCTCTAGCCTTCGGATCTCACCTAAGATGGAAAACCAAACAGAGAAATATTTGGGAAGAGCTCAGCTCAGTGACAGAGACCCACTAAAAATCTGAAGCTTAATCATAGCATAGAATGCCCCTCACACCCACAAATACCTCACCACCCTGCCATCAGGGCTTCCTTACTATAAAAGTGAAATATCTGAAAGAGCTACAAGGCATAGGTTCTAAGGAGTTTTTAGGGAATCCCACACACAACCTAGGCCACAAAATCATGGACCCTGGAGGAAAATGAAGTTTCTGATACTTACAGATGGGAAAACATTCAACAGAGCCCAACTCCTAGCCCAATTCACACGAAAGGCCACAGTGTCTGTTACCCAATATATCATGTCTGGTTTTCGGTATAAATTTGCCAGGCATACAAAAAGGCGAGAGAGGACACAATCTGAACAGAGAAACCATCAGAAACAGATTCAGGTGTTAAAAACATTTGGTAATCATCAGGTGGAGGATTTTAAATAATTATGACAGGTTTAAGGCATTAATGTCAAAAGTAGACAACATAGAAGAACAGAAGGGACATGTAAGCTATCAGAGAGACAGAAACGCTAAGACTCAAAAAGAAAAATGTCCATTATAAAAGAAATGGAGAAATGTCTTTAATGTGCTCATCAGTACACTGGACACAGTCAAGAAAAAAGCATTGAGCTCAAATCATAAATTTTGACCAGATCTCTTCTAGGAAGACTTGAATAACAGGAAGGGTGGAATTCCCTTTGGCACTTTCCAGCACTGGAAATCAGCACTAAATTAGGGTCTTCATCCTTCCTTCACTCCTTAGGTTCCCCAGG
The DNA here is from genome assembly GCA_020662805.1 of Glaucomys volans. Lineage (NCBI taxonomy): Eukaryota > Metazoa > Chordata > Mammalia > Rodentia > Sciuridae > Glaucomys > Glaucomys volans. The sequence goes on from JAJEJO010005815.1 coordinate 150,138, forward strand.
CTTTGGGTGCTTGCTTCTTCCCCATAAACTGAGACCCTCAAAGTCAGCATCATACCCCTTTGGTTGAGTGCAATCTAAAACCCAGTGCAAGCTGAAATAGCTCTAAAAAGAAATAAGTTCACATACCTAAAAGCTAAAAGAGTGATCACTTCAGGCATACATTGATCAGGGTACTTAACCGAACCAACCTGGTTTTTCTTTTTATCTCTTGCATTGGTTTCTCAGATTTGACTTGACTCTCAGACAGACACTCTTCCCATGGATGCTAACTGTTTGTCCAGTTGTAACCCCACAATTACTAAAATTCCAGTCTGGTGGGTCAGAACCTCCCCAAAGTCTCAGAAAATATCTCACCACTGCTTTCTGGTGAATCAGTGTGGCCAGAGGAATTCAATGTTTAGATTGACTCCAGCCTGGGTCCCAAGTTTCGCATCCTTAAATCAGGTTTTGATGCCCCACCAAGGCCAGGGTTAGGGCTAAGCCATCCCTAAACATCATCTTCACATGGAAAGGAGGTAACCTGGTAAGATGTCTACTTATCTTTATATTCCTCAATGTCTATCAGGAGGCTGGGTATATCATGGATTATGAGTAAATCTGTGTTAAACTAATTAAAAAGAGGTGACTGAATAAAACCTTCTGTTGCATAATAAAGTCCCATCCTCCTCCCCTCCTGTCTTCAACACGGCTAACAAAGGTTTCATCTTTCCTTGAACAATACAGCCTGCTTGAACAATACAAAGTGGCCCAAAATCATGAAGTTAAATATGTGCTCAACAGGGAAAGTTCCAAAATGAATTAGTGACATCTGCCATGGTTGCTGGAGGGGTGGGAAGTAGTATACATAATGAACTTCTGCAGAGACCACTTTATTCCAGACTTCTGGCCAATTTTGCCTGTTGACCAGCTCACAGGTCACATTGCAGAGCTAAAGCCAATGGGGTCCAGACTAGCCAGAGAGTGGGATTTTTTGTTTGTTTGTTTGTCTGTTTATTCTTTGGGGGAAAGGGATGGCCAGGATTGTCAAGCAACAACAGCCACATCAGGAAATTCACAAGAAAATTGATTCTGAGGCCATGATCCATTCTGGTATCACTGGTCAATCATTCCAGTCCTCTGACCCCAGAGCCCAGCTGAATCCATTTTGGCTCCTTCCAACTGACTACAGTTGGAAAAAGGCAGATACAACTGGATCCTTGTATGACCTCTCATGCCTGTATAACCCCAGCTATTTTAATTTTTTTACACAAATTGCAAAGTATAAACCACTTCCTGTACCAACCCCTGCTCAAATTTCTCCTCCCAAGAAGGAAGCATTTGCTGAACAATTTTCTCCTTAATATCACCCCATCACTTGGGGCCCAGCAGAGAGCCCCAGGTGAGTGGAAGCCTTCCCAGTGCGGGTCCTGTTGGAACCTCCCCTCAGCCTGCAGCAGACATGCAGCTGTTCCCTCCTTCACCGCCCAGCATCTTCTTTGCCCCATCCCTCCTCATCTTACCTTTCTTTAATTCCTAATTCATTTCTAGGAGATGAAAATTCTCACCTTCTGCTGCCTCCCCATTCAGCCTTCCCAGGCATCAGTGAGATATGCCCATCTCTGCACAAAAGTCACATGCCAATGACACTGTTTGTATACCTTTTGTTTCCAGAGGATATACGGGGGAAATGTGAGAACTGTGGTCTACATTCTCCTCACCTGTCAGTGGTCCCAGAATCCAGTCCATCAGGACCAGCACTATTCCAGTGATGGTGACTCATGCATGGAAGAGCACACCTGTCCTTCCCTGACAGTGTCCACTCTGGTCCTCCCCAGTAAGACAGAGGACACAACAGAAACCTCAGATGACCCTGGAGCCCTTCTAGTTTGCTTGACCCTAAAAAACTCTAGGTCTCTGGAGTAGAACACGATGTTAAGAAGCTGTTCTCTTCCTGTTGTTAGGGATGAGGTCTTTCCGCAAAGTGCTCTGAACTGATTTCTCTGACCCATCCAGTCTATTAGAAACTACCTTCTCTTTTCCTCTGATGGAATTGGAGAAAATTGGAGTATCTTCCAGAAATCTGTTGGGTTTCCTGAGACTTGCATGTAGTTCCACCTATGGAGGGTTTAGCTGAGCTTTGTAAAGCAGAACAGGACCTGGAATCTCTGTTGGCACAAGTCCTGGCAAGTTAAAGGTACTCTATAAGTACACCTTCTGTAAATAAATAAGCAAATGAATTGATCAAGGCCTGCAGGTGTCCAAAATTCATGCTTGTGTCTGCCATGCCTCTGTCTCTTGGAACTGGACTTGTGTGTGGTTGCATGCACTCATACCCTGTGTGAAGCTGATGAAAGGAGCCTCAGGTCTGATTGTATGATCTATCCATGGTCCTTCTAGTCCCCCTGACCTGCCCTCAGGCAAGCTCTCTGTACCCCAATGATAATTTTCTACACCTTGACTCTGATTTTCCCTTGGACACTGTCTATGGTTCTTCTCTTCCCAGAAAGACTCCAACCAGCACAGAGGAAGTGTGTGTATCACATCTGGGCATTCAGAAGGTGAGGTGTAGGTGAGGGGCAGAGGTCATGCAGATGCGCCTTTGAATCCCGCATTCTAGACCCCTCCAGGATTTACTCACCATTTTAGATTCATCAGCTGGAGCTACTGATGTCTTCTTCTTTAGGCTTAAAACACTCAGTGCTGAGCTGATTCTGACTAACGGTACCATTCATCAGCCATGATAATAATCCTGCCAGAATCACAGAGGTAAATACAATCATTTTGCAACCTATAAAAGGAACTGGAGGAGCTCTAGGTTAGAGCTCAGGAAAACTGAATGCTGAAAGTGAAAACATCAGAGCGAGCAAATCAGTTCTCAAAGTCAGAAAACTGAACTCAAATCCTGGTTCCACCATTTATCCATCTTGGGCAAGACTGAGACCCACTCTTCATGTCAAGAAAACAGTAATGATAATAATACCAACTTCAAAAGAATCTTGAGAGAATGAAATTAGACATTTCTGTAAGCACTAGCAGGCTGCCTGACAAATAATTAACACAATCCTCAGGCTAGAATACTCACCATTTAACCACTTATTTGAAGAGTCCAAAGCCAAAACAACTTCTCATAAGTCTACCAGGTAGAATCTGAGCATTTCTGCTCTGACCTTGGGCGATGGCCAAGATGAAGATGGTAGAAATAAACTGTTCTAGTAGCTCAAATCTTAGACTCTTGTAGGAGACACAGAGCTCTCTTACTACAGTTTGGATCTTGCATGTCCCTCAAAGGCAAAGGTGTTCAAGGCTTGGACCTCAGCCCATGGTCCTATTGGGAGGAGGTGGACCCTTTAAGAGGTGGGACCTAGTGGAAGGAAGTTAGGTCATTGGGAGCATGCCCTGGAAGTGAGTAACTGAGCTCCAGCCTCTTCCTGCCTCTCTTTTGCTTCCTGGCTACCATGACATGAGTAGCTTCCTCCACCATGCTTATATAAGTTGTTTACCTTAGGTACTTTGTTACAGTCACAGAAAGGTGACTAATATTTTAACACATCAAAAGATCAATAACTGACACATTAAAAAATCAAGTAGATTAAATGAAGTATAGTGTCCCAGATTGGATCCTAGAACAGAAAAGGACATTAGTGGGAAAACCAGTGGAATTCATTCAGAGTTTGGAGATTAGTTAATAACAATTATCAATGTTTGTTTCTTAGTTCTGTTAAATGTATCATGAATCTATAACATGTTAACATTAGGGGAAGCTAAGAGAAATTATCAGGACTCTGAACTAGCTCTGGGCCTTTTCTGTAAGTAGAAAGTTAGTTCAAAATAGAGTAGCAGAGTGGTAAGCACAGGAAGTGGACAGTGAGAGGGATTGGAAGAGATTGGCCAACTGTACAAATATAGTTAGATAGAAGGAAGAAGTTCTGTTTCTCTATTGCCCAGCAAGGAGACTGTAGTAAATAATCTGGTATTGAATATTTTAAAATAGTTAGAAAAGAGGACTTTGATGTTTTCACCAGAAAGAAATGATAAGCATATGAAAGGAGGGATGTGCTAAATGCTTTGATTATTACACAATCTATTGAAAGATCCCTTTGCATATCCTGAATATGTACATTTATTATGTGTCGGTTAGAGACAAATTTTAAAAGGTTTATTTAAAAAAATCAAATAGCTCCCTTTGGCCTCCTTAAACTTTCTACAAGGACTGATTCAGACATAAAGCCATGTCTTTAATTTTCCTCTTCTGGGTGACACCTGGAGGGGATGGAGGGCATGGGCTTGCTCCCTGCCAGGGCCTGGTCACCAGCTTAGCTTAATCCCAGAGAAAGATGAGGTGTCAGAAGGGAAAAGTGGCCAACGTTTTGATTTTCTGAGCTCATTTTCTCAAAAAAAAAAAAAAAAAAAAAAAAAAAAAAAAAAAGCCAAGGACCATTTCTAGATCGGAAGAGCGTCGTGTAGGCGGCCCCGCACAAGACCCTGACTGCAAGGCAGGTTAAAGAAATTTTGCGGCGCTCTTGCAA
>JAJEJO010005815.1:154742-174459 GCA_020662805.1 Glaucomys volans
AAAAAAAAAAAAAAAAAAAAAAAAAAAAAAAAACAGTCAATGAGTGCCTTATGACTGTTCACCACCCCATACCCACAGGCGGCCCCGGACAATGCCCTGACTGCAGTTCAGAGAACTTTCTGTGGCTTCTTGAAAACCCAGGTGCAGACCCATGGAGATGCAGCCCCAAGGGATGAGTAAGACAGGAGGTTAAGAGACTGAGATAGCACTTTATTGGGAAGTGGCAGTAATTCAAGACTGTTTTTGAGTATTTTGTATACATATGGAAGTTTCATCCTATGAGATGAGGAAAATGAGGCTCAGAAAGACTAGGAGACTTACTTTAAGCCACATAAGTAGCTAGCAGGAGCCTCACAGAGAGGGAGCACATAGAAATTCCAGTCTCTCTGCTGCCCTTGGACACACACACACACACACACACACACACACACACGCACTTCTTCTGAAGGTCAAAGCACCTCTGACTTCACTAAATACATGCTGGGCAATTGTGCCAAGTACACAATATGCATTTAATCCTAAAAAACAAAAATCTTACTTGTTGCTAACTACACTTTATAAAAAAGGTAAATAAAACTTGCAGAGCCCTAGGAACTTAGTTGAGGCGTACATAGTTTATAAAGTAGCAAGGCTAGAACACATATCCAGTCCATCTGATTCTAGAGTCCAAAGTTTTGATCACTTCATAACTCAATGAATATTTATTGGATGAATCAATGAGCAAATGAATGAATTGATAAATAATCAGGGGGATGAGTGTATTGGAGTCTCAGTAATACTCTGCCTCTCCTCTCATGTCTAAAGTATATGAGCTAATTCTAAATCCCTCCAGGAAGTGAAGTGGAAGCTGTCAATCTTTCTAACCTTGGTCAGGATTTGGAAGGATTAAGAGGAATGGGAAAGCACAGGTAACAGAGGTGGAAGGAGGACTTGTCACTATACTTGGAACTTCTTTAAAAGGAGCACAGCAGGGATGACTGCTGAAAGCTGAGTACCTCTACCTTTTCAGAGCAGGGGGAGGGCTCCAGCCCTAACATATGGTTTCCACCAGCAGAGACCTGGAAAAGACAGGAGAACACTCCAGGAGGGAGACTTCAGAGCACATGGTGGATGTGGACAGGGCACAGGGACTTGAATTCACACCTCTCCTTGCAGATTGGTGGCAGGACAATCTTAGGCAGTGCCTGAGCTGAGCATGACCTCCTCCAGCCTCCATTTCATCTCTCCTGTAGTGCATAGTCCCAGCAGGACTAGGGAACATTCTACCCGTCTCAGGGCCTTTGCCCTTTCCTCTTCTTTCCTTCTCTTGAGGACTTGACAAGCACTTAACAAGGGAAAAATACTACCCAAATATTTGAGAAAGAGGAGAACGTCAAGGAAGTCGGAGTTTGTTTCTTCCTTGTTGTGAGGTGTGTAACTTTGGATGAGATATTCAGCCCTCTGGGCCTCTTTTCTTATCTCTGAATGGGATAAAGGTCCCTGTCTACCAAGGTTACGAGAATTAGACACCACTTCTCCAGCGTCCCTAGTGCAGCAGAGTAGATGCCCCACACAACTTGTCTTTATGTTGTTATCTTTATCATCATCATTGTCTGTTTTATAAAACCTGTTTACTTCAGCAGAGAGTCTCAGAGCCACATGCCACCCACACACAAGGGCTGAGGCCACATGTCCCCCAAGTCCTGATACCACCCAGGCAGATGAAAGCTGGAGCCTAAGCGGGACTAATCATCAGAGGGGAGACACGAGAAGGTTCAGCTGGGCTGGAAAGAGAACACGTGTGTCCAAGTGGGCAGGAGGAGGCCCTTCCACAGCCTCTGAGTCCACTGCCTGACTTAGTGGGCCACGGGGGGATGCCCGCTCATGTGTGTTTGCTACTGGAAGATGGTCCTTGTTATCAGTAGCCGGATTCGCAATGAAATCCAATCTCCCTTGTGGGAACTGGTTAGCAAGAACACACACAACCAAGAAACACAAAATATAGTTATCACTTGGGAATATTACCTTTGATTACTTTTCTTCTTTTTGGTCTAGTTTTAATAGATTAGGTTTAAAAACTGGACAAAATAGTGTATTAAAAAGCCAGTTGCAGCACTCCAGGTTGAGTGGAAAAGGCTGGGGAGAGGTGAGTCTTCTCAGTCCTGGGCACTTCCTGGCGAGGCCTAGGACTGCGGTCAGGAGAGTAACAGTGGCACCCAGATCATCCTTCCTCTGCAGACACAGGACACAGGGCAGGGCTTTGACAAGGCAAGAAGTCCCAGGGGACATCCTTGGGGAAAGGATGGGTGTTCTTGGAATTGAAGAAAGGAGTTTTTTGAAAAAGCAGAAGTCAGAAAATTGCATCACAACAACAAAAATAATAATAGTGTCCCACCACCAACAATAATAAGGAAGATCTGGACAAAGTTGAACACCAGACCCAGGGAAGAAAGATAGTCGGGAAGAAGACGGAAAGTAAAATTGAAGAAATAAATGAAGAGAGGGAAACTAAATTATTAAATTTCAATTAATAATGCAGCATTTTTATATGAAAATGATGGAATGGGACAGACATCATTACCCTATGTACATGTTGATTAACAAGAACGATATGAATGAACATCATGCACAACCATAGAAATGAAAATTTGTACCCCATATGTGTACAATGAATCAAAACAAAGTCTGTAAAAATAAAAAAAAACATAAAAAATAATGCAACATTTTTAATATTATCTTATCTATATTATCTTTGATTTCAATTAAATAACAATGCAAAGCTTTTAATATTATCTTTTTTTTTTTTTTTTTTCGGTGCTGGGGATTGAACCCAGGGCCTTGTGCTTGCGAGGCAAGCGCTCTACCAACTGAGCTATATCCCCAGCCCAATATTATCTTATTTAATCCTCATAATCAACTTAGGAGTTAAACACCAATTTTCATATAAAGAAACTTAGACAATGATATGACACCGTTTCTCCAGATTGAAGGCAGTAAGGGTCAGAGATGGAACCAGGCCTCCTGACTCACCCTCCCAGGCTGGTCTTGGCAGCCCGTGTAGCACAGAGCATCAGGCTTCACTTTGGGACTGTCCCAATAAAGTCAGCATCCAATTCTTGGAATGACAAACTGATTTTCCTCCCAATTCACACCGGGAAAAATTTTCCCTATCTCCCCTGTTACTTCTGGTCCTACTGCTACAACTTTTCTCTTTCAGACCAACACGTGCTCAGATGGCCCCATTCCTGGGTAGAGGGAAGATGGAGACTTGTTCTCTTGACACATTTTCTGCAGGACTGGGCCCTTCTTTCGTGTTTTTCTTGCAGAGATTCTCATCTGTCTTGATTTTGTGTCTTCTCTTCTTTCTTCTTAAGCTGGGAGTATTTTTCCCCCTTTTGGTGCAGTTGTTTCCAATAAATCTTCACTTGTTTTCTTTAAGTTGTTCAGTTATTTTAAGTATTTTTTTTTCTTCTACAGACCTCTGTCTGCATTTCTGCTTTCCATCTGGACCACTTAGTCTTCTCCCTTTCTGGAATGAAGACAAAGGAAGGTACTAGAAACTGAACAGATCCTGGCCTGCTCCTGGAAGCAGGAGGAGGGCAAAAGAGGAAGTCGTTCCTGCCAATCATTCCAGCACTTTTATTAAAACTCAGATTGTCAAGTAACACAGCTAGAGACAGCTTGGCTACCCGGGGAGTCAATGCTCCTAGGTCGCCAAGCTGGCAGTCACGTAGAACAGGTATTTAATAGTCATCTCATTACACAGCCCTCTCCATACTGCATGCTATCCATGTCCTCAGTACAACTGTGGTTGCTTTACAGTGCGTCATGGACATGTCACGACAATTAGGTCATGAAGGTCCCAAGAGTGTTTGCCGGAGCTTGGTGACCATCGCCTCCCTAACACATGACTGGGCACACAGGAGATCCTCAAGGTAGCCTGCTAGACAAATGAATATGAAAGTTTTACGTGTGAAGCACTTTACACAGGACCAGAGCTGGCCCCTGAGATCCACTGATTTGAGTCAGGAATGATCTATCCAAACAGGACAGGCTTCACCCTCACGACTGACTCACTAGGCCCACATCATGAGTTGACTTCCAACTCAAGAGGAGCCATGTCTCTCATGGGTTTCTAGGTGGACGAGACTGAATCACATGTGACCTGGATTCACCTTCAGCTCCTGTATTCTTGACCCAGTATTTCCCAAGGTCAGGTTCATGAAGTTCTAATTTAATTCTATTTCCCACACTTTACATCTTATGAATCCAGGCTTCAGATTGACAACACCACATAGGTTGCCATTTTTTAAAATAATAGTGTCCTTTTATTTCTTTAGTTTTCAATGAATTTATTAATTTCATTTACTATGGAGTTTCAGATACCTGAGACAACAAAAGGAGAAGTAAATATACATTTCATTTGATATCTAATTCTTACTCTTCTGTTTCTACAATCACTCTAATATTACAATCCTTACGTTACAAAGAAATAAGCTGATTGTCACAAAAATGATAGGACTTGTTCAGGGTCATGAGGAGTGGGTGGTAGTTTTGGAATTGGGACCAGGGCTAATCTTCCCATTCCAATAATAATGGAGTCTCACTTCACTCCAGGTCCTTCCGGAACTGTGGCACTTTGAGAGAACTGAGAGTGAAGAGAGGGCACAACTGTCTTTCCTTGGAAAACACTGTTTCCATTAGAATTTAATTTAGATTTAATAAAATGCTTAATGAATCTTAATTAAACCCAAATTGAAATTAAAAATGGTTTAACAAGGTTTAATAGCGATGTGAGAGATCACACAATTCCACTTCAATAAATATTTTCCTAATAACAAATAACCATTTCATTAGTGAGAAAAAATGTTGCCATTAAGTCCAAATTAAATTAAATTATCCATAATTTACTGACATAGTTAACAGTATACGTTAATGAAAAATATGTAAAGTTTTCCCCAACCCATCCCCCGTTTGCTAAGAATCACTCTAGTTTAGGGAATTTAAAAAGACACTGAATCTATAATGGGTAGATGGTGTGAAGCCAATGGAGCCATCTCCAAGAATTTCATTTTCTCTAATAACAGAGAAGACAAGGTGGAGGAAAAAACAAAGATGGGGGGCTTTCCACCAATGCCATATGGATTTCCATCAATGGGGTATCAATAGAGATGCATGAAGGCATTGTGAACCCAGGGCATCTTTGGCTCCAGTAAATGTGGGAGAAAATTCTGCCTTCTGACAATAACTGATGTCAGTTATGATACATAGAGATTGAAACTGCAGTGCATTAAATAGAAAGGCAACACACACTTTCCTGTTATTTTCTTGTGGGATGCTTTTCATTTATTGTTATTAATGATTATTATTTCTTCATGTCCTGGCTTGAAGAATGTATTAGGAAAGAGATAGTTGGAGCCAGTTCCTGAATAAGATACAAGTTTCTAGAATGGGATCAGATTCTAGAAAAGGGTCACATGGACCTATTGAGACCCTTGAAATGTGGCCACTCCTAACTGAGAGGTGCTGAATATAAAATATATACTGGATTTAAAGGACTTAGAAAATGTAAACATTGCTTAGTAATTGTTTTCTATCGACTGTGTTAATGATTAATTTATTGATTATATTGAAACAATGAAATTTTTGGATATATTGATTCAATAAAAATAGGTATAATGAATTTCTCCTATGTCTTTTACATTTTACATACCTAGCTTGCATTATTTTTCTATGAAACAGAGCTGATCTAGGAGAATCGACTTTCAATAAAGAAGTGAACAGATCTATTCTCTTTCTTTTAATGTTAAAGTGTTCGTACTAGCAAACATTCTTTCATGCACCTATTCATTCATTCAACACATGTATGTGAACACCTGTTACCAAAGACCCTATGCTAGGTATAAAGATTCAGTGATTAAAAAAACGGGGCCTGGGCCAGGTAGCTTGAGCACATCACACACATACCTGGATATCTACATAGTAAAACATACATGTACATATGAAAATGTAGAAGTAGATAGAGCTTCGTACATGAACACGCACATATATGCAACACCCTACTTAGAGAATGATTGGACAATAAGGAATAAAAAGCTTAAAATATGAAAAAAATGCCAATGCAGAAAAACACAAATTAAAAAACCCAAATCAGGCTTTACCTTTGCAGAATTCAGTGCTTCAGATAGGTTTAGCTATTCTGGTAACCAGCTAAGGACAGTCACATCTCTATTTGCCGGAGGACATTCAGAGAATAGAGATGTAGTCAAGGCCTCTCCCCATGACTTTATCAAAGCCAGTAGATCCTGGGTTCCCAGGGAGAAGAACAAACGTGGGAATTTCAGATCTATCTGTTCATGGCCACACAGAGGAGGAAGGGACAGGGTGGTGGAGGGTGTGCTTCCATGGATGCTTATCCTCTTAGGCTGTAACTGCCTGAAGAGTGAGAAGAGCTCACTTTAGGGCTGAGAGCAGAAACTGGCTGGGCTGATATTGGAACTACCTGGTGTAATTTCACTGAAATCATCTTCCAACTCACCCTCAGGTTGTTGGTCCAGGAAGTGGGAAAGATGATGGAAGTCCAGTCAGCAGTCAGAAACCACTCAGGTTCTTTCAACAGAAAATCTGATACAAAGAACTCCGTGTTAAAGAACTGGGAAGAGAAAGAGAACACTTTGTGGTACCTACAAGCTGTACCTGCAGGAAATAACCACCATCCCTAGGGCTGTGGAACAAAGGAAGGAGATCTCAGTGATGAAGCTGTGGACACTTAGAGGAGGAACACAGGGGGTCCCAGATGGCTGGTGCTGAACTGGGGTCGGGATGGGGAGTTCTACAAGCGTCATAAAAAATACTACCAACAGGATTCAGCTGCTGAGACTGGAAAGAACTATTGCATCCTAAGGAAGCATCACATAGGATGTAGCAGGAGAACAGGAAGCAGAAAGAAACAGTTTCATGCCCAGCAATAAAATTCACCAGAATCAGAATCCCTGGTCAAATATGCATAGCAAAACTTTATGGTGTCAGAGGATGAGAGGTTCACAAAGCTGCATTACAGAGTGAAACCTTTGTCAAGTCCTGCCCAGCATTATGCTGGAGACACCCAGATCACAAGCCACGATTTAGTTGGACGATGAATAGTGTGGCTTGTTGAACAGGCTGCATGTTTCCTCAAACGCTGCAATCCAGTCACTGCTGAGGCTGGGTTTAGGGCCAGGGATGATCACCAGGATGCCCCTGAGGTTTCCTCTAGAACAGAAGCCAGATAAGAGCAAAGGACATGTGTGTTTTGTTTTGATTCACTATGGTGCTCCCTGCACCTATCACGATGTCTGGGATCTGGCAAACAGTCATGTGTGCCGAATGTTGCCAGGGGGAGGGAGTGGAGTGAATTACTAGCCAAATTTCTTGACAATGACCCCTTACGTGTTAATGGACTTGGAGAGTGATGAGGAAGAAGTGTAGTGCTGGCCTGTGGGAATGCAATGAGACCCATCAGGTAATTGAAATTTTTCTGGTAGCTACATTTTTAAAAGTAACAGGTGTAATGAACTTTTAATAAAGTTTTTGCATAACAGTATATCCAACAAATTATTATTTCAACACGTCATCAACATAAACATGTTAATAAAATACTGTGCACTCTTTTTGTAAAAATTACGTGAAATCTGGTACATATTTCATACTTAAACACCTCTCATTTTGGATTAGCCACATTTTAAGTGCTCAGTAGCCTCATGTAGTTAGTGGTTACCATACTGGGCAGCTAATTTTTAATGACTTTCAAAGTGTAATCCCCAAAAATTGGGGACATGAGAAAAACACTCCAGTTTGTAAATGGGTACTGAGACAGAAAGTTTGTGTAGTTTATAGTTACTGAATATTGTGACAACATCTGATTTAATTGATATTGCTCATACCTCAGCCAGTGGATTCTATAGAAAGGCTTGCAATAATTTAACACCAGAGAGGTAAAGGAATAAAGAATATTAGAGAATATAAAGGCAGGGATGTAGCATCAAAATTAGAAGGTCCTTTGTCTTTTTCCAAAGCCAATCATTGCCAAGGACATGAGGACCCTGGTGTGGGACTGTTTAGATTCTCAGGGTTTGTAAGCAGCATGAATGTGGATGCCAGATCCGTCCTATCCATGGAGCAATCTGTGGCCCTTAGGAAAGCACTTTACCCTTAGTGGATTCCCCCAGAATATGTCTGAAGTGAATAAAAGGAAAGAGGAGAGAGCAGACACAAAAAGAACATACAATTTTCCTGAAAGCTGAATTCAGATTTTCCAGGAAGGAAAATCCCAGGTGAGGGAAGAGATGAGTGACAATTTTTCTTCACTCCCTCTCCAGGAGGGTGAGACAATTAAAATATTGACAGCTTTCTTCCCAGTGATGTTTAATCATCTTCTCTGGAGCTGAAATCAAAAGTTATACAAAATTTGGATTATGCCTCCTTTTTTTTTTAGTGCTGGAGTTTGACTCCAGAGCCTTGCACAGCTTGGCATGAGTTCAACCACTGAGCCACATGCCCAGACCTTTTCAAATTTTGTTTCAAGACAAGGTCTTGCTAAAGTGCCCAGGCTGACCTTGAACTTGCAATCTTCCTGCCTCAGTTTTCAAAGTAACTGGGATTATACACCTATGCTGCACACACCTGGCCACTGACCTTCTGATCTCTAGCTTTACTCTCTCCAGTCCATTCTCCAATCCGATCATTCTCCAATCTGACTCGACAGCATGCGCCTTCCTCTACTGCAATTTCGTCCATCTGCGCATCCTCACATCCAGTGCCGAGCCCAATGCCTTCAATCGATCAAACCCGCCAAAAGTAGCAGTCATGTATGTGTGAAAGAATGAATGAGGAAAGGAAACTAGCCAAATATCACCCCCACATTTCCAAGATGTCTTTGTACCTTAACTAAGCATTATTTTGGTAGAGCATGAACTTTGCATTTTTGATATCATTTTTGACTGTATGTTCAATTATAAAATGTTCATCTGCCAGATCAAGGGAAATGCACTTGTTCCGGCTCACATAAGCAAACCTGAAGTGCCTGCAGAGTTTTGCATTCATCATGGCAAAGTTCTTGGGTCCACACATCTCCAAGACGTTTTAAAATATGATTACCGCTCTGTTTATTCTGTCTCCAAGTAGATAGAGACAACCTGACATTTGCATTACAAGGAACCCTCTTCTTAAGGCTGAATGATCCTTAATGGTGCTCTGATCTTGGCCCCAGATGATTCTTTGTCAGGCCATCAACTCCGTGTTGGAAGAGTTCAGTTACAAACCTTTGAAAATCCTCTTGCCCTGGATAAACAGTACTATGTCTATGCCATTCTGAAAGAGAAAACAAAGTAATCTAAAAAAAAGGCATTGTTTTAAAATACCAATTTGAAGAAGTACTAGGTGTTTTCCTCTATAAACAAAGTAGTCAATTAGTGAGAGAATAAGGACCAAAGGGCCCTCCCTGTCTGAGCTTTGTTATCTATTATTAGCTTTTCTCTTGGAGAAAAGCGAGGATATAGAATTTTAAGATGGAAAAAAAAAGCCCTAATATCAGCTGTCTGTGTATTGTGAGCTGAAGACATCTGTATTTTTAATTAGCTCTTCCATAAATGTGATCATGGCATGTCATGTGATGGCCCTTGAAGCCAACACCTGGAACCTGAAAGTCACAGCCCTTCTGTGTCCCAGGGTTCAGACAGTCCACACAGGGAAGACCTGGCAATTGCATTAGCAGTGTTATCAAGAGGACTCCAGATCCAAATGATTTTCCTGTCCGTAAATTTAATAATAATATGAAAACAAAATCCACCAGGTCCAACAGGAAAGCACAAATATAACAGTGGGAATTTCCTGTCCTGGGGGCACTTCAAATCCCTGTTAGCAAAAAAGCCTCCTGAATGAAGCCTAATGAAGTCCTGAGCCCCAGGGCATGGACCGAAGGCACCTCAGAGGGCCTTACCTTCCCAGGAAGCGGACTGCAAGGCCCTATGGAAGCCAGAGCTGAGCCCGGGAGAGGACAGAAGGCATCAACCTCACTGCAAGGAAAGCTTTTTGGATTTTCTGTTTTCTACTTTTTGTGGAGAAAGTATCATAAACAATGATAGGTGCAGTTAAATATGTCTTGGTTCTGACCCTGATTATAATGAAAAATTTTCCTTTTTGTTTTCATTATATAAAGGACAGTGCTTACTAAAATCCAAGTCCTCCCACTAGCTGCCTCATGTCTCAGTTCTCTTCTCCTTGGTGACAACTGGAGCAGCACACCAGGACAGAAGGGTCACTATCCTAGGTGCATGGGCTGGAGATTGGATCAATACCAAGGTGCAGCCTGTCCTCATCTCAAATCCTAAGAGTCAAGGTCAGCCTTTGGCAGCAAAGGCTTAGAATGCGGATTGCCTGGATGCACTTTTCTCTGTACATGAGGGATCCTCCTCTTTATCCTCCAGCACTTGTTCCTTGACATTTCTTATTAATGGTGATTGACAGACTGAAGTCTATGCAAATCCACATTAGGCGGAAGTTCTTCTACTGGTCCCTTCTCATTCCAGGGCATGAAGCATGCTTTCTATCTCACTCAGCATTCCCTAACATTGGGAAATGTTGCCCATGGTGACCAAACCCACTGAGGGACCATGTGGATAACTCAGCCACTTCCCCAAATGACTTCGGGGAAGTTTAAAAATTTAAGTATTATTAGAACAAAAGAAGATATATTTAAGACAACTGATATGTTTCTTCTCAACAAACTTAAGTGAAAAAAAAATAAAGATAACTGTGGATATATGGTAACTTCAATGCCTGCTATAAAAACCTAAACAAAGAGATGCCCCAAATGTGCATTATAAACTTCAAATGTTTTCTGCCATATGTAACACATTTTGGCAAAATTCAAAGGGAGTTTTGGTGGTTTTGAAACCACTCTTTACTAAAAAACCTAGCAATGTATTTTAGGAAATAAGTGTAAGAAAATTCTGAGAACTCCATAAATGTTCTCAAGTATAGAGGGATGTTGCTGGAGACAAGGAAATAGACTTAAATATCAGAGGACAACCACCCTTCAAGGTCTTTACCCCACTCTGTGATCTTCATGGCTTCACTTGATTTACAAAAAGTGTGTCATTCCTATCCGGGTTAGGACAGCAACATAGTTCCTGAGGAGCAGAGCTCATCTGCTGGAACTGGGCCCTGATGAAAATGAGAAGTTCTAGAAAATTCTGCTTTCTATACCCCAGACAAAGCAATCACCACCCTTCTCTCCAGATGCATGAAATGCAAGATCCCCTGGAAGAATCTGAGTTGAGAAGTACAGCTTGCATTCTATTCTTTCTTCATTTTCTCTCCAAATCTAGAAGTCACCTTAGCCAATCAGCCCCCAGAAGATAATCCTTACTTTCTCATTGTGTGGAAGAACCTAGAAAAGATCTGGAAACAAGAGAGAGATGGAAGATCAGTGTACCTGGCATGATTCTGCTTATTACCAGGAGAGAGAATGTGGGGGGAAATGGTTTTTGGAGTCCTGACCTGTAACTGACAGTCACCTTACCCATCCATAAGATGAGGTGCCTATAAATCAGACCCTCAGCTCCTCAATACTTATGGAACAGCCTGTAGGTTTGGTGTCCAGGGATATAGAAACAGGAAAAGAAGCTCCTTCCTGCTTATCCTTAGAGGTAAAGTCAGGAGAGGAGGCTGGAAAGTGCTCTCCTTTTCTCTAAGCACTGAAAAAATATTTATGAAAGGAATTAGATCATGCCCTTTCCTGTGAGGGATCAAATCTTTTCCTTACAGCTATATGCAGGTACTTTATAGAACAAGACACTGGTATTTGCATATTTAATTTTATTAATGATTGTTGTGGCATGCAAATGCATTTAATATTTTAATCCATAATCAAATCTATCAATTTTATATCTGTTTTATGTTTTCTGCCTTTTGTGTCATCCTTAGGAAGAGGTTGGTACATCTTCACACATGCACACAATGTATCAGTATTATGATTTGGTCAATTTAATTCCCCAGAAACCTCCTCCTCCCCTTTATCCATTTGATTTTCTATAGCATTTTAAATGAGTTTAAGAAGTCTGAGTTCTTCCAGGCCGCACAGCTAGTAAGGGACAGAACTGTGATGCTGACCTGCATGCACACAAGTCTTAAACCCCTGGTGTTACTCCATGCTGAACATCACCTACAATCAAGAAACTCATTAATTCACTCACCCACTCATTCATTCATTCATTTCCATGTGGAAAGGATATTTTTCTTTGAAGCCTCCACTTTCCCATAAATCGATGGGTCTTTTACAGGATGTAGATGTCACACACATAGTCTAGGTTAACCTGATTTGAAATAACCTTCAAACTTGCATCTTGGGGAAGTTGGTGCATACATTTTTCAAAATGAATTCATGGCTCCCATTAAACTTTCTACCCAAGTCATCACTAAAAACTCCGTCTTTGATGAGAATACCAGCATTTCTCATTTTAAGTAACTGAAGAGATGTAATGTGAAATACAGACAGTGCTTAAAAGTTAAGGTAACTGACACCACTTTCCCCCCATCTAATGTGATCGATGTGTGATCACGTTAATGCATGTTCCTTCAAGATGGCATCATAAAAGAATTATTTACTTGCGCATATTTAATTGATAATTTTTTTCAAAATAAAAAAAAAAACAAGTAAAACCATGAGGAAACATTCCTTAGAGACACCCACCCATTCCCTATCCACTTCCAGAAAATACACAACAGTGGAGTCAATGCTTCCATTGCCGCTGATGCTTTCCTTCCCCTTGTAAAGTTTCTGGGTCGACGCAGGCACTAGCAATGAATGATGCGGACTATTCACACAAGACCCACAGAAAACCAACCCAAAAGTGATAATAACAAACTGGTACCACAATTACAACTTTTTATTAAGATTCATTTCAGAAAATTGCAGGTAGAAAGCAAATGGAAGGACAGCTCAACAGGGAAACCAACAAGGAAGACCAAAACCAAGGAGATCTTAAAAGGGTTGTCTAAGCTAAAATATGCTTTTGAGTCAACAACATGGTCTTTTAACAAGATTTTTTTATTACATGAATAATCTTCTTCCTTATAGAAATTTATTCATGCCTTTCTTTGAAATGCACTGAGGGAGTTTTGTGAAGGATCAGATGGACAGAAAGCTCACTGAGATAAAACTGCAAAAGGCTGGTCACGATTTCATGACCTAGGAGTGTTTCGGCTGGATGAGAGCTCGGTCAGCATATAAGTCATACTTCGTAGGTTTTAACCCTGTTCAGAACATCCCCCTCATTATGGTGGTACTAGACTTTATTTTTGCTTGATCAGAAAGAGGAATGTTTTTGATTAATAATGTCTGCTGTGGGCATACGAATCATAACTGACAGTATGCATGCTATGGATTTGATATCACAGATTTAGCCTAAATCTGTCATTGTACACATGAGGATCAAAGATTGCTAAGTGACTGGTCTTAGCTCCCACAGTAGCAAAATTATGACGAGAGCCCAGTCTCCCAGTTACACAGTGACAGGTTTAGAACTGAATCCCGGTCATCTTCAGTCCCAGTCCTAAACCCTTTCCCTTCCTCCTGGCTCATCTCCCCTTGTCACCCATTTTCAACTAAATCTATGCTCCTATTTTCTAATAAAACCAATGGCTGCTTTTATATTGTAAGTCAAGAGCAAAAATGTTATAGTCAAACTTGACTGCCAAGCAAAGAACATCCATAGGTACTAGCCTTAGAATGGAGAAGCTTAACATTATATCTCCCTCTGAACATCTCCCACTTTAAAAATGTGGAGTGGGGGCAGATAAAGGACAAAAGTCATCTCTATAGTCTGCAATAGAAGGTATTGATTTGGCAGGGCCAAGAGCATGTCAATGTTATATATGGCAGTGGTCCGGATTGGTGCGCAGCAGATAGTATTGTTCAATAGTAATAAATAATAATTATGTACAGGGATTGTCTCACTGATGCTCCATTCTCCTGCCTTCACTAATAATCAGAGTCTGGTTCTTCCAGAGACCTCCCTCACTCTTACTCTAACAAGGCAGTAATTCACTCCAGGCCCATGGAAGGTACATACATCTTTTCTAAATGCGCCTTCCTCAAGGCACATAAGGTGATCATAAGTTTAATTAAAGGTCATGACAGCATCCTGGTCTCTGGTGCCTCTTAACTCTGTATTGTTCCCACTGACCTTCTCTGGCACATCCAGGGATAAGAACGACAAGCTCCCATGTCTGGCCTCTAGTCCCGAATCACATACAGAACAAGATTCTCAATGAAATTTATTCATGGAATTTGGGTAGAAGCTTAAATCAAGTTTCATATGTTTATTGAAGGACGACTGTTTCAAATTATCTCAAAATATATAAAATATCTGTAAGAGCTACAATAGAGGATATTTCGATTAAAGCTTCCCCGGCATGTGTGTGACCATGGTGGGCCCGTCCTCAGCGATGCAGGCCCAGGTACCCCTCACTGTTTAAAGAAGAAGTCTGTTAGAGTTTCATAACATAATCAATTTAACACACCTGTCATAGAATACTATTTCCCAGATCTGTGCATCAAATATTAAGCGACATCATCAATGCAGTCTTTCATATGGGGAAAAATGAGTTTCTGCATCAGAAGGGCTTAGCTTGAGTCCTGTGTATGGTCACTGTTAGATGCGTGACTCCTGAGTCATTTTTTTTCTTTCACCTGTAAATGGGGATTATATAAGTGTAAATGTGAGTTATCTCACGGGGTTATCCAGAATAAGAATGCATGACTTTAAGGACTTACAATTAATCTTGTGCAAAAAATACTCTGAATGATTTTAAATTATTCCGATGACATGTAAACTGTACCAAGGTTAATATGACTGATCCTTGCTTAAATGAGCTATTATGATATTGCACATTTCACTATAGTTTGCCAAAATGCAAACTTGGAAGTCAAGCTTTCATGTTGTTCATCTACCTAAGACTGTAGGAAAGTTTGAAGGAACAAAATCACCAAGCCCCAGGAAAGGTGTGGTTGGTAAAGGAGACGTAGCCTTTGCCAGTCTGAAATCGCTTGTCCTGAGGGATTATCTGCTTGAACAGGAGAGAAGTGCAGTTGTCTAATCTAACTTCAAAATCATCGTCTGCCCCCACCAAAAAAGCCTCGCCCGTGAGGCAGGTAACCGAGCATCTGGGAGCTCCAGGATGGGGTGCAGGGGGTGGAGGGAGGAGAGGAGGCCGTGCGGGCTGAGGCTGGGAGTCAGCAGATCAATAAAACCACTTTAGGATAATGGCCGCTGCTGAGGAGGAGGCGCGCTGGGCTGCGGGCGAGCTCCATCACTGCCAGGAAAGGCCCATTTGCAGGAACAAAGGGCTTCATCTGTCCTGTCAGGCTGGGGAGCTGCAGGGCGACCCTCCGTGTGCCAGGTTACCTGCAGGCTGGGCCAGTGCAGCCTCAGCACTGGCCCTCAGTACTGGGGGACCTCTATATAAATACAGAGTCCCTGACACTGGTGACAGAGCGTGGGAGGGGAGGGACTGACGTTCCAGGCCAGGGAACATAGTAGAGGGCAGGATTAAGGGACACCTATAGGAAAGACAGGGAGAGGACCCCCACCATAGCCAGAGCTGCAAACTTGACCTCCTGCTTTTAAAAAGTGGAAAAAGTGACTGGCTTGTCTTCAGTCTTTGTTCCTTTCCCAAGTTCATCCGTGGACACTGTGCCAGAAGGAAAACTGGCTCCTTCCGGCATGGGGAAAGGAGACAGGGCAGAAACAGTGGGCTGGCTACTCTGTGCCCTGGAAGAAATGACAACTGGGTGGCAGAGTGCCAGTCATTTAGGATGAACTGCCCAAATAAATAGTTAAGGGTTCAGAATCACATATGATAAGCCAGACAGAGAGGTTGGATACCCTCACATTAGCATAATTTTATAAATGAAGAAACTAAGCATGTTTGACGCAAGGTCGTGCAATTCACAAGTGCACAGTAGGAGTCCCAACTAACTAAGTCTGTCCAACATTGCTCCAAGGCAGCACCCCGTATCACTCAGAGAGGGGTTTGGGTATTTGGCAAATACCACACTAATATTCAATGTGTTTTCTTTCTCTTAAAAGACTGACAAAAATTTCTTCCCAAGACCTCTATTTGAGTGACGTGCATGATTGTAGCATTTGAAAATTATAACACAGATTTCTGGAAAATATGCCATTGATCTAGAAGTAAATGACTGCCCCAGTGGAATTCATGGTCTGGCATCAGAAATGTTGGGGAGATAATATTAGTAGTAAACACAAAAATGCTAATATTGTAAACTACTAATTAAGCATCTACTATGTACTGAGTCCTTTGCACCAGTTCACATTCAGCCTTTACAATGATCCCCCAGAGGGATTG
Organism: Glaucomys volans; assembly: GCA_020662805.1. NCBI lineage: Eukaryota > Metazoa > Chordata > Mammalia > Rodentia > Sciuridae > Glaucomys > Glaucomys volans. The sequence continues at coordinate 171,132 of JAJEJO010005815.1, forward strand.
TTATTATACAGATTAGGAAACAGCTTTGTGTGGTTGCAGAAAACCCACTCAGCTGGTGAGTACAGGAGCCAGGATTCAAAATAAGGCAGCTTATAGGCAGAACCCATGTTTTTAATCATTCTGTCCCACTGCCTGTTACAGGTCAGTATTTTTCTCTCCTGGTCATCAGATGGATCTGGAAGGAATATGTTCTCTGAAAGAACACTGTATGAAAGAAACAACTGTATTATCTCCAAACAAGAACCAACCTAGATGCCCTTCAACAGAGGAATGGATAAAGAAGATGTGGCATATATACACAATGGAATACTACTGAGCCATAAAGAAGAATAACATTATGGCATTTGCAGATAAATGGATGGAATTGGAGATTATTATGCTAAGTGAACTAAGCCAATCCTAAAAAAAAAAACAAAGGCCAAATGTTTTCCCTGATAAGCAGATGATGATATAGAATCTGGTTGGGGGGGGGGGGAGGGTGAGAGACGATTGGAGGATTTTTAGATTATGTAGAGGGAAAGGAGGGGGGGAGGGGGTGGGGATATGAAAAATAGTGGAATGAGGCAGACATCATCACCCTATGTACATGTGTCATTAACAAGAATGATATGAATATATATCATGCACAACCATAGAAATGAAAATTTGTACCCCATATGTATACAATGAATCAAAATAGAGTCTGTAAAAATAAAAATAAAAAAAAAATGCTAGGAAGGGCCAGGCACAGTGGTGCAAATCTGTAATCCAGCAACCCAGGATGCTGAGCAGGACAATCACAAGTTCAAATTCAGTCTCAGCAAAAGCCAGGCGCTAAGCAACTCAGTGAGACCCTGTCTCTAAATAAAATACAAAATAGGGCTGGGGATGTGGCTCAGAGGTCAAGTGCCCCTGAGCTCAATCTCTGGTAACCCTTCCACAAAAGAGGCTAGGAAGCCTCTCCTCCTGCTAGACTAGTCTGTGGCATCATTTTGAGGCACCAGAGCGGCAGAGCATCCTTCCAGCGCTTTTTCAAGGACATGTCTGTTGCCAGACATGTTCTGAGCACTCACTTGTGGTGGGCGTCATGCTAGTGGTGCCGGCTCTAGAAAGACAGAGCTTCTTCTCAGACATCTCATAATCTCTAGTGGGAGAAAACAGCATAAAATAAATATTTGCAATCCAAAGCATAATAATAGAGGTACACACAGAGAATGTGGGAATAACTGATTCTATTCATGGGAGTAAGGCAGCCTTCATGAAGAAGGTCATGAGTAGCAGGAGTTTTGATACATGTTGGTTGCCCAAGAAATGGATCAGGAGAAAGGCAGCCTTAGAAGAAAGAGGTTGTGTGTAGGATTGTGACATGCGAAGAAGCTGCTGACTTCTGCTCGGGATGTATAAAGCTGAAAAGAGGATTGTTCCCAGCTTACAAACCAGAAAAGGCTGACTACTCTATAAAAAGCATGGTTTTTCTTGAATCCAGCGAAGATCTGAGATCATGGAGAAATCGACTAGTTTGAAATTTCTGGGGCCTCCAGCGTGTATGCTGGTTGGTCGGGGGCAGGGGACAGGAGGAAAATCAGACTGCCACACAGAGGGGCCAAAGGCTCAAACTTGTAACTCACTGCAGAAGGCTGAGTGAAAACTAGCAGAAGAACCATCTGTGTACAGGAGCTGGGGCAAGAAGGCAGGGTGTGGGACCCTTTCAACAGACCCCAGTGGATGCTAGCAAGAAAGAAGAGGGCAGGCAGGAGAGTAGAGACAGCGTCCCTGGCAACACAGGGTGGCCTGGCGAAGGAAGCAGAGACTATTGCTGGAAAGGAGAGAAATCCTGCCAGTCTTCCACCTTGTGTTAGTTTGCTCTGACTGCCCTGACAAAGGACCACAGGCTGCTGACTGCTCGACAGAAACTTGTTTCTCATAGTCCCAGAGGCTAAGGGTCTGAGATCAAGGTAACAGCAGAGTTGGCTCCTTCTGAGGAATAGGAGGGAAGGACCCATTCCAGGCCTTTCTCTTTGGCTTGCTGATGGCTGTCTTCTCTCTGAGCCTTCACATGTCTCTGTCCAAATTTCCTTTTCTTATAAGGACACCAGTCATATTGGATTAGAACCTAACCTAATCATCTCGTTTTAATTTGATTACCTCTGTATAATCCCTGTCACTAACTAAGGCAGCTTTCCAAAGTACAGGGGTTAGGACTTCAACATAGGCGTTGGAGGTAGGCAAAATGCAGCCCAAACATACCACCAGGAAACAAAAGACTTCAGTCACGGGAGGAAGAGCAACAGACCCAAAGGCCCCCATTGTGGGGCAGGAAAAGAACAAAGCAGTGTCTGTTTCAGTAGCCCAGGAAGGGCCGAAAGGCTTTTCTGGACTCAGACAAGTAGATACAACCTACTACTGAAAATGGCAGAATCACGGGGAAAGCCCCAGCCTGGGGATACCTAAGGGGGGGCTGAACTAGAACAACAGAGATGGCCTTCCACCTCCTAGCACAAGGCCAAGAGGGCGGGGCCAGCAGGACCTCTGCAGGCCCAGAGGCTAGGGCTGACTGGACCTCGGAGCTGAGAGGTGGGTCACTGTCCCTGCCGGCTAGGAGGCAGCACTGTCACCCAGTCTGTAGACAGAGCCTCCAAAGATGACCATTCATTCTCCAACCGTAAAATTTAATGGACGTTTTCCTAAATGGTCTTGAACTTCCTTGGGACCAGGGACACTGTATTCCTCCCAATTTCTCCCGTTTGAAATAAGAATGTCACTACTGCATTTGGAATGAAATGACTTGGTTGATAATTTCATGGGTTCACAGATAATGGTGTTTCCCCAGGATGTGTCATACCCAGAGCCTTATCCATACCAAAAACAGGAGATTTAGATGGTAAGATTTGGAACCTTGCCAGTTGATGATTTCTACATGTGATTCTGGTGTTTGAGTTGATGCTGAAATATGGCTTGGGACTTTGGGGGATACTGATAATGTATTTTGCTGGGAAGGAAATGAATTTGGGGAACCATTCTGTGGATCACTGTAGGTTAAATTGTGTGTTTTAAAAAGAAATGTTTGGGTCCTAATTCTAGTACCTGTTTAGAAATTGTGTCTTTTCAGATTTAATCAGTTAAGATTAGATGAGATCGGAGTGGGCTAGGTTGAGCCCTGAATTCAATGACTGGTTTCCTTTATCAGAAGGTGAAAGAAAAGAAAAAAAAGAAAAGAAAAGAAAAGAAGGAAAGGAAAGGAAAGGAAAGGAAAGGAAAGGAAAGGGAAAAAAAAGAAAGAAGGAAGGAAGAAAGGAAGGAAGGAAGGAAGGAAGGAAGGAAGGAAGGAAGGAAGGAAGGAAGGAAGGAA
>JAJEJO010005815.1:185625-206456 GCA_020662805.1 Glaucomys volans
ATCCCACTCCTTGGCTTATACCCAAAGGACTTAAAATCAGATTGCCTCAGTGATGCAGCCACATCAATGTTCATAGCTGCTCAATTCACAATAGCTAGATTATGGAATCAACCTAGATGCCCTTCAGTGGATGAATGGATAAAGAAACTGTGGTATATTTACACAATGGAATATTACTCAGCTATAAGGAAGAATAAAATTATGACATTTGTAGGTAAATGGATGATGTTGGAAACTGTTATGCTAAGTGAGATCAGCCAATCACATAAATCCAAAAGCCGAATGGTCTCTCTGATAAATGAATGATGATGCATAATGTGTGGGGGAAAGATGGCAAGAATGGAGGAAAGATAGCTAGCATAGAGGGAAGGGAGGGGTGGGGTGGGTGGGGGGTAAAATTAATAACAGAGTGTGTGACAGATACCATTGCCCTGTGTAAATGCATGAACGCACAGATGGTGTGACTCTACTTTGTGTACAACCAGTGAAACAATAGCTGTACTCCATTTGTGTTCAATAAAAAAAAATAAATAAATAAATAAATAAAAAAAGAGTCAGAGTGAACTTTTATAATTCAGAGTAATGTGTTGATCTTTTTTAAAAAAAAATGTGTTTTGAACTGTAGTTGTTTCAGAGTTTCTAATTTTGTGGAGTCCAAGGATCTATGTTCCAATGTCAGCTTCTTCTTACCAGCTGTGAAGATTTGGAGGGGGTAAACTCCACGCAGTTTAGCTTTCTTGCAGTAGATGCTGTTGTGTCCAGTCTTCAAATGCATTCAGCCCACCAGTGATCCCAGCTCTCACATCAGTCATTCACATCTTTCATCTTTCCTATTGAAGGTTTCCTCTAGAAAGCTTGCTCGATGCAGAAATGCATGGTGGTGGAGGGGCTTGGGGGAGTTAACCTGCCAGGGCAAAGAGCCCTCCTTCCACGGGAGAGGGCAGGCCGTCACCTAAAGGAATAATTCCAAGATGCGTTCTCTGTGGTATTTCAGATGATTGTCGACAGGAGATTGTTCATCGACTTTTCTCCCTTCCCTGCCTTGCTTTCTCCATGTGCATATACCTCTGAATTCTAGAATCACTGTACAAATAAAGTATCTGCTTTCAAGGTTTTGCTCAGGAGCTTAGAGGAATCTATTAAGACATGCATCTTCCTCTTACCCTGTTCTTTGGGGCTCTTCTGGTTCTAACTGCAGAGAAGGAATTTCTCTTTCTTACTCTGCTTACCTTTCTCATGAAGCACTAGATGGCCACTCTGTCTTGCATGATACTCAAGGGATCAAGTTCAAAATACCTGCTAATTCGCTATGAGACTGCATGGTGAGGTCCCCAGTGTTCAAAGATCCAAGCCATGCCTGCTCATCCAATGGCACTAAGGAGCAGACAGTTAACTGATTACAAAAGAAAATACAGAACTCAGGATGTGGCTCAGGAAAGCAAGTGCCCAGTGCATACAAAGCCCTGGGTTCAATCTCCAGCACTGCAAGAAAAAGTAAATAAATTAACAAACAAGAGAACAAGAGAAGAAAGAAGAAAATATAATCTGTTTTCAACAAGGACTTCTCTCTTATTCCCCAATTAAATATGCTTTTATAAATCTCCATAGCCTTCTGTGTAGATAGAACTTTCTTCATTTGTAAAAAGAGATAGAAAATCCCTCCATATTGTCCCATCCCAAAGACAGAACCACTTAGGTGGCTTTTCCTTCCTCTTGAGAATAACCCTTGGAAATCTATGTGAATATCGATTGTGAAAAGACTGGCATCAGCAGGAATGGACCTGAGGTACCAGACCCAGCTCGCTCTCTCTCTTCCTACTCACATGATGAACAAAGACACAGGTAAGTATTTCCAGTACATGCCGGTCAAGAGGCTTGTAAAATCTGCATATCCTGCTTGATCTGGGGAATCGAGGGTTCATCCAGACAGGGCATTACTGGGCTTAAACTCCTATGGAGAAGTTGGCTTTCCTCTCCAAAGGTTTAATTTCTGGAACTCATAGGGGGTGGCTGAAGGCTATGTATCCTCAGCCCCAGACTCAGCCGTTTTTTCTCCCAGGTTTGGAAGGCAAAGGAGATTCATGGGCCCAGATCCCTCTGTGAACTTGTTTTTTTGATCATTTAAAATTGTGCATAAATATAGATCATTATCCACCAATTCAGGGACATCCCATTCCTGATTGGGGAGCAAAGAAAGACAATCACCATGTTTTCCACAGACATCCATCGGCTACTAGTGGCCGACCTTACACGTAGATATTTTGCATGTGCTCATTGCTGCAATTGTTTTGGGTGTTTTGTTTTGTTGTTGTTGTTGTTGTTGTTTGGTTTTCTGTATTTTGTTTTTTTGTTTTTCTGAAGACAACTCTGAACTTCAGCACCATGTTCCTGCTGTGGATCAGGCACTGGGCCTCTGTACGTTAGAGAAACTATCTGACTAAATCTTCACAGCAACTCCAAGGAGTCAGTGTCATTTCTCCCATTTTAACAGCTGTTAAACAGAGATTCTCAAAGTCCAAGTGACAGAGTTAGAGTTCAAACTTGATTTCTCTTGCTCCAAAGTTCTCCTTTTGCATATACCTCATGCTCTTCTCTTTTTAAAAAAAAAAAATAATTTGTTCTAATTAGTTGCACATGAGAGCAGAATGCATTTATGCATTTTGATAGATCATACATAAATGGAGCGTAATCTCTCATTTTTCTGATTATACATATTGTATAATGATTGCATCGGTCATGAAGTCATATATGTATATGAGGTAATAATGTCTGTTTCACTCTACTGTCCTTCCTACCCCCATACCCCCTCCCCTCCTTTCACTCCCCTCTAACTAAAGTAACTCTATTCCTGCCTAGTGCCCCCACTTATTGTGAATTAGCATCCACATATCAGAGAAAACCTTGGGCTTTTTTTTTTTTTTTTGGCTTATTTCGGTTAGCATGATATTCTCTAACTCCATCCATTTACCAGCAAATGCCAGAATTTCATTCTTCTTTAAAGCTGAGTAGTATTCCATTGTATATATTTACATACTACATTTTCCTCAACCATCCATCTGTTGAAAGACATCAGTTCATTATAAACATACATAATATTGGGCTTCAGTTTGACATAATTATACAAGCATGGAATGTAATTTGCTCCAAGTCAGTTCCCAGTACCTCTTTCCTCATCTCTTCCCTTCGCCTGTCCCCTTTGCTCCACTCTACTGATCTTTCTTCTATATACTTACAGTATATGAGTATTTTTATGTAAGTATACAAGTTTTTTTCTTAATTAGTGCATTCTGGATATACATAGAGGTGAAATTCACTGTGGCATATTCATACATGTACGTAGGAAAGTTTGATCAGATTCATTCCACCATTCTTCCCTGTCCCGTCCCTCCTCCCAAGAGACTTCATTTCTGCTTCAAAGAGCTCAATGTGCAGAATCTTTACCAGCAAGGCATGAACTAAACCCCAAATCCCTGACTTCTCATTTGGTTATCTTCATGCTCAGCCTTTCTCACCCAGAAGCAGATGAGCACGAGATAGAGGAGTTCAGTGGCCATTAGAATGCAGCCCTTGAGGGTAGGTGCTCTGGGATTCCTTGATTGAATCCCAGGCCTCATGGTAACCCCTCCATTCACTGGCTAAACACTGGTGAGACAGGGAGATATAACGCCAGATAAGGAAAATAGAAAACTTTCTCTCATGCTCTTTTCTATTTGGGTTTCCTTCCTCCACATTAATGGGTTGCTCTGTTGAGAGGTTTATAAAGGAAATGTGTCAAATGTTCCTGGAAAATGCCCTCCCTGGGCCAGACCTGGAGAAGTTGAGCAGGTAACAACTACATGTAGCTGATAGCAATCCCCTTTCTCATCTTCCAAAAGACGAATGCTCCAGGTCTTCCACCAAGTTCTGTTTATTGCTAACGAGGTTTCTAAGTAACGAAGGCAAGTACCCCCCAGTTATCTGCCTCTTCCTCTATGAAGCTTGGTTAGCAGCATTATTTATCCTGGGAACTGTGGTTTCAAGGATTGTATTGAACTCCAAATATAATCATAATTTTTTCCATGTACATCAGTGTGTGTGTGTGTGTGTGTGTGTGTGTGTGTGTGTTTTTAAGGGGACTGTGGTGATTTGGATTTGAATCTGTCTCAAGGGCTATGGCGGAGGCTACTAGCTTTCTCAAAACTAGTTCCTTTTCTTAGGCACACAGATTATACACCCAGCCTTCCTAGAAGCAGGGTGCTTTCATGCAATTGAGTTTTAATGAAAGAATATTGAGCAAGTAATGTGCATCCCTTTCAGCTCACAGTGTGTCCCCAAGTCCTGCCACAGAGCAGGTGGTACAGGAGGAGGGGCCATCTAGGAGTGCCTGTTCTCTCCCAGTCTTGAGGTCAAGAGCATCAAGGGAGAGGAGAAATGGAAGGCGCTCAAGGAATGAGGGCAGAAAGATAGGGAAAAACCAGAGAAATAAAGAGAAGGGAAGAAGAGAAAGTAGGCTAGAGACTTTGTCAAGTTCAAACTCCCCATGAGCCCCTTCCATTCATCTAGGACAGGATGGGGACATTGCCACAGGAGGAGCTGGACAACGGCCGAAGGGCTGCCAGCACACCACCACCAGCCACACCCATCACCTGGAGCTCTGGAGCGAAAGGACAGCACGCTGCTCATCTTAGGAGTGAGCGGTCAGGCCAGGGCTCAGAAGGCCTCGAGGATGAGGAGAAATGATTTTGAATTAGAGGTCGGGGAGGACAAAGTGTGCATCATTCACAAGGCAACTTTCAGATTTCACAGACTCCAGATCTCACGGCCAGGTGGTCTCCTGTCCCTCCTTCACAGACTCAGGGACTGAAATGGGACCCAGCACCCACACAGGGAATCTGGCTCAGTGGTCAGCCCCCAACTGCCAGGGAAACTACTGATGGTTTCTTGAATCCCTGGACACGCTTTTAACCCTGATAGAAGCCACAACAACACTAAACAATACTGTCCTCTGACTACCCACCGATTGTCATCCCCAGGCCCGACTGTCTATCCTCATGAAAACTGTATGTCAGAACACGCAGCCGTGAGCAATGAGGTCAGGGTGCCCAGAACACTCATTTGAAAGGGGACAGAGTTACAGGCACCGATGTTCTATTGGGATCATCAAAGGAACTGTGGCAGAGGCTGAGAAAGACTCATAATATCCTATATGACCGTGGGCCAGAATGGAAGTAGCCAAAGATGGGGAACCACCTGCTGAGGACCTGAAACAAGGCTCTCTGTCCAACAGGTATGTCCCCTCCACAAGTGATGTCACCTTTCTGAACCTCCACTCCATGTTTGAACAAGGAAAACAGCAGAAGAACAATGATAACAATGATAACAAGAATGGCACTTTGTTAAAGAAGCTAAGATTCACTGAGTGCGAAGCATATGTTCTGCCCTGTCGAAACAATTTGCATAAATCATATCATTTAATCTTTCCAGCAATAACATGTTAGGTACTAATATGATTCCCTTAATAGTTACATGCTATGTTACTATGTTACTAATAGTTACATGTGATAAACTTCCCAAATAGGGTCTTATCTCACACTTCTGCTATTAGATAATGAATCGACAAAATTAAAAGACAAAATGAATTGTGAAACAAACAGTATTTTAATAAAAATAAACTACATTTTATAGATACTCCCTTCTATACTCAATCACATATTTCTTTCCACCTACCTACCTACCTACCTACTTACCTACCTACCTACCTGTCACATCCTCCCTGGCTTTTTTCTGCCCAATTGTGCCTACTCTGTTTCCCAAATTTATTTTCAACAATATAATACCTGAGAACATTACTATAAGTCATTTCACATATGTCTTTCCCATAATTGTGAGTTCTGTCCATTTATTAAATAGTCATAATTTGTATATAGCTGGAACACCTTAAGCATTCTATAAATATTTGAAAACATCTTATTGTGGTTTATCTTGTATAAAATATTTAATACTCGATATGTCAGGCTCTCATGTAAGAACTTTACATATAATTGTCCAATATAATTTATTTCCTATAATGCTGTATCACCTCTGAGCATGTATCAGAATCTGATCTCAGGTTTTTGGTTGAGTAAACCTGTGGTAAGAGCCTGCAAATTTGCATTTCTAACAGTTCCCAATGATGTTGATGCTGCTGTTCCAGGGACCATGTTTTGAGAATCGCCAATGAAGTTATGATTTGCATTTAGGGTAAGACAATTGAATTTCCAAGAGTTGACAAACTAGCTATATTGCTTTGCTAAGACTGCTGTAACCAAGAGGCTTAAACAACAGAAATTTATTTTCTCATGATCCTGGGGACTTAAAGTCTGAGATCAAGGAAACATTTTTTCAAGTGTCCACCAAAGCGCAGGAGATACTCCTGAGCTCCAGCATTCTAAGAGACCTGGTGGGTGACAGGGAACTCCAAGTATAAACCCAGGTTCCTGGCCTACAGCCACCATTATTCAGACTGTCTGTCTCCTTGCAAAGGACGAAGAGTATTCAGAGCCTAAAATTAGTTCCGCACTCTCAACAACTTTCTTGGGCTTTTCCTAACTGAATTGGAAGGGACACCTGCCCATTTCATCTGGTTCTAGGGCAGTACCCCATGCCTTGTCCTTTTTCGGGATCTCTGTGTTGATGGCCCAGGGTTGGAGGTGGGATGGAGGTGGGAGGGGGAGAAGAGCCAATTTGGGGAAAGAGCTGGCCATTTTCAAACAGCATGGTTGCATTTTCTCTCTGACTCTTGAAGGCTGAGATTTGTGGATACCATAAAAGGTTACAGCCCCTCTTTGGAAGCCACAAATAACCCTGCTTGGGCTGTGACAGCTCTGCAGCCCGTGGCGTGCCATTACCCATTTCTGCCTGGGATTCCAGCAGTGCATTGGAGCAGCTGGCCCCAAAGCATGTTCTCCACAGAGCGTGTCGTAGGGCTCTGGGTCGCTGGGGAGCTGTTCCCTCCTATGACTCAGTGCCCAGAGACGGAGCTCCATCTAATGAAATTACATACTTTCTGGAGTGATTAATAAACATGGTCTATTTCTCCATATGGGATGAATATTCTTAAATGAAAGGAATGTGAGTGCAAGGGGGTGCACTTGGGTCTAGCTCCACTTCTGCCTAGCAATGGCTAAAGCTCCATGCCCTTGGCACAGAGATCTGAAGAAAGACGGTCCTTAAAGATAGAGATTAAAAAAAATAGAGATAACCATGCACATGCATACACACACACACACACACACACACACACACACAGAGACATACAGATGTACATGTAAAACCTACTGAAGTATAAATAAGTTCTCTAATTAAATAATTAATAATTAAATCATGCTAATTTCCTAATTTGGACACTGTCCTCTGATTCTACACCACACTATAGGGGGAAGTGAGTGTAGGAACATGCACTATTTTTGCACTATTACAAATCATCACTGTACTTAAAGATATAATGCTACTGTTTCAACTCCAACAATGACAAGAGCATAGGCAGAATTTCAAATGCTCCACGAACTAGGCATCATGAGCATTTGTAGAAGTGAAGTTGTGAAGCACTTATTAGGACTTAAGGGTTTCCCAACCATATGATGATTTTAAGAAATTTCCAGTGTGCACTTTTGTCGGACGGGAGGATGGGGGTGTCTAGTTGAATAACGTCCCTGTCAGGGCCATGCTTTGAGAGATCGCAGGCAGAATGCCCACTGATTCTCCCATGTCACCGGAAGTCATTAGGCCTTTTATGCTCAGCCTTCACTGCACCCAGAGGGCAGCTGAGTGCTGACTTCCTGCACACCCAGGCCCACCCCTGGGTGTCAGCACCTCCCACATGGCCCAGGTATGCAGGCACTCCACCTCTCCTTGCAATTTCACTGCCAACTCTGGGTCACTCTGGAGCAATGCAGGAGGTCACAACCCCCACACAGCTGTCACATTGTCCATTAGGTGACTCTATGGGTTTGCCAGAACCCATGCCCCCACTGCTCTCAGGACCTGGTACTGTCAGAGCGACACTGTCATGACATCATTAGGCATTTTTAGGATCACTAAATAGAAAATTTCTCTATACCAGAAAAATGTTAGTAATGTGCAGAAGCATCTTACAGCTTCTGCTGAACTAATAATTGTTTTTAAAGTTTTCCAACCCTGCTGGGCACAGTGGCAGACTCCTATAATCCCAGCTGTTCAAAGCCAGAATCAGCCACTTAGTGGGACCCTGTCTCAAAATGAAAAACAAAAAAGGGCTGGGGATATGGCTCGGTAGTTAAGTGCCCCTGGATTCAATCCCTGGTACCAAAAGAAAAAAAAAGTTTTCCAACCCTATGATACTGAGATACTCTTTTATTCAAGAATCTCTATAATCTTCATAATCAATTAAATACTAGACATCAAAAGACTGGCATGATCATCATGATCCCCTATGTGATAATTAACCTGAACTAATGAGTATACATTAGAAATTATATTATAAATTAATCATATAGTTTCTTGCAGTTACTATTGTACTGTTTATCCACTGAAATGGAAGCATCTCATTATTTTATAATTAGTTCATTTATGTAAGTGACTATCAACCCAATATCAGCCCTGTTTGATCCCAGAACATGGTTCTGTTAGGCTTAGTGAGCTCTCAGTCACAGCAAGCATTCACAAAGAAGGTATCCAGTCTCTCTCAAAGGGCTGCTATAAAGAGAAATTAAAGAAATGGGTCTATCTGCATAAATATTCAATAAGTCTATACAATCTATAAATCAATAAATAATTGAATGCTTAAGATCGGTATTTTAAACTATCTCTTAGGTCTCTTTGGTCAAGTTTTCCCAATGGGGCACTAAGACTCCTCAGTATTATGTCACCTAGCCCCTTGGACATGGAGGAAATGACCCCCTGGGCTCATGATACTGCACCTGAATTTAGAAGCAGCAGCAGAAGAAGCCATAACCTCTACAGTGTTGGCTCTAAGGGCCCCAGGATGTCACTGTGGAAGGCTCAGTGAGGGCCATGTCAGAGCTTAGCTGTCATCCCTGGGGCAAATGAGGCTGATGAAAGGAAGCAGACAACGTTAGTGACAACTGGAGCTTCCCAAGGAGCAATCGGTTCAGAGCTCTACCGACAGGTACCATCATTGAATGCAAGGAAGCACCTATGTTCTGCCCCATATATCTAGTAATCCCAGTTCATGTTCCTGTAAGTGCTCTGGAGGCAGTTGCTAGAAGAGTCCTAGGCATCTGTGGAACCATGCCCATCTTATATAATTAGTCTCTCAAAGACCTGATTTTGAGCATGTTTTCATGTCCAGATGACTTCCAATCTGTGCATTACAAATGGCCTCCCTTATTTTATGTACTCTTCACTTATCTGTAAAGCTTCCCTATACAAACCAACTTTTATGAAAATAAGTTGAAATTGTGGAAGATAGGGCCAGATGACCTTCAACTATTTAAGAGGAAAATGTTTAGTTTCATTTGTTTCAATGTTCAGAAGCCAATCTGGTGTCATGGGGACAGGTTTTCATTGAGTTCCCGTGGCACAGATGTCTTTGATTTCCACACAAATATCCAAGCAAAAAGCAGAAATTAAGACCCAGAACACAAAGACACAAATCTAGATACCATTATGGTTAATTGGACACTTCTGAACATTGGATGATTAGCACCTGGCACAGGTTGTGAAGGATGTAAGAGGGATGAAAACTGTATGTTTTACAACATCTATCAGCCACCTTGTCATTTCCACATGAAGACTATGCTCAAATATATCTTGACCCCCATTTAATTTCTGTTTCTTATACAATTTTAAGATGTGAACTGGAAGATCAGTGTAACATGCTGACAGAATCTTAGAGTTGCTCAGTTATAAACTTGCATGTGAATATGAGTCCACTCTTTGGAAATGAGTATTATTCTAAACTGTGCTCCTTCTGAACACTTGAGTCCAGAGTCCATGATCTGACCACTGTTTTACGAAGCCTACTATTGTCCTTCCCTGTCTTCCAGTATTGCAATACCATGTTACTCTTCCAGGATACTCATCTCTGTGAGGGCCAAATCTAATGTTTGAGATCTGAATGACTACCATCCATTAAGCTTCTGTCTGGCCTCCTAGATGTAATTTAGAGACCCTGTCGATGCCTGCTTCTGATGAAGGAAGTTGGAAGAGCTTCTAATGTCATCAGCATGAGCCTCCTGGGAAAGTCAAGACTTAAGTATGATTTTCAATTTCTGAAAGCACTGATGAGATTAAGCGAAGTTTTCTAGAGAGAAGAAAGAATAGAAAGATTCTAAAAAGTGATGATTGATAACCAAGATTGGAAGCAATGTTTTTCCTAAGAAAGAAGATATTTTCCAAAGAAAACAGATATTGAGTGGGACTTGGAAGTCTCAGCCAAGGGGCAGATTCCAGAATCCAGAATTAGGCTGGTTTGATACCAAACCATGCTATTGCTATGCACTAGAGTTCTTTGGTATCCTTGCTACTCACATTCTTAGTGAACTGCTAAATAATCTTTGTGGTGTTAATCATTGCTTCTTGTACATCTTAGCTTTGCATCTTCCTCTATCATTGTACATATGAGCACATTTCTTTCTCACCCACTTCAGGTCCAGCAAGGTCATTTGACCTATTCTATTCATATTTTTAATCCTTACAACATAATACAGAGCTTAATCCATGATTCTTGTAGGTGTTCAAACATTGATCAATGATTGTAGATCTAAAATGCATTTGCTCCTCTTTGCTGAGTATACACCTTAACCCCTCAGGGACAACTTATAGGGAAGAAATGTTTTCCATTTTTGCTGCTCTCAAATCCATCTATCCTACCCTCATTTGGGGTACACTTCTACTTTAATAAAATGATTGCAACTGAAATGCATGGATGATGACTTGGTAGCTATCAATTGGAATGGGAACTTTGCCAAGTTTCATACACCCATTTGCGGTCAGTCTCAATACCACCCCATACAAAACTCTACCTCTCACAGCTCATTCTTAAGAGACATTATCTCATCCAGCCCTAAAAGGTGCAGCATTTTAGTGTTGTTCCACTTAGGAGGGAAGAAAGAGAAGACAGAAAGACCCACAGCTTACTAACTAATGCCATTATAGTAGATTACAAGGTAAGAGTGTTTATGTAGCTTTTTATAACACAAAACACACATAACACTATCTGAAGATTGCAAAAGGAAAACATTAATGGCAGGAAATGCTAGAGTAAAAATATTCTCTATGCCTTGGACCACATTATGGAAAGATATTTTTTATCAGGACAATATTGCGCTGGGTGTTTGCTGTTGTCTGCAAAGTAGTGTGCGTTTGTTTAGAAGTTAACTCTTACCATGCTCCCTGAAGGAAGATGACAGAAATGAACAGAATCCAGAATTAGGCTGGTTTGATACCAAACCCATGCTATTACTGTGCACTAGAGTTTCTCTGGTATCTTTGCTACTTCCCTTCTTAATGAACTCCACTGCAAAAGAGAATAAGCTAAGGCATGGAGAGGTCTGTACCTATTATGGTTTGGATTTGAAATGTCTCCCAAAGGCTCATGTACTTAATGTCTTGGTTCCCAATGCAGCAATGTCCAGAGGTAGAGTTTTAGGAATATGATTAGATCATGAGGACTATGATATCCTTAGTGGATTAATCCATTTGATAGATTAATAATTTGAGTAGGTTATTTGGAGAAAGTATATCACTGGGGACATGCCCTAGAAGAGTTTATCTTGTTTCCTGTCTCCCTCTCCCTATTTCTCCCTGCCCACACTCCCATGGCTGCCATGAAGGTGAACAACTTTGCTTCACTATGTGTTCCCCACCATGATGCTCTGCCTCACCTCAGGCCCAAAGAAATGGAGTCATCTGACCATAGACTGAAACCTCTAAAACCATGGACCAAAATAAATCTTTACTACTATAAGCTGTTCTTGTCAGGCATTTTGGTCACAACAATGACCAAAATAGACCACAGTGATAAGTGTTGCGAAGGGCAGAAATACAGGCTTCAGAACATGTGTTTCCATGTGGTCCTCAACCCCACAATGGTGAAGACACAACTATTCTGGGTAAAGGACCATCACAGAAGGGCACCCACATGGAGAACACCAGATACAACGAAGAAGTCAGGAGCTGGGATTGTGGGCTGTGGAGGAGTCCTTAATGATGGAGTCACAAAGGAGAGAAGACAGATTCGATTTTAATGAACTTAAGGGAGAAGATTAAAATGATAAAGAAAAGAAACTTAAAGAAGACAGATTACAGCTCATTAAAAGGAATACAACTGAAGGTTTGAACATCCTTAAACAAGTTCAGATCATCTCAGTGGGAAGGGAGTGAGGGAATTCCCTGTGGTTAGAGGAACTCAGGTAGAAAGTAGGTATCTATTTGGAAAGAATAATTGATCAGAGAGCATTGGCAAAACCTGGTAATTTTGACCCAATCCTCCATTTTTTGGGGGGAGAGGGGGTGACTGTTCCAATATTTTCCTAAAAAGTCCTCTTGCTATTTACCCTTGCCTTTCTGCAATAAGTGTATTATAGGAGCATGAATGATCCTTCTAAGAGTATATCAGAGGACACTGCTCAAAATCCTTCTGTGAATTCTTATCACACTTGACATGAAATGAAATGTCCATATAATGTTCTAAAGAATATGTAAACCATGTCCTCCTATTGCATCTCTGGACACATCTCTTGTTACCCTCTCTTTGTCTTATTCCATTCCAGCTACACTGGTCACTTGGTACTTACTCCAAGGGATGATATATGCTCCCACCTCGGGCCTGTGCATTTGCTCTTTCCTTGGTCTGGAATATCCCTGTCCATATCTGCTGACTCTGCCTGACTGAGTCTATCACCAGTTCCTATCTCTCCAAATAATTGGCTTCCCAGGGAACCTTCAAAAATTCCCCTCATTCTTGCATTTCCTACCATCTACCCCTGAGTTATTGCTTTTCATAACACTCATTACCATCTGATATACTATACATACTATGTGTTTTTTACTTACTAATCTGTCATTTCCATCCACCAACAGAATGCTAATTTCATGAAAGCAAGGGGTTTCTATGCTTTCTTCATAAGGCATATCCACAGTACCTCAAAGAATGGCAATGCTTAGCATAAGGTAGGTACTCAAGAAATAAGCTTTGAATAAATGATTGATAATTATTAAAAACAGGGCTACTGATACTGGGAAATGAGGCTGTAGGCTATGGAGAACAATGGCAGGTTTTAAATGGGGCCACAATATCACCGTTATTAGGGCTAACAAATCTTCTCCAAAGGAATAATGAAGGAAGAATTAGAAGTCTAAGCCATGCAGAGAAAGGATGACCATGGAGAAGATTATAATAGTCTAAGCAAGAAAGCAAGAAGAGTGTGCACTGAAGAGATGTTATAGGATATAAAACAGGCCAGAGAAACTTAATGTGAGATGCTTAGTTTCTTCTGCACAAAGCTCCTCAGTTGCCTGAGAGCTGTGTCTCAGCTGAGCCCCGGACTTCATCACTGCGTGGCCACGTGGTCAGTGCTTTCCTTTCCAGCATGGAGAGAGGAGGCGTAGGAATGTTTTCCTTGGCTGTCAGAATCCCGAATCAGGATCAATAGGATCAAATCCAGCCAGAGGTCTGCTCCAGAGCAGACCGGACATTTGGTGTGTGAATAGACAGCCCAGATACCATGCCCCAGTTTCCATTACAAAAATCATATAAAGTTTGGGGGAAATGAGATTGGAAAACCAAAGTAAGTAGAAGACTCAAGACATCCTCCTATTTGTTTTTCTTTTGTTTCTAGGCCCAGAGCCAGGAGGGCCCTCTTCCCAGTGGTTGCCTGGTTACAGCCTGAGAGGTTCGCCAGGGTAACATCTGGAATAAAGGTGGGTGGGCAAGGAGCCAGGGCCTGCTCAACTTAAGCAGGATTGGAGAAAGAAAGGAAAATAGATTTTTTTCCCCAATTACTGCCCAACCTTGAGGACAAAGGAAGGAAATATTTGAGATAAACAGAAAATATGTTAAAAGGTTTTCTTTTAAAAGGTTATTATGTCTCATTAACATAGTAGAGGATCGGGAGGCACAGGAGGAACTCTGGAAGTGGCCATTTTAATAAGGTATTTCTTGAACTGGCCATTATTATTGATGATTCTGAGCCATTCTGGATTTTTTTGTCATTTAATATTATTCTTGAGGGCAGACTGGTTCATAGTAGAAGGAATTACACGGAAATAATGATTATGATGATGATGATGATGATGATGATGACAATAATAATAAACATTTAAGTTCTTTTCACGTTCCTCTACATGAATTATCTCCTTTAATTCTTGCTGCACTTTCGAATAAAATGAATCCTTAGTAATCGTTCAGAATTCCCTTCAAACAGCTCATATTCTCCAGACGGATTCTAAGAACTGCTTTCTTCTGCACCTTCTTCTCCTTTCCCACCAATTACCTACATCTGCAGTGGCCACACCCAATCATATGCTGCATTTCCCATGGATTAGGAGATAGTTGAACATCATGGTTAAGGGCTTACATATCGATTTCTTGAGTGCAAATGACAGCTTGGTGTATTTTTGCATTTGTCACCTTCAACAAATAACTTATACTGAGCTTCATGCTCCTTACATATAAAAGGGGTTAAGAGTAGTGTGTATTTCAAGAAGTTGTTGGAAGAGTTGAATGAGAAAACATGCAAAGCATTTAGCACATTGTGATTATGAATATTTAATAAGCTTTTAACTGTTGATATAATTATGAGTATAAATTATATTCTTGATTCTCCAATTGAGGACACATTCCATGAACTCTTCCCCCAAGTACCAGGGGTGAAGAGTGAAACACAACCATTGGCTTTGAGGTAGATCTGCACTCTGTGGATCCCATCTCATCCTCCATGACCTCAACTCCACTCTTCCAAAGAGAGAAGTAGAGACTTGCCCACTGAGTCACCCGTTCCTCCTCCCATGGCTGTACTGGGGAAAACTCATGGAAACAAATGAGTTCATTTCAAGGACCTTGAGCACTTACTACAGAATTTTTGATACTGTGAGAGAATTCTGAAGAAATTGAAAGCATGATTCTTCTCTTCTGAAGCTTCCCTGGAAAGTTCTGAAACTGAAATTAAAGCTTAAATGGCTCCTGAATGATGGAATGCCTTCAAATACTCTTCTTGTATATTTAAATTGGGAGTAGGTCTGAACACCAGTTATAGCTGGTGTGGTTTGTTTATTCTGAACAATTTCTCCATCACTAGATTCCAAGTTAAATAGAAAACATTAAGAACATGGCTCTTAGTTCCTAACCAAATGGTTTTACTTCTTTGTTCCTCAGTTTCCTCATCTGTAAAATATTCCTAATGATAACAATTGTACATATTTCTCAGGGCTGCTAAGAAGATAAGAGAAAATATGAAGGTAAGTGCCTCACACAGTGATAAATATATACATCTTAAAGATGTGGTCAGTGTTATCTGTAATAGTTCTTAACAGTGATCACATTTTCCTCTAATTATAATTTAAGATCACCCTGATGTTAATGGTAATAGGACATCTAAAATGTCTCCCCTACATACATGCAAGCAGAAGAAGATGGAAGAGGAGGAAGAAGAGGAGGAGGACGAAGAAGAGGAAGAAGAGGAAGAGGACAGAAAAAAGAAAAAAAGGAAAATCAGGTTAAATATTTTTGTTCAAACAGAAATGTTCTCTCGATTAAAACCCAGAAGTAATTGATAAAATAAAGATTGGCGAGCCATGCTAAGTGTAAACTCAAAAAGCACAGCCCACAACTGTTGTGTTTATTATTGTCCCTCCAACAGAGCATAGATGTTGGCACCCAGTAGGAGCTTAATAAATATTTGGTGAGTATGCCAAAAAACCGCTGGCTTCTGATAAGAATAAATCAGCAAATAAGTCCAAGATGGCCCTGGTTATTGGTGTGGACTCAAGGAGAAATCTTGTTTCAAAATGTTCTACTCAATAGTCTACACTTTCCAAACTTAGACCCTATTAGGTCTTTAGCTTAGGATTCTTACCTTCTGCCAGTCAGATGGGTCCATAGGATACCAGCATTGAGACTAGCACATGGAGACTAGCATTGAGATTGGTGGAGTGCCAAGACCTCCTACACTGGGCTCTACAAGGTCAACAACTGATAATGGAGGGCCCAGTTGGAGAGGCAGGCATGGGAATGGAAAACTAAACCCAGCGAATCAAATAGCCTGCCAAAGATACTGTACACAGGTGGTAAGGAATGGCTTAGGTAGGCAGGAAGAACATCCAAGAGAAGACACTGCTAAGTTGAGCCTTGTATGTCATTGTCACACATCCAATAAGGGAAAGAACATTCCAGGCCAAGAGACCAGCTTGAACAAAGGCAGAAAGGTGTGACTGGGAGCACCATGTAGGTGAAGTATGAGTGGCATGATGATGGGAGATAAGGCTGGGATCACTTACTAAAGGATGTCCTATCCTCTCGTTTGGGTTTACTCTCTAAGTAACAGAGAATCAAGGAGAGAGGGTGAATTTCAGAAGCAGGGGTGACATTATCAAGAATGAATGATAAGTTGGCTACAAATGGTAAAAAAAGAAGAGTTATATTATTACACAAAGGAGGCTCAGAAAGAAGATAGTAAGCACAGTTTTGGGGTATGCTTGTTACTGTGTCTCTCTGCAATAGCCAATGGTGATGATAATTGAGTGCTCAGGAGAGCAGCGTTGGAGACAGGGTTTTGAAGTTCATTCTGTAGAAGATGGAGAAGATGGACTTGCTTAGGGCTGGAGAACCGGGGCAATGTGAAGAAGGATGATTCTCTCTCTTTTCTAGGTCATACATGTCTCTGAGAATCTGGTGTCATACTACAGATGCTGTCAAGAAAATGTCGAAAAGCCCCACACATAGAATCTGCATTCAGTTTCAGAATATTCTAAGACTCCAGTTGGAGCTCCAATTAAGCAACCCTGGAGCACAGAGAGACAGGATGATGAGCCAGCTTGCAAGCAGGATATGAGAAGTTCAGAGGATGAAGAACTAGGAGAAAATTCAACGGGAAGCTTTCACAACAATTCCCAGCTACCTCCCTGTGGGGTACATGCTTCTGAGTTTAGACATTCAGGTTTAGCCAGGCAGACTTATGGGCTTTGTCAACTCTTTAAAATATTTGACAAATCCCACTCCCCCCATTCGCCACCCATGTTTCTATTCCACATGTTGCAGCATCCTGAATGAGACCCTAAAGGAGCTCTGTAGGTACACAATGGCGGCACTACTGAAGTCACTACTGGGCTATGGAGAAATGTCTGTCCTTGTGGTAAAAGATACTTGGGGCTTTCTGCAGAGCTTCACGGAATGGCAAGAATTACTTGAGAAACAAAACAACACATGAGAGAAAACAGCTTCTGGGTTTTCAAGTGTTCTCATTCTTCCTACAGCCAGTGCTCAAAACATCAGGAAGAGGGTTTGTGGTGGTTGGGGAACTCTTGTCAGTAAATAACGCAGGCATGGGTCAGTGAAGCTGAATCTCTTCTGAATGTCTCTGAAATATTTTTGATTTTTTTCCTCTGTGGCTGGTATCTGACTAAAGCCAATTTCTCGAGACCACCTAGTCTTGTTCTGAGGGTGAAGCAGCTCCATCACTGGTCTTCCTCACTCCAGCACTACCGCCTGCCTTCACCACTGTCCCCTCTTGCTCTCCACCCATCCCCACCCTTATCTATCCATCAATTTCCAAATTATCTTTCTACATTGGAAATTTTGATCCAATCCTTCCTTTCAGGAGGAGTCTGCCCAGACTGGGATTCAAGGCCCTTCTGATGACCCTGTGCTCCTCCCCAACCACACGTCCCTTCCCCTCTTCTATTCCTCTGTTCCCTGAGTGTCAGCCATTCCTTGCTGCCTGAGTCTCCAAGGCATGCCTCCCTGTCTATCCCTGAGCATGCACTGCTACCTCAGTCTAGGACATCGGGCAAACTCCTGTGTCCCCTTCACAACCCAACTCAACCATTGTACCCTCTGAGGCTTCCTCCCTGAACCCATCCCACTCTCAGTGAAGGCAGGTTTCCTTTTCATGAAATCTTATGGTGCCTTAAGTACTGCACTTTCAATAGCATATGATACAATGTGACAGGTTATTTGTGGGGGTGGCTCATAGGTTTTTCTCCACACATTAGGCCAATGAGCTCCATGAGAACAGCCATGTATTATCCAAAACATGCTCACTCCATGAATAGACCCATTGTCTCCCCAACTCAGATTTTCTTTTTACAAAGTCTCCCAAACTAGGAAGTCATTCACTTTTTGCTCTATTTGCAATGAGCTTGCTGAAGTATTGACCCAAAGGACCACAGGCATATTTAACCTATTTTAAAAACACCTTTCCAAAACAAAAAGGTAAAATGCAAATATGCAAGTCATTTCCCCTAAAGTGCATGACATTTATTTTTTAACTGAAAGCGAGAAAACATTTTAGCAATGGGCTTGTGTCACCATATGCAAATGAAGTTCAATTTTCATACTTATCACAAATTTGAGCTGCTTTTCAAGTCATATGAATTCAAATCATTTAAACTTAATTCCCTCTCTTTCCCTCCCCTCCTTTCTTTTCCCTTCCCTTCCCTCCCTCCTCCCACCTAGTCACACAATCAATGTTAGTTGACTGCTTTCTTTTTCAAGAGGTTGCATTGGGCTATACAAATCAGTGTTTCCAAACCTTAATGTGCATGTAAAGCATAGGTGATCTTTTTAAACTGCACAATCTCATTCAGCAGAGAGATTACATAGTTCCAGCAAACTCCCAGGTGATGTGGACCACACTCTTAGCAGCAAGGATATAAAGGATAGCAGCCAGGTATAGTGGTGCATGCCTGTAATCCCAGTGGCTCAGGAGGTTGAGGCAGGAGGATTGCAAGTTCAAAGCCAGCCTCAGCAACTGAGCAAGACCCTAAGCAACTTAGTGAGACCCTGTCTCTAAAGTTAAAAAACTTTTTTTAAAGGGGTTCTGGGGATGTAGCCAGTGGTTAAGTTCCCATGGGATCAACTCCCAGTACCAAAAAAAAGGAAAGAATGAAAAAAAGAATATGAAGAATAGAGGATGAAACAGAAAGAGATTTCCCGTCCTCCCGATGGCAAGATGACAAAGGAGGGTGGCTCCTACTTTGTCTCCCTGACAGAAAGTTCTCCTTTTCTTGTCCAGCAGACTTGTCTGATCATGAACAAAGGGCCTATTCTTAATTGAAGAGTAGAAATAAGTACCAGGATAGGTGTGAGACTTTCAAGGGGAGGGAGAGACATTCTTTCATAGCCTTTGGAAATGAAGGTTTGGATGGGGAAACCAGGCAGGACCAGTGTCCTCACAGTACACATGTAACTTTACCAAAAGCTGAACAAATCGTTAACATCCAGCCATTTAATTGGTCAATTTTAAGATCTCCAAAAAATAGTCAAGGGGATCTTTTTGCATTGGCTTGGTGATAAATTGAGAGGCGGACAAACTAAGAAATCAAATGACTTCTCAAAAATGCGCCCAGAGGCCATTGGCTCTTTCCTACAGTCCTTAAACAGGGTACCACAAGGAGCTGGAGTTTTCCACAGTGGGAAGACTGTTAGGAAGGTAATTGGTGAAGTTTAATAGCTCCCTCTGGGAGCACTACAGGAAAGAGCCAGATTTGGGAGGGATCTCTGCAAGTTGCCCCCAAATCCATTGCAATGTTATAACAGCATAAAGCTGGGAAACGAAAAGTCCCCAGAAATAAACTAACCTTTCTTTCAGCCACCTAACCTCCCCTCTGTCCTCTAGAAGCTGATATTTGTACAAAAGATCAGAGACCCTTGTATTGCTGCTGAGCGCAAGGTAGGTCGATGATCTATCTGATGCGTTGCTCAGGAGGATTTTCTTGCTGTTCCCTGGCTGTATCACCCAGATCATTAGCCATTTGCTCCTCTCAGACTCATGTCATCATGCATTCTTTTGCACACGCATTAGTTTTAGCATTTCATCACTAAGCAAATATTTTTATTGATTGCCTACTATGAACCAGACACTGTATATAGGTTTTCACAGAAGGCAGGGGAAATAAAACGTAAACAAAACAGGTCTTACTGGAGCTGCTGTCACTCTCCACTGAGGCTGATTCGGTTATGGCATCCCTTGACTACTGTCAGTTAAAAACTCTTCCAGCCTCGCAATGTCCTGAACGTGTACTTTCATGTTGGACACAAGGTATCATGATGTCATATTTCAAGGTCCTTGGGTAATTTCAGGAACACTGTTTCTATTCTTTCTTCTGAAGCTACCAACTCAAGACTCTTTCTAAAAAGAAAGACTGGTGACCTAACCTGATCCCTGATCTCCTTTAGCAAAATGTCAAAATGCTGGCTCCTGGGGGACCTAATGTTGCTATCTAAGGAATCCCCGTTTCCTCTTCAGCAACCCATTCTCAAATGGTGCCTCAGAGAAAGTGAAATCATGGCTGCAAAAATTGATAATCCTTCTTTATTCACCTTTACAGGATGTGACTCTCTGCCTATCGTCCTTCCTTGTCATTCTCTCTTCCTCAGAGAATGAGGAACCACACGTATAAATTGAGCCTATTTTCCCCACTGCTGATACTC
Source organism: Glaucomys volans (assembly GCA_020662805.1). Lineage (NCBI taxonomy): Eukaryota > Metazoa > Chordata > Mammalia > Rodentia > Sciuridae > Glaucomys > Glaucomys volans. The sequence goes on from JAJEJO010005815.1 coordinate 206,234, forward strand.
ATCATTCAAAAACCTGAGCTTGTCAAAGAGTTCCAAGTGCAGCTATGGAGGACTTTACACCACCTTATTCTTTCCTTATTGATTGTGTAATTGTGCAGTTCTCCAGTCTTTACCCTTAAAAATGGTCACAAGAGCTGGAGATATAGCTCAGTTGGTAGAGTGCCTGCCTCGCAAGCACAAGGCCCTGGGTTCAATCCCCAGCACTGCCAAAAAAAAAAAAAAA
>JAJEJO010005815.1:206856-242974 GCA_020662805.1 Glaucomys volans
CTCTGGGTCCCTGCCTCTACCTCCTTGTTTATCTCTGATCATTGCCTTACAATTCCTTTCATATTTAATTTCTTCCTCTCTGATGGCTACTTACATTCAGTCAACAAATAGTTCAAGTGATTTTCATTTTAAAAATAAATTAAAACAAACAAAACACGTCCTCTTGAAAGACCCAAATCCAGTTAAACCAGAGAGAGCCCGGGCATCAGCAGTTTTAAATTCTCTCCGGGGTATTGCATGTGTACCCCACGATGTGAACTGGTGTTCAAGAGAAAATCCTCAGAAGAGGCAGCCTTTCTTTTTCCTTCACCCCCATCATACACTTTTTAAATTTATTGCATCTGTGTTTGACATCATTGCCCCACTCATTCAAGGTCATCAGTTTTTAACCTACTGGGCATTTTTTGAACTGTCTTCTTAAAGAGATGCAATTTGACTTTGTTTGCTTCCCTTGATTCATGGAACCTTCTCCTCTGGGATAATTTCCTGCTTTTCTTCTGACACTTGGACTGCTTCTCTTCATTTTCCACCGTGGGCTCCTGTTTTTCCAGTTTTGGGGTGGAATGAGGACAGGAAGCAGCCTACATAGCAGCCTTCTCCTCAGGGATTTATATGGCTAAAATTCTTATATGGATAAATATTGTTTAGAAAACATTTAGGAAAAAAAAATAAGAAAACTGAGCTAATTCCAAAAAATGCAGGCAAACACCAGGAAATGGGGTAGAGATGCCAACCAGATGTTGTTCAATGCCAGCTGTGAGCTTGGGACCAGCCCCCAAACTTGGTTCAGATGAACACAAAAGCCATATTCATCCACAGCAAAGCTCCTGGGAAACTATGGCCAAGCTTTTATTCAGTCAGAGGGACTTTAAGGATATCGGGGAGAGCATTGTTACATTAGTTTCAGCCTGATCTACTGTAAATTCAAGAATTTGCTCTTCCCTTGGTCTTCAAGCCATATTCGGGGAGGGCAAACCCACATCATACCACCTTGACTCCTGGGAAAAGTGCTAAGGATTAAGACCAGAAGGCGAGTCAGAGAAAGATCTGAGAACAGGGCAGCTGTAGCAACAGCCCCTCCCGATCTTCAGGATCTGAGGCGTTATGGTTCTATTTTAAAATAAACTAAGATTCAGATGAACAGAAAGTTTGTGTTTCACATTAACATTGTGGCTTTTTCTCAGCTGGGTGTTTTTATTTTCTCTGTCACTTTGCATTACAGGAATAACACGGCTTTCCAAGAGAGCAGCTCCATCAGATAAGTAAACAGCAAAGAGTGCGGAGAGCAGTTTGCAGAATTCAGGGCTCCCTGATTCAGGGAAGCTTCGGTCATAAAGGTCAATGGCTCTTTGCCCAGAGTGTTGGTTTCAAACTCAACTCTAAACTGGGCCTGTGCAGGGGCCATATCTCATCACGTAGGCCGTGTTGCCTTGCCTTTTCTCGTGGGCCAAAAAAGAAGCTAACGAAAACATACTTTGCCTCTGTACTTGTCCCAGCCTTTCCCAGTGCTGCTCTGCTAGCACCAGCAGACTTGTCCAATCCTAGGACAATGGAGACCCAGTTAGGAGGCTCTCATCACCTCCCTGCTCACCAGGAAAGTGAGTTTTTTTTTTTAATAGTTACCATTTTCCAGAGGGTGGTCAACATACAGCTAGTGAGAGAATTCATACCCAGGTGTCTATCCAGGCCCATTGATCACAGATCCCTGTATTTTGCCTAAGACCTAATTGCCTGCGTGTTTCCTGTACCCGTTCTTGGTTCTCACTCTTGAGGTTTTGAGTAATGTAGCCCAGAAAGGTAGCATGGCCTTCCAGCCCAGACCCTCCGTCCACATGGGCTGACACTTGCTAGAGAAACCCTGCCACATCCTCAACAGGCCTCTTTATTGAATAAACCTGATGTTGACAGAACAAAGGAAACTCTGCTAATATCCAGACCACTTTGGATCCCCACCCTGCTATAACTCTGAGCATATCTTCATTGCTCCAGATGGAACTTGACTTTGTGTTACTCCTTGGGGTTGGTGATTTAAGTGGTTGTCCTTTCTCTGGACCTGGCTTAATTAGTCCTTCCAATTGCCCAACCCATGCTCCTTCCATCTCTCTCCCTCCTTCCTATGGGGAAATTCCATCATGCTCTCATCTAGGGCCAATCAGCATTGGAGGAGGAAGAGTTACCATGGAAACTCTTATTTTGCCACACCGATTGCTGTTAGTAAACCTGGGATCTTTCCTGAAATCTTTCAGACTGATCACATCACCAACAAGAGAACAACTGGGAAAGTCCTCCTGTGCCAAAAGTTTATGTATTTGAATAAATCAAGGCGTACTTCCAAATTCATTTTTCAAAATACATGTTACCATGGCAAGTAACAGAGTGTACAAAGAGAAATATTTGTGCTTTTTCCCCTTGCCAATTTATTTCTGAATGGGTAAGCTTAAAAAATTGCTCTTGAGTGGTAAAACAAGAGTCTGGTTTTGGGCACAAGGATTTGACTGGAAGACACATTTTCTGCATTGATAATTCTTTTCCTTTTCTTTTTTTTAATTTTGATTGATTGTATACAAATGGAGTACAACTATCGTTTTTCTGGTTGTACACAAAGTAGAATCATACAATTTGTGTATTCATACATATACATAGGGTAATGATGTTTGTCTCATTCTCTTTCCTTCTCCGCCCCCTTCCCACCCCTCATTTTCCTCTATACAATCCATCCTTTCTTCATTCTTCCCTTACTTCCCCGCACCCCTGTTATGTGTCATCAACCACTTATCAGAGAAATCATTTGGCCTTTAGTCTTTTGGGATTGACTTATTTCACTTAACATGACATTCTCCTACTCCATTCATTTACCTGCAAATGTCATAATTTTATTATTCTTTATGGCTGAATAATATTCCATTGTGTATATATACCACAGTTTCTTTATCCATTCATCTACTGAAGGGCATCTAGATTGGTTCCACAATCTAGTTATAGTGAATTGGGCTGCTATAAACATTGATGTGGCTGCATCACTGTAGTATGCTGATTTTAAGTCCTTTGGGTATAGGCCAAGGAGTGGGATAACTGGGTCAAATGGTGGTTCCATTCCGAGTTTTCTAAGGAATCTCCATACTGCTTTCCAGAGTGGTTGCACCAATTTGCAACCCTGCCAGCAATGTATGAGTGTACCTTTTTCCCCACATCTTCACCAACATTTATTATTGCTTGTATTCTTGATAATAGACATTCTAAATGAGGTGAGATGATATCTTAGGGTAGTTTTGATTTGCATTTCTCTTATTACTAGAGATGTTGAACATTTTTTCATATATCTGTTGATCACTTGTAGATCCTCTTCTATCTGTATCTGTTCATTTCCTTAGCCCATTTATTGATTGGGTTATTTGTATTCTTGGTGTAAAGTTTTTTGAGTTCTTTATAAATTCTGGAGATTACTGCTCTATCTGAAGTGTGTGTGGCAAAGATTTTCTCTCACTCTGTAGGTTCTCTCTTCACATTGTTGACTATTTCCTTTGCTGAGAAAAAGCTTTTTAGTTTGAATCTATCCCTATTATTGATTCCTGCTTTTATTTCTTGTGCTCTAGGAGTCTTGTTAAGGAAGTCTGGTCCTAAGCCAATATGATGAAGATTTGGACCTACTGTTTCTTTCTATTAGGTTCAGGGTCTCTGGTCTAATTCCTAGGTCATTGATCCATTTTGAGTTGAGTTTTGTGCAAGGTGAGAGATAGGGGTTTAGTTTCATTTTGCTGCATATGGATTTCCAGTTTTTCCAGCACAATTTGTTGAAGAGGCTATCTTTTCTCCATTGTATGTTTTTGGCTCCTTTGTCTAGTATGAGATAACTGTATCCATGTGGGTTCGTCTCTGTGTCCTCTATTTGGTACCATTGGTCTACTTGCCTATTTTGATATCACCCTCATACCAAAACCAGACAAAGACACATTGAGGAAAAAAATTTCAGACCAAAATCCCCAATGAACATAGATGGAAAAATTCTTGACAAAATTTTAGCAAATCCCATACAAAAACATATTAAAAAGATAGTGCACCATGATCAAGTGAGTTCATCACAGGGATGCAAGGTTGGTTCAACATCCAGAAATCTATAAATATAATTCATCACATCAACAGGCTTAAAGTTAAGAATCACATGATCATTTCAATAGATGCAGAAAAAGCATTTGATAAAATGCAGCACCCCTTCATGCTCAAAATACTAGAAAAACATAGAGACAGTAGGAACATACCTCAACATTGTAAAGGCTATCTATGCTAAACCCACAGCCAACATCATTCTAAACGGAAAAAAACTGAAAGCATTCCCTCTAAAAACTGGAACAAGGCAGGGATGCCCTCTTTCACCACTTCTATTCAACATCATCCTTGAAATTCTAGCCAGAGCAATTAGACAGACTAAAAAAATTAAATGCATTGATAATTTATTGACAACAAAACCTTTAAAACATCAACCAACACTTCTGTTCATAGAATAGATACATCCTGCTGAGCACAAATTTTTAATATTTTCCATTAGAAGTTTTGAACTTAAAATAATAAAATGAACCCTCAAATACCCATCTCTCATCTTCAACCATGACAGGTTCATGGCCAATCCAATTTCACTTAGAATCCCATCCATTGACCCTCTTGCTCAGATAATTTTAAAATGTATCCAGGATATCTGTCATTGTACCCATACATATCTCAGTATTTATCTTTATAAAACTAGGACTTTCTTTTTTAAACATAATCATAATCACAGTATCTTATCTACAAAATTAACAAAAATTTGTTCATTTTATCAAATCCATAATCAGCATTCAGATTTCCCTAGAATTTTTATAGATTTTTAATAAAAAACAAAATTGAAATAAGATATATACATATATATGTATATTTCAGTACATTTATTTATATATTCATTTATTTTTGTCATTTGTCAATCTTCTTAAAAAATCATCTTATTGAAGATTGGCATGTAAGAAGCTGTACCTATTTAGTGTATGTAACTTCATGGGTTTGAAGATAAAGAGATATTCACCAAACCATCACCACCATCAAGGCCATAAATATATCCATCACCTCTCAAAGTTACTTTCGGTCCCCTTACTACTATTATCAACTTGTGAGTGTGTTAAGAATACTGAACATAAAACTATGGCATTTGCTGGTAAATGGGTGGATTGGAGAATATCATGCTAAGTGAAATAAGCCAAGCCCAAAAACCAAAGGCCGAACATTTTGTCTGATAAGTGGATGATGATACATAACGGGCGGGGGGAGAGGTTTATGGGGGGATAGGAAAGAATGGAGGAAGTATGGATGGTGTAGAGGAAAATGAGATGGGAGGGGTTGGAGGAAGGAAAGACAGTAGTCTGAGACAGACAGTATCTCCCTATGTGTATGTATGATTACATGAAACATGTGAATCTACATTGTGTACAACCATAGAATGAAAAGTTGTACCCCATTTGTGTACAAAAAAATAAAATTTAAAAATTAAAAAAAATACTGAACATAAGATCTACTCTCCTAGCAAACTTTAACTCTATGATACACTACTGTGAGTTCCAGATGCTTTGCTGTAGAGGAGATCTCCAAATCTTATCCTGTGTAAGTGAACTTGGTACTCTTGGGAAGCATCTCCCCATCTCTCCTCCCCACTAACCCCTGACAACCACCACTACTCTCTACTTCTACGACTGTGGCTATTTTAGATTCCACATAAAAATGAATTCATGCATACAACTGTTGGTAAATCACTTCATTATATTTTTAATCTGTATTTTAAACCTATATTTTCTCTCCCTAGCACTATCCCTTTCTCTTTTCTCTACCTCTGTTTCTCTCTCCCATTTCCTTGTCATATATTAATTGAAGAAATGGGGTCATTTTTCTGGATTTTCTTTTCATTCTTGTGATGTTTAACAAGTTTCGCGCCATATGTATGTGGGGAATTCATATGTATATATTTGTATGTTTATATATTTTTAGCCCAGGACCCTTTGCACACAAAGCATACACTATACCACTGAGCTGCACCCCAGTCCCCCTACGTTCTTAATGAGTAATCATTGCACACTTGAGTAGGATCCCTGAACCTACTTTGTGACTGAGGACCCAGCACAGCCTCTGGGTATCCATTATCAACCCCAGGCTGTTTTCATCTGAGTTGATCATGCACAGGAAAGAGCACAGGCAACACTTACCTATTCCACGACCTAGGGAAAATAAGACTAACCTTCCTAGGTTACAAACGTGGATACTAATATTAAGTTGGGAACTTTGAGAATTAAAAGTAACTGTAAACATGTCGTGTGCTGAGTGGTACATAACATGCCTAGTCAGGTAAGGTACCCAGGGCAGTGTGACATAGTGGAAAGAACACAGATGTTGGAGCCAGACCACCTGGCATAAAGCCATCTGCAGAGTGAGGACAAATTCTTCATTTTTGTCTTAAGGGGCAAAGAGAAAAATGTATGTAGCATGCTTAGCCAAAGGCTTGGACCACGTGTATGTGGTAACCATATATAATGGTAATGGTATTAGTCTACTGAATAAGTCTAGAAAAAAAAGAGAGGATTAAATTCTGTCTAGTTTCTCCCAAAATTCCTTGTCAGGGCTTCTTTCTTAAAGGTAAAAAACCAAAAGTGTGGAAAAATGTGCAATGCAGTCAGAACAAATAAGGTTTTCTGCAAATATCAAGGATTGCTCCATAGGCACAAGGACAAGTGGCTCCTGAGGGTGAAGGACTGAAGAGCGGCCATGTCAAGAGGAGGGAGCTCAGGAGCAAAGGCAGAGCAGGGTCCCAAGCTCAAAGGACTTCCAGAAATGGCTTGAGGTGACCTTATTAGCCATAGGGATCAATGGTGTGCTATGATGATCCTTGTCAAGGTAAGATGCTAGGGCTCTGGGGGAGAGCTAAGGAGATGCTGTAAGAGAAGGTCATGGTCATTACCAAATAGAAGATGGTAAGAAGCCAATGTTGTGGCAAATCAGGTTGGTTCACCACAAGTTCCTTCGAAGTGTTGAATAAAATATTTCTGAAGATCACATGAGAAGGTCATTTCTCTACTACAATGATCATGGAATTGCCAATGTTCAAAACCGAACTAGTAAGTAAAACATATGGAACATATGATCAACAAACAAAGTTTGGACAAGGGCTGAGAAGAAGGATCACAAAGCCATGAGGGTCATTTCAAGACTTTCAGAATTGGCGAATGGACACTGCCAAATACTGACCCCTGTTCCAGGTTCTGTGAAAGTGAAACACAGAGTGCCCACGCACACACACACGCGCGCACACACACACACACACACACACACACTTCCACTTCATGTCATGATTCAGTATCCAGGCTCATTTGTCTCAGAATATGCGCCATGGAACTTTGCACTTCAGATGTTTCAAAGAGAAAAGGAAAAAAAAAAAAATAAAGGAAAGTAGAAAGGGAGGGGAGGGGAGCAGAGAGGGGGAAGGACAAGAATTTCCAAACTAGTTTGGGAAATTCTGTTTTAAACAGAATTCAAATGCGTTGTTCACCGCAGGACTTAGAGTCTGCACATCTCGGGCAAGGAGTTTGGAGTATGCAAAACCAACGCAGACCCCTCCTCCTGGAAGGATCTGTGTGCCAGTGTATTGGGGGCACGCGAGCGCCAATGATAGTTAGCTGCTTCTTAGAGACTTCTCAGGAGCTGATCCTAAGGACTGAGCTGATGGAAGCATTTCAGTGTCAATTACTGCTGAGCAAATGCAGAGGCTGCTGGAATGCGAGTCCTTTACGTCACTCAGCTCTTTCTGTTCAGTCCAGACTCGGGAGCATAATTATGACCAAACTAGACAAACATTTCCAACATGGATATGAAAAGAAAGATGCTTTGCAATTCATCTCTTAATCACATGAGAAGAAAGCTCAAAGTGCACAGGGGTGGAGAGGGACCCTCCCAGGTGAGGGGCTGAGGAAGCTGTTGAGCTGCTGAAACATCTCTCAGGTCCCCTTTCCAAACTGATGTACTTGGGAGGATTCGCAGAGAATCCAAGATAGGCAAAAAAATGAATCACTCAGTCAAGGGTTAAAGCATGCTTCCTTGCTCTCCCAATACACACAAACACACACACACACACACACACACACACACACACACACATCACTTTCTGAATGTGAACATAAAATAGGGGAAGGCTTTTTATCAGCCTCCATTTGCCCCAGCTCTGTCCTGATGGTCAATGCTAGCTCAAACCATACTGATCCCTCATCCAGCTGGGGACAAAGCCAACTATGTGTCTGGTCCCCTGTTCCCACCTTGGACATGCAGACATGGTCTAAAATCAGTCTGCAGCTGAAACCACCAGGTGCTTTACATTCTCCAACCTGCCTGTCCTTAAGTCTGTGGACCTGGTTTGAGTCTTCTCAATCCTCTCATTTGGGATCTGACATTGTGGAGTTCTGCCTAACTCTTAGAGTCCCCATGACCTGTTTTTGTTTTGTTTTGTTTTGTTTTGTTTGTTTGTTTTATAGTTTCGTACCAGAGATTGAACCCAGAAGTGCTTACCAATGAGCCACATCCATGCCTTTTTTATTTTATATTTTGAGACAGGGTCTCACTAAGTTTCTTAGGACCTCACTAAATTGCTAAGGTAGGCTTTGAACTTGCGATGCTCCTGCCTCAGCCTCCTTAGCCACTGGGATTACAGACACTCACCACTGTGTCCTGTTTTAATGCCACTGAATCTCTTACTTTTATAGATACCCTTGCCTGGAATTGTTTCAAGCTGTTCTTTTCTCTATATAACAGCACTGCCCAGTGGAACTTTCTTCAACAGTAGAATTATTCTGTACCTGTGATATGTAATATAGTAGCTACAGGCCTTATTATCTTCCCAAGTGATCCCTTGCAAGTCAGTTCAGCAACATTTCATATACACACTGACCACGTGTGGGCATTGAAGAGTCACTTCACTGAGTGGGATAACTATTCATGCTTTATAACAACATCGTTAAATGTGTTAAATGAAATAGTGCTTGTGAAGTGCCGACCCCAGAGACAGACACACAGGAAGAAATGTTTATTTCTTCCCACTTCATCAGAAGGCGAGTGAGTTCAGTGACTGGGAGACTCAGATGGTTCACATTCCTCTGGATCACAAGAATGGCTTGTTCATCTCCCCAAGCACTAAATCCCATAGGACTTGAGAGGAAAGCCTTGGATCAGTGGTTGGAAAATACTTTTCCTCCCTGCACCATGTGTCACACCGGCCTCCTCATTCTAGTGCTCGTTTCTGAAATGTCTAGCCTCGATTTCCTTCCTGTGTCAATCAAGGAGCAGGAGGCTGGAAATGAGACCCATTGTTCATTTGCATTGTGCAAACTTTCCTCAATGAAAACAAAAAAGTCCTTTAAAGTGTGTAGGCTGAGGCTTTGCTTCCTCTCTCTTAAAAGACCCCAGGGACAGCTGGTCCAGCTGCTGCAGGCCAAGAGGAAGGGAGAATGGGAGGGAAAGGCATTCCAGGGTCTTGCTCCTGCCAGAGGGAGAAACTGATTGGGCCCCTGTGTAATCCAGAGGCCTGCTGGAGAGGGCTGCTAGCCCTGAGATGTGGGCATGATTCTCCTGACTCCCCATTCTCTAAGGTCTGGCTTCCCCAAGATCAGTCCAGATTCCAGGGTGCTTGTAATTCTTTTAATTTCATAGCTTTCTTGGACTCTGGGATTTCAGATCACCTCCATGTGGAACAACTATTAGTGTTTTCATCAACTAAAACACACACATATATTAACAAGCAAAATGTAGAAATAATTCACATAGCAGCAAACTTCTTATGAAGCTTAATTTCACAAAGAGATCTCACAACAAAAATTCAAAAAGTGATTGGCTTTATGCCTGCCAAAGGAAAGTCACCACACTCCAAGGCTATCAGCTGCTCTTTACTCCCTACCCTCCTGCCTTTATTCAGACTCTCTTCCTCATCCCATGATTCCTGACCTCACAGACCTCCACAATCCTCCACCACCTGAAGCAGTCCTGCACCCTCTAATTCCACTTCTCTATCTGAACTGCTAAATCAATCAAGATGATCAGTTCGTGAAGTGGCCTTTAAATGAACAGAAGCTCCTTCATCAGAAGATGATGGTGATGTTAAATAGATATTTTTTCTGAAGCAAATAGAAAATATAATGGAAATTTAGCATAATCCTCTGTTAAGATATTAAAGAATCTTTCAGCAGCTGCACTATGTCCAGAGAGAACTGCAGAATTCTGGTTCCCATTGCATATAAACATTATGAGGAGGGAAATATTATTATTATAATAATGTATTACTATATGTGTTATCATATGGAGTTGAAATGTCCTCCAAAGGCTCCTAGTTGAAGGCCTTATCCCTAGACATCAGTTTTCAGAGGTGGGGCTTTTAGAATATGATTGAATCATGAGGAGTCTAACATCATCAATGGATCAACCCATTGCTATATTCATAATTCAATGGGCTATTGGGACATGATGAAACTTAGGAGATGGGGACTAGTTTGAGGGAGTGGATCTTTGTATTTTGTGCCTCACCCCTATTCCTTCCTTTTCTATGACTCTGCTTCCAGGCTGTTATGAGGTGAAAAACTTCTGCTCCATCTCTGAATCCCCTTCATGATGTTCTGCCTTGCTAAAGGCCCTAAGTAACAGGACCAAGTGAATGTGGACTAAAATGTCAGAAATTACAAGGTAAAATAAATCTTTCCCCTTTATTCTAATTTTCTCAGGTATTTTGTTACAGTAATGGAAAACTCACTAACACAATATACAAACATGATATTGTAATCAATATTAATTATTAACATGATAATATTATTAAAAGTGAGAGTGAGATTATTATTATCTGGTAAATTTCCTTTTGGAAAATCATTTCAGAACTAAATTCTCTGATCACAAAATTTCATAATAAAATCACTTACCACTGAAAGTTTTTCCATAGGAAAACAGTATCATGAAGGGTAAGTAAGAAAAATTAACACTATATATTTTCTCTTGTTTAACATTTGGATAAAATTAAGTTCAAAGAGGGAAGTGCCTTACTAACCTCTAGTTAGTATTGAAAAAAGGACTTTGGAAAACTATGTGCAGCCCAGGTCTTCTGATTATTAATACGGAAGTTTTCTCTGTGATATAGGAGGTCCTGGGGTTCTGATGAATCATCTCCATCCTGAAAACTAGCTTAGGAAAAAAAAATCTCATGGCAGTGTGCTAATGTGATCTAATGAGTATAGAGGAAGACCCAGATTTTTTGTTTTTCAGTATATGATGGGAATTTTTGAAATCAGTTTTTCTATTTAAAAAAATAAGCTCAATGTGAAAACTTTAAGAAAATATGCAAAGATAAAGAAAAATTAGCAATCTTCCACACCTCTGACCCTCTCCTAATCAATGTGAATGATCAATTATCCTTCCCTTGTCTACACAATCTTTTTCTTATGCATTTTATATTGTGAGAACATAGTAATTTTGTGATTTTGTGTATTTTATTAGTTAAATGATAGCAAAAATTCTTTTTCTTAAGTGTTGGGGATTGAACTCAGGGCCTTCTTCATGTTAGGCAGGCACTCTACCATTGAGCTACATCCCCAGCCTGATATTTTAAAATTCTTCAATACAACATTTCAATGACTTTATCACCTTTAGTGAAATTGAATTAATTCAATTATTTTACACCACTGCATATTTATTTCAATATTTGCAGTGATAAATAACATTATGATGAACTCCTTTGTGCCTAAAGTAGTCATTGTGGTTGTTTTTCACTTTGGGTCATGTCTGACGTGAATTGAATTCTGCCTCCCCAAAAGATTAAATTAAAGCCCTAATTTCTAGAAACCGTGACTCTGACCTCATCTGGAAATAAGGTCTTTGCTGATGATCATGTCAAGAAGTGGTCATTAAGGTGGATCCTAATCCAATACAACTGGTGTCCACATGGAAAGGGCTAGTTTGGGCACAGAGATAGACATGAGCACGGGTAGGACACCATGCTCAGGTGGAGGCAGAATGTATCCTAACACATTAGCAAGCCGAGAAATGCCAGATTGCTCACAAGCCAGCCAGGCCTGGAACTGTCTTAGGGCCCTCAGAAGCAATCAACTCTGCGTACAACTTGCTATCAGATCTGCACCCACAACTCACACAATTGACTTCTACCTTCCGAGTCCCCCAGTTTGTGGTACCTTGTTAGGCAGCCCCTGGGACATTACTGCATTACCCTCATAAGACATTCTCAGAGAGAATCTGTGACCGAAGTCTGTGAATATTGTTGAGGATCTTGATACATATTTTGCCAGATTGCTTTTCCTAAATGTATGCTGATTTCTAACTGTACCAACTATGAATAAAAGCTCTGGTTGTATCATAATCTCCCCAGAATACTGCTGTTTTGATAAACTTTGCTAATTTATTTGACAGACCCTATCCCATGGATTTCATATTCAAATTTGATTACCTCTGAAATTAAATACTGTCAGTGTTTATTAGCCATTTTTGTTTTTTATATTGTGAGCTCTCTTTTTTGTCTCTGCCTTTTGAAATTATGTCCACATTTAACTTTTGGAATTAGGGACTTTTATTCCTTGTCTTCATAACATGGATGGTAATTCTCTTTCTACCATACTTAATACAAATATGTCTCTGGTGTGTTGAGTTATTTTTGCTTTGTTTCTCAGCATTTGAATATATATTCTGGTGGCATATTGTTTGAGGACTTTTTAATGTAAGTATGTTAAAATGTTTATTATTTATTCTAACATGGAATTTTGCTTTAAAATATGGCTATTTAGTCTGGAATGGGTATTTGGGGATAGTGAGTTGAACCAGAATATATTTTGTTTTATTAATTTATTTGTTTAACTTAAGCTGTGTGCATGTGTGAATGTACTGCAGTGAGTTATACCTTTATGTATACTTACAAAGTACCAATTTGTAAAAGCAATGAATACAGATGGGGAGCAAAGGAGGGAAAATGGGATGGTGGGGGAAAAGGGGAAAGAGGAAGGAGGTACTGGGGACTGAATGGAACAAATTATATTCATTTCATGTATGAGGGATTATGCAAAAATTAACCCCACTATTATGTGTAGGTATAATGCACAAATGGAAATACATGAAAATTTTAACAAATTTTTTAATAACAAATCTCTAACCCAGTATCCACTGTATCTAATAGTGATTTTTCTTTCTCTTTTCCACATGATAAAACCTTCACTATATACATTGCATGCACACATTACATATGCATATATATATATTTGTGTACATGTATATCTACATTCTCGTATGTGTATCACACCAGCTGTTTCTGGGCAATTCATCCTACCTAAAATTCTCTGTCTCATTTGCTTTGTACCATTTTCCTTTAGTGATTGAATTTTATAATCTAACACATGAATTTCAAAAGAAGCTCTGGGAAGATCTTCATGAGTGTGCTTGGCCTGTTGCTCCAGTTATAGCTGCATCACCCAAAACTTAGTGGCCTAAAACAACAATAATCCTTTCCTCACTGTCTCCCATGGTGTAGGAGGTAATTTGGTCTCAGCTGGGTGGATCTCATTTGGGGTCTCTTTTGTGGTTAACAGTCACAAGTTGGTTGGGCGCTGAACTTGTCCATCTGAAGGCCTCTTCACACACTTTTGGTTCCTGGTCTGGGAAGACTCCAGTAACTACAGCTAGAACAGCTGGAGTCTTCAAGAAACTACATCCATGGGTCTCTGCATGTGGTCTCTACAGCACAGCACAGTGTTTCAGGGTGGCTGAATCCCTCACATGGCCACTTAACCAAAGCATCATGAAGGAGATAGAGCAGAGATTATATCACCTGTCATGACCCAGCTTCAGAAGTCACAAAACTATATTAACTGCTATGATCTAGCTTCAGAAGTCACGTAGCATCACTTCCAGCATAATCTCTTTGCAGATGCAATCATCAAGTCATGCTCAGGTTCAAGGGACAGGGAAATAGACTCCAATCTTAATAGGCATGTGGCAAGGTTCTAGAAAAAAAACGTGGAATGAGAGTTGCTATTGCAACCATGTTTTATTCACTATCTGAGTTCCATGCAAGCAAAAAATCCTTCTGACTTCTTTCTTGCTGCATCCTTAATGATGCCTAATGGGCAATCCAAAAAGAAATGATAAAACTAATACCATACTGCTAGACTGTAAACTGCTGGCTTTGCCTAGAATATTTTCTCTTTTCCATTTACCACTTGATGGAGTTGTGGTTAAGGACGCAGCCTCTAGGCCTGCAATGCCTGATTCAGATCTAGGGCCCAGAGCCCATCCTCCTTGGACTTCAAACTCTTCCTCTGACACTTACTTCATTGGGTCATTTGAGGATGAAATGAGCTTTGGGTACAAAAAGATCAGACCTCTATTTATTATCCTCAGGGTCATCTTGAAGCTCATCTCCTCAGAGAGGCACCTTATTTTCCCCCAGACTGATCACCATATCACTCTTCTCATTCTGTTCTTTATATCATACATTTAACCCAGAAGTTGTTTTCTAATTACTTCTCTGTTTCCCGTTAAACTTGGACGTCCATGAAAGGGATTGTCTTTTTGCTAACTGTCACATCCCTTGCTCTTACCAGAACACAGAGCAAGCAGAGTTCCTCCATTCAAGGAAAACTAATGTTAAATTAAGGAGTGATTGAATAAATCAATGAGCAAACATCTTTTGGCAGAAAGGGACATCACCTTAAGGAAATCATTTGTGATCCTGCACGCGCCTGCAGTTACTGGAATTGAGGTGACCAAGATGACTTCCAGTTACAATCAAGTAGAATAACCATGACCAAGAAAACCCAGAGGCTTATTCTGTGGATTTTAATTATCTCCAGGATTTTAAGATGAGAAGTTGGGTGTAGAGAGCATCTAGCAATACACTTGCAATAACAAGACCTCTGTCCACAAGGTCCAGGCAGGCATTTGTTCTCTCATCCTGTAAACAGTAGAGTTGGAAAAGAAAAATGAGGGAATCTTCTTTCTTCCTTGATACCCTCCAAATAACAACAACCACTGATTTTATTGACTTTTGTAGTTAATTGTGTGAGGAATGCACTGGGAGAGAGCTTTCCAGTGACATATGAGGTATATACAATTATTATCCCCATTTTACAGAGGAGGAAATGGAGGCTCAGAAGGAAAGTCATTTTTCCAAGGTTGGGTATCTGTGATGTGGCTCAGTTAAGTGTGGAAGGAGGTTAGTCCATTTCTAGAGCCTTGCTAAACCACAATGGCATCCTACTCAATGCAGATCCTTCATGCTTGTGGGAAGGAAAAGATCCTATAGTAGTCTGGATGGTAGAAAGGGACCATTGTGCACATTCTCACCCAAATATCTGGTATAGCAAGGATTTATTATATCAATTAATAATTGGATTTTATTTTGAGACACCTAGCAGATAAAATTCAGTCGAACCTCCAACCAAGCATGTGCAGACCTGGCCTTCTCAGTTGAAAGACCTCTGGGGTACTGTGATGTGTCCCCAAATAGCTTATCAATGAAGTCTCTGTTGCTTCAGCCACTGGGAGTGCCATTGGCCAACACCACTGTCTGTTGGCCTCATTAGCAATGTCTTCAGCTGCCCAAGTGACCCATCTCACCAAACACATCTTTCCACAGGGCACTCTGAATCTAATGACTGGTTGACACCATAGTTTAAAAGCTCAGCCACTTTAGCCCAGCTGGGGACAACTCTGAAGGCCATTCAAGCTCCAATTTCCTCATGGGGTCATTTGAGGCTGTCTTTGGGGCTGCATTGCAGCTGTAATTTTTCCTCTCTCCTCTCCTGCCTCCCTCCCCTCCAGTCCACAGATGTGGATCTCAAGGACATTATTAATAAACATCCCACTTGCAACATCTCTGTCTCAGAGTCTGTGTCCCAGGGCCGATCACTGGCAATATAGAGATGACCACTCTGAAGCCACATCAGTCACAGCCTTGCCTCTTCCCAGGGACAGCCCGTATTCCACCTGTAGGCTTCCCTCTAGCCCAATCAGCATATTCAGTAGCTCCATAAATATGCTAGAACTTTCCAGTAGAAAGCACCCCTTTCTGTCCTTTACAAAATATTCACCCAGTCACCATCACTTATGGTCTCCTTGTTGCAGCAAGAAGCCCTGAGGAGAGTTAGTTCAAATGGTGTCCTGCCACTGAATCTCAGCCATAGATCAAGGCAACAACTGTCTTGAACTTGCAGCCAAATATAGTAAAAAATGTTGAATATTTCACCTTCTCACACCAAAATGGCACTGCTTTAGTAAGTCTATTTCTTTCTCTGCTCCTTGATTTAGTGGCTTACTCTGGTTTATGAAATATTTTTTCACCCAGGGTCCACTAAAAACATCTTTATAAAATAGAGTTCATCTTTGAACAGGTCACTTTCCTATTGAATTTTAACATTTCAAGAAGGAAAGGGGGAGTGTTTCTGACCCAGATATTCTTTGAACAAGTGTTGAAGTGGGTTCCTCAGTGCCAGGATTTAAGCTCTGTCGACAGTCAATGTAATCATCAGCGTGTAAAACAAAAGCTGAAGTTCATGCCTGGATAAAGTACAGTGAAGAGTGCTCAGATCAGTCCAGTGATGTGGCATGAACAATTTTCATTCTGTGCATGGCCAGAGTGCCAGTTTTGACTTCGCACAGTTAGTAAGTGACAAAGGCAAGATTTGAAACAGAGCAGCCTGAACTGCAGGTTCATGCCCTTTCAACCAAATTGTAATACAGCAGATATTTATCAGACATATAGTGTATGTGTATAAGTACAATGTTTCTGAAATATCTCTGTATACATTAGCTTACAGATAACCTTGTTCTCTCCCTCCATGTGTGTGTGTGTGTCTGTGTGATTGTGTGTGTGTGTGTGTGTGTGTGTTGTCTAACACTATAGCTCCATGGGAAGGGGCTGCTTCCTCAAGAGCAGTCTTCCTCCAGAATGAAGAGGAAAGAGAAGTGAATTCATTCCTCTTTGGGTAATTAGAGATAAAGAAAGATAGGAGCTTGACCCTGGAGAACTGTAGAAGACAGAAGGACATTGGATAGGAGGGGAAGGGGTTCTACTCTCTTTCCTCTCTGGACCAAACTAGGAAGTTTGGAAACAAAGCAGGAGTTTTGACCTTGCTACCTATTTGGGACATTTGCAAATGACCTCACAGACTGCCCCCAAAACATTATGAAAGTGTCTGATTCAGAATTAATACAATAGAAAAGCATTGATGGGCAAAGAGAGAGCTTGCTTTGGTGTTTCACACCACCTTGGCACCCCTGATCTCTAGCAGAAGTTCAGAAGTTCTGCAAGGTGAAAAGTAGCTGAGAGAACACAGGGAGATCTACTAAGAGGATGGGCCTGGTCCTTCCCTCTGGCATAGCCCATCCTCATCCCATCTGGTGCTGCAGACCCTTTGAAGTCCACTATGGCTTCCATTGATTCCCTAGCTCTCATCCCCTCTGCTGAGCACCCCGACATGGCAATTGGCAAAGTACTAATCACTGTTGGTAATTTGTTTGTAATTTCTTTTAGAAAAACTTACTATGTGATCATCTGTTAAGTTTTTATATATAAACAATTCAATCCTCAACCACCCCTAGAGTTGGGTACTGTTGGCATCATTCTCATTTTTCAAAAGGTCATTCAAGGCAAGGGGAGCTGAGAGTGTCATAAAGCCACATACCCAAGATCTCACAGTTGGAAAGAGGCAGACAGACCTGCAGGGCCAGCACAAGCCTTCTGCCCTGCAGTCCATGAACACAGCCATGATGCTGTTGTCACACCTCAGCACACGCTGCTCAGGAATAAGCTTCACAAGTACAAAGGTCACCTATACTTTGATTTTTTTGCTTTTACTCTGTGTTAAATTTCTTGGAAAGCTTATTAAAAAGCTTTTTTCTGGAACCCTCTACAGACTGAATGGGAATTTAGGCAAGTGATCCCAGTGCAACTGTTCCAAGTAATACACTTTGATTAGTTCTCCCTGAAACCTCACCGCCTTCCTTTCTTCCTCCTCACGACACAGTCACTAAGTGGCTAATGTCATGTTCTTGGGATTTGAGTTCAGTCACTGAGCTGCTCTATAATCAAGCAAAGCCCCAAGAAATTATCATGAAGAATCTCTATTAGTTCCAAAATCCTGTAAGTGTCCCTTAGCTGTCATGGAGGAGATTCTGATTTGCAAGACAGGGGCCCTGGAGAATTCCTGACTCTGTGAGAGATCTTCACAAGAGCCCCAGGGAGATACCCACCCACCATGCCCAGATGGTGAGCAGCATCCCTGGGTGTCACATTCACACACCACTGAGCTTCACATCCCCACTCAGCTCCCTAAGTCCTGAGGATGTGCAAGCAAAGATTTCTGTTTTCCCCTTGGGAGTCCTGAGGTGGCTTCTGGTGATGTGTATTCCCAGTCACTGTCTCACTGACAATTTGTCCAGTGAGCTTTTATAGCTAGGCTGAAAAAGGTCTTTGGAAAGATAATTTCCAAGAGCTAGGATGGTTCGGGCAATGGCAGGGAGACTTGGAACCCCAATGTGATGTAGGTGCCTGGGCCACCCAAGCATAGCCTTTGCTGAATGAAAAAAAGTAAGAGTGGATTAAGGTGGAATTGCTTGATGAGAGTGGGATCCCTTAAAATGTTGTTCACCCAATAGCCAGCTGAAACAGGAGGCTCTTCCTGTTGCCTTTCCCCCATCCTATCACACCTTCCTCTAGGAGTAAATCCCCCCCAAATCTCAGAAGATCACAAAAACCCCAGGGAAAGGCAAAGGCATCTTGAGAACTTCTCACCCGCCTTCTACAGGGGAGTAAACTGAGGTCAAGATAGAAGAGGAACTGCTTGAATCTTGCAGTCAATATCCAGAAAGAACTCATCACTCTCCACCCACATGGTTTCAGGAGTCCATGGGCTCCTTGAATGGAAAGAACCCCTGGCTGTGGTGGAGACAGGGTGGAGGCAGCAGGTAGGATAGATCCATGACAGAATATTTCCACAGAACTATCAGACCTGAGAGCAAAAGGCTGAGCTTCCTCCAGCACATGGCAAGACCAGATAGCAGTGACCAAAGTTTCATGGTGACCAAAGGCCAGCATGGGCCCAAAAGGCTGGCATCTGTTGTATGTGGAGTCAAGGAGGGCGATCTGAGAGATGCTTCCTGGTGGAGGGACATAAGCAAACGTCAGAGGTTGTTGGTCCAATAGTGCCAGGAGAGGGCCATGGAAGTTTCCAGAAAGTCGTGGGCGTCAGAATTGAGGCACAGAGTAAGCCTAGCCCAGAGGAACTTCCTGACCCACTGAGGATATCCCTAGTTTTTCATCTGTCTACAGGGCCACTGTGACTGTGAGGTTGGACTAGCAGGAAATAGCAAAAGTGACACACTCAGAAATACCAAGAATACCTAGTGTTAACAGCAACGCTAGGGCAAAGGACAAGCAGGGGATTGGCTGAGAATAAAGATCAAAAGGAACACAGCAGAACCCACAGTAGCATGAGTAACCTTGAATGACCATCAGGTTTGGAGTTGGGGGAAGTTAACCCTTCAACAGGAAGAATGGTGTTGCAGGGACCTGAGCAAGAGGGCGTAGGAGTTGCTCCAGCTGCAAATGCTGAAACGTGAGACTTTTCTAGAAGTGAAAGGAAATGATCGAGACTGCTTTGCAGGCCAGGAATGGTCAGCGAGGCTCCAGGGGTCACACACCCCCACACCAGGAGAGGGAGGAGTCTGCACTTATCTGGTGCCTGGCCATGGGAGGGAGGACCCTGGCTCAAAGAAAGACCTTGAACATGAGCAGGAGCCTGGGCTGGGGCTGAGCAGAAGAACCAACAGTTGAGGCCATGATCAGAACATCCAGTGGCCATCCTTCTAAGGAAATGCAGAAATACCATGAGCACAGAGCAGCACCACGGTCCACTTTGGGGTCATCTTGCTGTCCTCCTCACCCCTGGGGACACTTCCTGAGCTCTCACTGCCTCTTGAACTCTATGAACTGCTTTCAGAACATCATTCCACCCTGCACTTAAGAAACCAATACCCGTATGCTTTGAGATCTGAATTTGTTCAGCTCCTACATGTAGAGGGTTAGGGGAGGTGAGAGGGCACCCCTATTTTGTTCCCGAGTTTCAGAGGGTGGGTAGCAGCTGTTCAGCCAGCAAGGCATCTACATCTGGACAGCCAGTGTCATAGTGGGAATCTCGCATCTGTCAATAGATGGAAAATTAGGAATGGTCCCCAATGTGTGCCTTGGCCTGTTGGATTCCAGAGCTAGCATGTTGTGCTTCTTCCCTACCTAGTAGGGAGGGAGATATTAGGGCTATTTGGAAGCTGAGCAGGGGGCAGGGATGGGGTTGGGGAGAGGGATCAGTGGATTGAGAACATGGGCTGAGGGGGGAGGGCCGATCATTTTTTGCCTGATATTTTTGTCTGAATCTCTGCCCTCAGGTACCTCTCAAAGCATCTTTGATTCCACAGGTCCTGGGCATGCCAGTATATACAGTCCCAGCTCTTAAAACCATTGTCCGTCTCCAACCAACCCCAGTGCATGGAAGGAGGAAAAAATACTTTTCCAACTGGCAGAATTCATCAAAATGAATTGGCAACACCTATCAGCCTGAAACAGCAGTTTGCAACTTGCCCGGTAACAAATCTTTCCGGGGACATTATCTCGCAGGAAACAACACAGGATAAATTCTTAGCACAATATGATTCTTCTCCTTCTTCACCTCCTCCCCACTTCAAAAAGATTTAACATCTAATTCAGGTTTTGACGAGCTGCTTCATCTCTGCAGAAACACTGTTGATCTCTGTCGGACCCCGACGGCCTTGGGCAGAACAAACTGAAGGAAGGGGACGGGGACATAGGCAGTGATAAATAAATACATTACCGCGCCTCTGACGGAGCACCCTGACCTCCAGCACAACTGCCGAGTGGCAGCTGTTTAGTAAAAGTCGCCCAGTTTTCCTACCATCTCAGGGTCTTCAAGTGTGAAAGCAAGAGAGAGAGGCCCAGGAGCCAATCCTCTTCTATCAGATTCTAGAAAGAGCTGGGCCTGCTGGATCCAGTCAGAACTTCTTGCATTTTCAAAACCAGTCACAAAACTTCCTAGGAGATAAAGCCCAGAAGGAAGGATACGCCTGGAAACTCTTTTCCCGATGAGGAAACTGAAGCTCTGCAAATGGGGGGCTGGTGGTGTGACCAGGTGGTAAGGCTCTTGTGGTACCATTGGGCTTGGTCCCCAGCACAATGGATTGAATCAGCCAATGGAAAAGTGGCCAAGGACACACAGCTGAAAACTAGTGGGGTTGGTAATTGGATATAAATTTTGCTTAAAAATAATTTCCTGGTGGGTGTTCAGTACAATTGTTGTTTTGGCTTTGAAAATAATACACTTGTTTTAATTAAAGTCGACATTGAGGAACTGATAAAATATAAAGAACGTTTGACTCCCACAGAAAAGCCAGCATTTCTGGCTTGGCATATAGCTCAGTTGGTAGAGTGCTTACCTCACAAGCACAAGACCCTGGGTTCAATCCCCAGCACTGGAAAAGAATATTTTTTTCTATGCAGTTACCTGGGAACTGGAAGACCTGGTGACCACCATTCCATTCCCACCTTGAAGACAGGTGAGAGCCAGCAGATGCTGTGTTCTGGCCCAAAATGCAAAGCTGGAGAAATGGTCGCTGATTCTCTGCTGAAGACTTCATTCCATCTCCTCATGTTGCTTTTTCACAGGAGAACATAGAAGACAAAGAACGGGGATTGTGGGGTTCTTTTCCTGACAAGAGTTGTACCAAGAAGTTTGTGGCAAATACTATTTTAACAAAGAGCTGAGCATGTCTGGGAAAATGTCCAGCAGGGAGCTTCATCTATGGTTTTGACAAAGATCTCACTTGAGCTATCAGAGAGCACCAGGCTGGGAAAGCAGCAAAGGATCCATAAATATGTGAGGACAGGATAGATTGACCTCTGAGTGGGACACATGAACAAATGACCAGTGTGGGGACTCTCTGAGGAGCCCACCCTGACAGTTCACCAAGGCTGAGTCTTGTTTATCCTCTACCCACGCCTACTGTTGTTTACTCCATTACTACTTCTCTTCCTCTCTGAACCCCAACTTGAATATTGGCACAGGAAGGAAAGGGCCCTGTGGTTTGTCTGCCAACCTATCAGAAGCACCCAGCAGAGGCCTGGATGCTCAATGTATGCTTGCTGAGTGAAGGAGCATACCCATTGCTCTCTGCTTTTCTGAAACTATTTGTTGATCCCGCCTGTCTATATTGCTTTTGGATGTGAGAGTAATTCATAAACTCATAAAATGATAGTCAAAAGAGACCAATGTGGTGACTCTGATTTTACAGTTAAAAAATAAATAAATTCAAGGCAAATAAATATCAAGGCTGTATGAATTGTCCGTGGCTGACTGTAGGCAGGAATCTAGTTCAGTACATGTTCCAAGATATGCTGTATGTATATAAATCTGTATATGCATTGTTTATGCTTGCCTGTTTAGACAAGTATTCGTGTGTGTGTGTGTGTGTGTTTTGTAGAGTCAACCATAAACGCATTCATTACACACTTCTAGAAATACACCAGTTCAGTGATTTGGCATCCAGGGAGCTGCCCTGCTCAGATTTCCCTTTAAGAGCAACTGCAACAGGGAGCATGGGTGATTGACAGTCCCCAGGGGCCAGAGCTTTGACCCATTGCATCTTCAGTGTGAGGCCATGCTTCCCCTGACTGCCCCAGCCAATGACTGGGCACAGTAGGGAGAATCAGAATAGGGCCATTGTTGCCCATGATGTTACTAATAGGCACCTTTTTATGCCCAAATGCCCATCATCTCACCTGGAACTTTGACTGAGCCATTCTGCATCCTGAAGCTTCACCACCATCCAACCCTTCCCTCCTGCTCTCCGATGCTGTCAGACCTGCAGATGGTCTGTAGACTCTCCCTGCCTGATGGCACTTCCTCCCCTCTCATCATGCACAGGTAAGAGAAGCCTCTTACATGACTTGTCCCCTCTTGTGTCTTTTTCGAAGGACTCAAGCTGACCCAGTAATATTAGTACTCCTCAGGACTAGTCCACCTGCTGTTGGATACTCTGAGACTCCCAGGCCACTCTGCTCCCTACAACTGGGTGAAGAGTGTGTGCTTTCCATTCCTGTTCCAGGTGTGCACTGGGCTCCCATCACCCCTCTCTTCCCATCTTGCTGGGTCAGAATTCCCCAGCAGGCTCATTAGGATGAGGAGCAGTGTCATAGTGGTGACAGATTTTAGGCTCCCAGGACTTCAAGGGGCTCAGATTCATGTGCTCTGGAAGCTGGCAGAATGACCACACAAGGTTCTGTGCTCACTGATGTGGAGCTGGTAGAGAAGTTCCTACTCCAGGGAACTGGAAGAACCATGCCTTGGCCTTCCTTGCAACTTCATCCACTCCTCCAGAGTGAATGGCACTCCAGTGTTTAGTGACAGTAGTTCTGACTCTGTGGGCTAAATCCACACATAGTCATTTATGTAGCAACATGTTCCTGAGTGGTCACAGGTACTGAGTTAAATGTTTCACCTGCATTTTCACCTTTGATTATGAAAGTAAGGTCATCATCATCCCTACCTGATAGGTGGAGAACTGAACTTCAGAGAAGCTAAATTCTCTATGCAAGAACACCCCAAGAACTCTGTACAGCTAACCTAATATTTGTGCATTTAAGCAGCACATAGAATACATACATTCCTGGAATACACCAGCAGCAGGTTCCCTGGAGACCCACAGAGAAAGAGAAAGAGAAAGGGGCAGGGGGAGAGAGAGGGAGACGGCAGAAGCTGGGTGACACCAGGTCTTGTGTGACTCCCTTGGATTACAGTGACAGCTGGAAGCAGGGGCAGAGCCACAGCTCTGGTGAAGAAAGGCGCTGCCTGGACAAGTCTGTGTGGTGTGGGTCCTGACCCAGACCCTGCAGGGCAAATATGGAAACATCCAGAATCGGACCCACAGAGTGACAGAGCCACGGCCTCACTGTAGAGATGAAGATATGAAAGACATGGGACTGAGCAGTGGCAGAGCTCTGGACAGAATTTGAAGGGTATCCATTCACTACATCAGCATCTTCAGGCCCTGGGGCGTTAAGGTCCTGGTGGTCTGAGGTTGTGGGTCAGGACAAACCTTTAGAAGACAGCTCGACCACAGGAAACCCATCCTTCAGCCCCTGGCCCTCCCCTGAGGTAAATTTTTCATGGCTCAGCAGTGATTAAGTTAGACGAGGCACATTTTCCTCTGCTTCTTTAGGCTTGTCAGCATCTCAGCTGCTTCTAGACCTTCAGGGTCCTTGTGTGCAGCCTCACTGCTTGACCGACTCTAGAGGGGGAGCTGTACCTCATTGGCACCTGCTGGCTTCAGTGAGTCCTACCCTGGCCTGTGTGGGTCCAGAGAATTCCCCAGTGGTCAGAGCAGAGACAGAAGGCTGACTCCTCTGTCTGAGTCTGAACGACTATGAATCCTGAGTTTGTGCCACCCATGTGCAAACACTTCCACCACCCACCCTGGTGATCCAACTGTCATTGCCAACACTAGCCCAGTTAGGTTTTCAGACCCCACCTCCAGGTCTCCTGATGCACCTTGCCCCACAGTCACGTCTGGTCTGTGGTTCACAGGATCACAGTCTCTGGTGTCTTCCATTCAAGACTGAAGGAACCATGACATGAAAAGTAGTTACCAGTGAGCACTAGTGCCAGGCACTGCACGGGGAGCGTTATGCACGTTGTCTCAGTTGATGTGCGCAAAGAAGCCTATGAGAATAACAGCACTGCTCCAGTTTTGCAGGTAAAGAGATCGAGGCTCAGAAAGAGCAAGCAACTCAGGGCCACACAGCTATGCGGGAGCAGAGCTGAGGTGGGTTTCTATATGGATCTTAAGGCTAAAGATTTAGTCCCTTCTTCTCTCACTCCCCAACCCCCATTATGTATCATCATCCACTTATCAGGGAAAACATTCGGCCTTTAGTGCTTTGGGACTGGCTTATTTCACTTAGCATGATGTTCTCCAATTCCATCCATTTACCTGCAAATGCCATAATATTATTCTCCTTTATGGCTGAATAATATTCCATTGTGTATATATACCACAGTTTCTTTATCCATTCATCTGTTGAAGGGTATCTAAGTTAGTTCCACAATCTAGCTATTGTGAATTCAGCAGCTATGAACATGAACATTGATGTGGCTGTGTTACTGTAGTATGCTAATTTTAAGTCCTTTGGGTATGAACCAAGGAGTGGGATAACTGGGTCAAAAGGTGGGTCCATTCCAAGTTTTCTGAGGAATCTCCATACTGTTTTCCAGAGTGGCTGCACCAATTTGCAACTCCACCAACAACATAAAATTGTGCCTTTTTCCCCACAGCCACGCCAACATGTATTATTGTTTGTGTTCTTGATAATAGCCATTCTAATTGGAGTAAGAACTTTAGATTACGTAGAGGGAAATGAGAGGGAGGAAGGGGCAGGGGTATGAAAGATGGTGAATGAGTCAGACATCATTACCCTATGTACATCTATGATTACACGAATGGTATGAATCTATACCATGCACAACCAGAAATGAAAAATTGTACCCCATTTGTGTACAATGAATCAAAATTCAGTCTGTTAAAAAAAATAAATAAATAAAATAAATAAAAAAGATCTAGTCCTGTAACTCTAACAGACTCCTGATAATATTAAAGGAATGAAAGAGTCTGGTGCCAATGGCTTCTTTGTAGGAGAATGTTTTTCTAAAACGATAGTGAGTAGAGCAGGAATTTCCCTGCAAGTCCATGCCCGCTGCGCCATGACCATGCATGAAGGAAGCCCAGACTCCTAGGTCTCTAGGGATAATTTTCCTACTGAGTCCTGATTCTTGAGAAATAAATATTTGATAGAACAAATTTAAAAGGGGCTGTCACTCAAGGCAGTGATGCCATACACAAAGGTGTAGAGGGAAGATGTGGATCAATGTGTTAGGGAAATAGAACAAAGTAGGTGTGGAAAGTGGGACAAACAAATAGCAAGAGTTTTGGGTACAGGTCTTCCAGGGCACGTAAGAGCGTGGATTTTATTCTGTAGGCATGAGGCCCCATGACTCAGTGTGAGAATGGCTTGTTCAGACTGTCACTTCCAATTGCACACTTCTGGTGGAGGTTCTGATTAAAACAGGGTAAGCCTGCAACCTAGCTCTTACCATTCTGGGAGAAGAAAATGAGCCTGAGGAAGTGCTGTGGGTTCAGGAGTGGAGAAGGGAGCATAAGGTGTGAAAGTTCATCAGCTGGAAAAATGCATGCATTAATTTGTGAAGTACACATCGCCTAAACAAAGATGCTTCCTTCAACCCTGGGACAGGAACAACGGTTAACATTTATTGAGGACTCACTACATAATATTAAAATGATACACAAAGAACCCAAGGCTGACTATTCTTATTCCCATTTTACAGATGAGAAAAATGAGGTTTAGAAATGTGAAGCAACTAGCTGGGCGCGGTGGCGCACGCCTGTGATCCCAGCACTTGGGAGGCTGAGGCAGGAGGATCTTGAGTTCAAAGCCAGCCTCAGCAACTTAGCGAGGCCCTAAGCAACTCAGTGAGACCCTGTCTCTAAATAAAATACAAAATAGGGCTGGGGATGTGGCTCAGTGGTGGAGTGCCCCTGGGTTCAATCCCCAGTACCAAAAAAAAAAAAAAAAAGAAAAAAAGAAATGTGAAGCAACTGAGACTCAAGGCCAAGTACAGACTGCAGAATCTAGACACTGTTCCTCCACTTCACACCAGAGTGAGCAATCAAAGGCAAGGGGCTTAGGGAACACTCAGTGTCCCCTGTGCCCTTCATTGAATTAAGGCAATCAAAGCTATCCAAACTTTGCCAGTGACCCCTGGGTGGGACAGAGGAGTAGGAGACCCCTGTGTAGAACCGCTGGTCTGATCTTGTCTCAATCCCAGTAGGATTGAAATCCAGTAAAGTCAGAGGTCAGGGAGAAGCAGGAGCTGGTAATGGTGCTCCCCAGGAAACCTCCTTGTCTGTATATTCATAGTGTAGGATTCCCCAGGTCCTGAGATCCATTCTACCCACTTGCCTCAACCCTCTGTCCTGGCTATCAGCAAGGTCCAAAGTTTGAAGGCAGTGGGGGGAAAAGTCTTCTATGGAATTCAAATGTATTTATATGAATTAAAGGGTTCAGAGTTTAAGTGGGCAATTCTGAGTAAGTCACTTGAGAGCCCAAATTAGCTTTGCTTTTCTGCATATTAACTCCCTTTAGGTGTCCTGTTTAATGATTTAATGATGTCTGACTCTGAAGTTCTTCAAAGCGGAGGAATTTGTTCACCCCCTAAGGCAGTTTCCACCTCCCTGGAGAAGCAAGCCCACTGAAGCGCTGCCCCTACACGTCACTCCCTCCTGTAGGCCTTGCCTTTGGGGCCACCACAGGCAGGGTTTGGGCAAGCCCAGGGCTGTGGGTTAGGTCCCCAGGAGTAGGTCTGTAATTTAGAAGGAGAGCCTAGCGGAAGAGATGGAGGAGAAAGAGGGGATGCTTAATGAGATTCTACTGCTCTGTTTCTCTGTTCTGAGAAGGTCTTTCATTTTATATTTGATCATTTCTATAATGAGGATTCATTTTATATTTAACATTTACATTTAAAGTGGCAGTATTTCTTTGGCCTCTAAAGACCTGCTATTAAATTGATGGTGGGTGCTAAAAATAACAACACTTTAGAATTGAAGAAACATAGAATAAAGCAAATAGATGTGATTTACACATATAAAGATAGATCTGTAAAATGCCTTTCTTATGTATAAATAGAAAGGTTTTTTACATATACATGCACTTAAGCACATTACATCTCTGGGAGGCACATTTGGTTATGGCCATTTTGCTGGTGAGGAAATTGAGGCTCAAGCTACCTAAGTCAGATGCCCAAGGCCACACAGTAAGTGGAAGAGGGGACTGCAGGCCTGGGCAGACTTCCCTCACTGCATCCATCATGTGGGATCCCCAACGCACCAAACCTCAACATGGTCCAGTTCCTGGCTACCTAACACGGTCCTTCTGCCTACCCAGATGGGACTCTCTGCCTTCAGATTTGCCAAGTTCATTTCTCCTGATGTATAAACATCCTTGATCCTCAACCTCTCTCTGTCTGAGTTTGTTTAAAATAGATATTAAGTAGCCCAGCTCTGGCTGCCTGAAGGGCAAATGGGCTGTGATGTAGACAGGACCATCTGGTAGCAGCGGCCACACCCTGAACAGCTCTGCCACTCAAGCTGCTTCTGTCCTTCTCCCCTTCCCTCTCCTTACCTGCTGCCTGCAGCTTCCTCTCCTCAATAGCAATTTGACAGCTACTATACGCTGCTTTATGTTACAGTTTCACGTTTGTCTTATTTACACAAGTGAGAGTACCCCTGCCAAAATATTTATATTTTGACTGCAGCATAATTTGTGTGTGTGTGTGTGTGTGTGTGCATGTGTGTGTAAATCCTGCCTGGACTGGGCAGTAAGATGTTAAATGTAAAAGGACTGAGATGGGACTTCAAGGGACTTCAGGATGCCTTGGATACATGGTCTTTCTGTCACATTCTGGAGTGTTTCAGCTTCTAGCAGGGGGTTTTCTTCCTTCCCAAAGAGGAGTTCTTACAGCCAGAATCGAATCGGGGATTGGGCAGAGGTCAGGGAGCAGCCTCAGCACTAAATCACCAAAGTACAGCGTGCTCAGAGTAGCAGCAGGGGGACAAGAACAGGGCAGATGGAAGAGAGCTCAACACAAGGGATGGCATTCAGATATTAGGAGGAGTTAAAAGTCACTGGCCAATCCCTCCAAGAAGGGCTGCAAAACTGACCTATGTGTTTACAGGATGATCTGCATGGATCAAGGCTTGAGAGATTCATGCCTGAGGAAACCACAGAAATCACCTCTGGATGTTAGTCATCTCTGGACACTTCTACATTGCAAAGTAGAACTCAGATATTGGCTATTAATTTCTGCTGCTATTTTTGCTGCTAACAAGAAGCAGGACCTGAGAAATTTCTATTGGCTGCAGCTACACCCATAACTGACACTTACTAAGGTTTTGCTAGGTGTCAGGAACTAATCCAAGAACTTTGTATGCTAATTCTTTCCATTGCTCCTGTGACTCCATGTTGCAGGGAGTGTGACTAGTGAAGTTCTAGAGCAACACTAGAGCAAAAGAGTCCTTGTCCTGGGCTTTGGACTTTAGACACTGCATACCACAAACAGATGCACAAATATATATTTATTAAAACCTCCTGGTGTAGCTCCTCAGTGAAATGACCGATTCTAGGACAGGGACAGAAAATATATAAGATATATTTTAGTAGTTTTGTAGTGCCAAAAAAATAAGTAAGGACTCAAAAAAAAAAATTAAAAGAACAAACAATGATGGGGATACACCTCAGGGAGAGAGGACCCAGCTGGAAGGTCTCACAATGGCCAAAGCTAAAACACTTTGAGCAATAAAAATGGTGAGTCAGATGGGATTAACCCAAAGCATCAAAGAAATATCCAGGAGTCCACATGGATATAAATAGATGATTAAGTAAATAAATAAATGAAAGAGACAAATCTCCTAGGCACAAGAAATCCAAATAATTTACGTAGATACTCTGCCTTTAGGTAAGTAAAGTATAACCCCCCAGACCCAAAGAGTGGGACACATGAGGAGCCTGGTGATGGAGGAACTTGACAGACATTCACTAAGGCCAGGATCACGGTCAACAACAACAGCAAGGCCTGTTGTTACGATGTGATGAGGCTGTTTGGCCTGTGTGGTCTCCCCCAAAGGACTCGGAAACCCAGTGCAATCCTGAGAAAAACATCAGACAGATCTCGGTGGAGACACATTCTGTAAAATCCCCAGTGAGCCCTCCTCAAGGCTGTGTGTGGCATCCAAGACGAAGGAAGTCTGAGAAATGGTCACCATCTCGGAGGACACCAAGG
Source organism: Glaucomys volans (assembly GCA_020662805.1). Classification (NCBI taxonomy): domain Eukaryota; kingdom Metazoa; phylum Chordata; class Mammalia; order Rodentia; family Sciuridae; genus Glaucomys; species Glaucomys volans. The sequence continues at coordinate 236,862 of JAJEJO010005815.1, forward strand.
AAACATGACAACTGAACATTGTGATATTCTGATTGGGATCCTGGAAATGAAATAGAGTATTAGGGGAAAGGGAAGAAATCTGAATAAAGAGAGCCTTTGGCCGACAATAGAATATCAACATGAGATCATTACAAGAAATGTGCTATACTAACATAAGACGCTGTGAGCAGGGGAAATCTGGATCTACAGGAACTCTGCACTTTGGTGTCTTTGAAAAGTGCATCTTTATAATTCTATAAAACTAAAACTGTCCTAAAATAAAATTTATTTAAAATGTTTTTATCTCATGATGCTTTTGTCACAGGGAACCAGTGCCCTACAATGCCACTCTTAGAATTAACACCAGAGAAGTGCTTGTCACCACTCTTGCCTCGTGGTGAACTTTAAACCAAAGGAGACTGCATTTGGATGTCCTGGAGTCTGTGGGTTTTGCGGCTGCTATCTTCAGAGATGGACACTGCTCTGGCGTTAGGGAGGATTTAAGAAGAGAGAGAAGATAAATTAATTAGCTTGTCAAATCCTCCCTCTCTATAGGAATGTAACAGTCCCCTGTAACAAAGTATCATTTCCTGGTGGTGACAAGCATCTATTTTCCTGCTTCTTTTCCTGTTCCAATTTAGAGTTCTCGAGTTATTCACAAATCAGAGCAGCATTCACAACAGACGTGCACAGCAGCTATGGAATATTTGCAATGTTAAGCAATTCGTAGAACTCTGAAATTTGAATACACGTAAGTCTAGACATAACGTGCGTGAAGCATGATTCTCCTTTTTTACCCTGACAATTGGATGAAGACTGAGTCCTAGAGCTGTGAATTTAAAAAGAAATTCCATAAAATTTTAATTAAATTCCAATGCATTAAAATGCAGCTTTATTTAATGTTATTAAATTGTTGATACTTATTCATTTTAATTTTTATTTGCCTTTTGCTTTTATAAATTTTATTTTGCCTGTTGCTTTTAATAAGTTCTTCCCCCAAAAAAATATTTTAGAAGACAAAATTTTCTGAAAGCATTTTAAAGTTTTTAGTTTTCTATTTGCTCTTTCTTTCCTAATCCTTTTACCATTTCCAACATTTCCTTTATTTTGTGTTTTTGAAGGACACAAAATATGAATCCGTGAACACACACACAGATTCTGAGTAAATTATTTTGATTTGCAATCATTTAGGCCATTATTACCAATAGAACAAAAACAATGTGAAGATCTTGAGTATAACAGCATAATTAGCAATTTTGCTGGGACGTCAAAAGAGTAAATAAATTTTATGTAATAAATATGAGACAACTTATGAATCACACATGCCTTTATTTTATTACTCACCCAACATTTTCATTCCACTGAGAGCATACCCAGACCCATATGATAATAATTAAATTAGGCCATCTTTGATGTTGTGATGTCTTTCCATCATGAAGCTATCAAAGCTACACACATTTTCATCCTGACGGTCAAAGTAGGAGGATAGGAAATGTTTAACAGTTTGCTATCTTGATGTATAGCTTTCAAACAAACAACCATTGGTATGAGGGTCTCTATTGCACCCATTCCCCAGCTCTGCTGACATCAAGGGGGCCTGATTAGAAGGGCTACTTTGCAGACAAGGACACTGAAGCACAGAGAGGTTATATTTCTTGTCTAAGATCACAAGCCTCTTGCCTAGGAGAAAACTGCCACTCCTGGGTCTTTGGAAGTGTTCACTTTTCTAAGGCAATTCTAGTTCTCTCTGATTTTTCTGAAAATACCTGTCTCTTTAAGAAGGTTCTTGAGGCCTTCCCTTTAATGGAATTTTGGGTTCAGGATAAAACAGAGAAGATTCCCTGGGACTGGGGTAGAGGGTGAGGACTCTCCCTGATACCCCCAGACTATAGCTCCTCTTTTATCTTTCTAAAGGTTAGGGGCCTATCTCAAATACCTGTAGAAGAAATATAAAACAACAAAAAAGGCCCTGAAGGTCAGCCTTGAAGTGGGGGGAAAAAAATCTCTCATCAGAAGGTAAAAACAAATATAGTCCCTCCTTTCCATTTGCCAAAGGCAGGCATTGGCCATCTGCATCCCCCAGACCCATCTCTTCTGACCACCCACACAAAAGAAGGAGCCAGGATGGGGCCCCATCTCTATCCCCAACCCTTCTGTCCCCAGTTTCTTTTCCTGAAAGCCCTGCAATAGCAAGCAATTGCTGTCAGGTTGTGATTTAAAGCAAAATAGAGCAAACTTGAACCAACTTTAGGCAGGTGATTGATGGGTAGGACTGGATTTCCCCCCTTATTGCATGAGATTGTTGCAAGTAGGTATTATGATCCTAACACATCTAATATTATTCCTCAATCCACTCAACAGCAATGTTTGGCATCCAGCTTTATAATAAAAGGTATCAATTAGGAACTGTCGATGTTTTCAGAGGCAATACCTAATTACAGTCACTTGCTATAGGCTATCTTGTTAAAAAATTTGAGCAGAATGAGTAAGTATTCCTGACAAGTTCAATGCATTATTAAAGGTGTAATTACTCAGTTATTGCTCATGTAATCCTGAGTTAATTATGTGACTTCAAAATTCATCACTTTTATGTTTATTGAACTTTGATAAGTTCACCCATATCTGGTTTATCCCGATGATCCATTTTCCTTTTTTATTTCAAACTGAATCTTTCAGACTAATTGCTCAGAAAATAAACAGACTTTAGAACACTGGAGAGCCAGAGCTGAGGCTGATGGCTGGTTATCTAGGAGTAGGGGGGCATCCAAAACGGACATTTGTAGGGGAGCCCAACATGGAGGGTGGTGAAGCTGCTGCAAGGACATTTCAGGTGGCCACAAAGGCAGACGTGTGTCATTTCTAGATGGTGGGTGCTCATGTTCTTTGCCACATACTTCTCAGCATGGGCATTGATGGATGAGTGGTTTTCAAGCTGACCTGGGCCATCCCAGGGCAGTAATTGGGGCATTACTTCTTGCGTCTACAATTGAGAGAACCCCAATGTTGAAACGCTATCAAGTAATGACTCTAATCCTCATTCACACAAATCTTGAGAAAGTTGGTTCCAAACACCCTGCAGATAAATGCTAAGTGAAGAACCGGGCCCAGCAAGAGAGCAAGCTGAAGGACGTCCCCACTGTCACAGACCACCTCGTCCTCCTGCACTAACAGGAAATTTCTGTCCATCTTCCTTGTTTGAGATGGAGGAATAAATGTGTAAAGGACAGGGAAAAATCCATTTTCCTACCCTCACACACGAACACAACACAGAACGCATTGCCTCTGGTCACTAACCTGCGTGGAGGAACTTTGCCCTACCCCAACCAGCTCTCCTGCAGACACAAAATGAGTGTCCTTCCATTGAATTCCATTCTGACACTCTCCACCTGGACTGAGTGTGAGATTCCCCCAGGGTTAAGGTCCCATTCTCCCAGGGCTGCCCTCACTTCAGCTGCCAATCACAAGTCCTGAGTTGTGACCTGCACTTCTGACCAGCCAGCTGTAAATCAAGGTTCCCATGATCCCCTCGTCAGATTTGATTAATTTCCTACAGCAGCTCACAGAACTCAGGGAAACACTTCTTTATTCCATGTTTACCCATTTATTACAAGAGTTTATACAAAGACAACAGCCATCAGATGGAAAGGATGATGCGCCAGGTGAGGAATGTGGGAAGGGTGTGGTCTCCCATGAGCTTCCTGAGCATACCCCTCTCCCAGCACTTCCGCATGCTCAGCAATTCAGGTCTCCAAACCCTGTCCTTTGGGGTTTTAATGACAGCTTCATTGCGTAGGCATGGTTAATTACATCATTGGTCACTGGTGAGCAACTCAACTTTCCACAACCAGAGGTTGGGCGTGAAGCTGAAGGTCCCCACCCTCCAATCACATAGTTGGCTCCTCCTGGCAACCAGCTTCCTCCCTGAGGCTAGCCAGGATCCCACCAAAAGTGCTCTCATTAAAACAAAAGATGCTTCTACCACTCCAGGAAATTCCACCAGATTCAGGAGCTCTGTGTCAGACCATCTTATCACTTAGGAAATTACACAGGTCTTAGGAGTACTGGGTCAGGAACTGAGGTTAAAGACCATATCACAGAACAAAGTTCTCCTAGTGGCCCCATCTACAACGGTTTTAGGAGCTCTGTCTCAGAAACCATGGGAAGAGACCCAGTACATATTTGTGATTATGTCCCAGTACCACATTCTCTATCTTCAATGGTCATCGAGTTTCCAGTAGTATTTCATTTAAGAGTTCCTTTGTTCCTTGGTAACAGAATCCTGTACCTTAGCTTTTTTGATCCTGAGTTTCCACACTGGGAAGTGGGTTGAGCATACCCATTTTATCTGCCTCTAAGAGTTCTTGTGATGTAGAGGCCTCTACGAATGTGGCTGGTAAATGAGGGAAATCTTTCTCAGACTCTGGGAAGCCTACCCCCTAGGTCCTTGTTGCCTGATAAACTCACTCTAACCCTACATACCCCACTGTCTATTCTAGGGCACAACAGCTGGATGCAGTGAGCAGAAGGCAGTTTCTAAGATGGAGCACAGGATCCTCTCCTTCCCATATTTCCACCCTGTACAGTCCTCTCCTACGTCAAAACTCACTTCTAACAACTAGAAGTGATGGGACATTGTATCTGAGATCAGTCTATGAAGAGATTGTGTTCTCCCTCTTACCCACCCTCCTCTGCACCCTCTCACTCTCCCTTTGATCATTCTGAAGGAAGTCAGCTCCTGCCATACTGTGCACTGCCCTAACTGATAGAAAAAAGAACTGATGCCTGTGGCCAATAGCCAGTGAGGAACCAAGAGCCGCGGAAAGAGCTCCCCACTCCAGACCAGGGGGTGGAACGTGGCTCCAACATGACCACAACCTCAGAGACCCTTGGCTAAGCCGTGCACACAGAACTTGTGAGACCCCAAATATTTCTTTTCTTAAGTCACCATATTATAGTGTGATTCGATATACAGGAACAAATAACTATACAAGTTTCTGAAGCCACCATGCTTTGTCTAGGGAGACATAATTACCCAGTGCTGAAGAAGACAGCATTTCATGCCTAAGTCCCAACACCTCAATGTTTGTGTAACCTTAAAAGTAGATTCTGTGGGTCTACTTCATAAAACAGAGATAGTAGCTCCCCACTCATTGTGTTTTTCTGAGTATTAAACAAGGTAATATCTGCAGAAGCACTTAATTGGGTAGCTGTCAAATTTGTTTTCCTTAATTAAGTGGTAGCTTTTATTCGTTATTTGTCATCCTCTTCTCCCAGTCTTCCCAAGGTACCCGATGCTCTTTCGTAGCTCTTGATCTACCATGGCAACTGTATGTATTTCATACCCCCTTGGACAAATCTAAAGCTCCATCCATTCTTCAACTTGATGTTTAACTCTCTCCAGTCTTATTCCCCAATGTGTGACTCACGGCACAAACTCATGTTTACGTATTTCTTGGCATGAACATACAATAAGAAACACCTCTCCCTTTAAACAGGTCTTTCAAAGTAATATTTCCAAAAAAAAATAAGACAATGTCATTATTCTTGAGTAAGAAATTATTCTATTGGGAGAGACAGACTTATAAAAGTTTGCAGCATAATACAAAACAGGAGGTGTTCATGGTGCACAGAGGCACCATGACTTGGGGTTTTGCAGGAAAATAGATATTTCCTCCCAAAATGAGAGAGTTTCCAGGTAGAAGGAAAAGGTGGGCAGAAGAAAGCAAATGACACAGTACAGCAGGGGAAAGGGCACAGGGAAGGACTCTAATACCTCCATGTGTGCAGCTGGGAGAGATCGTGAGGAGGAAGCAGGGAGGGATGTAAGCCGTGAGGTGCTGGGGCCCCAATGTGAAGGACACTGCATTGCCTTCCATGAGGTCCCAGCCTCAACTCACAGAAAACAGGAGAAACTTAATTTTGAATAGGTGCCAGCATGGCCTGATTTCTCCAAATGCTACACTGCCAAGTTCCCAAGTTCAAAGGGTGTCTTGTTAGAATTCTTTTTAGTTGGGGTTTGCTTTTCAGTTGATATAGCTAGATAGATGTTAGATGGATGGATGGACGGACGGATGGACGAACGGACAAATGGATGGATGGATGGATGGATGGATGGATGGATGGATGGATGGATG
>JAJEJO010005815.1:242984-333704 GCA_020662805.1 Glaucomys volans
ATGGATGGATGGATGGATGGATGGATGGATGGATGGATGGATGGATGAATGGATGGGTGGATGGATGAATGGATGGGTGGATGGACATATGGATGGATGAATAGATGGACAGGAATCTGTTTGGGGAAGTATTAGGGTATTTGGTATCTTAAGATGTCATTTTCCTCTAATTCAGTCTCCCTAAACACAGTCCTCACCTTTTCTAATCAGCTCCTCCATTGCACCATTATCTGCCTCCCCATGAAGATTGCCCCATTTCTGCCCATTTTAGCAACTCAAGACAAAGTTAAGCCCTTCTGAGGCTTCAAGACAGCTCTCAGCACTTGGGAGGCTGAGGCAGGAGGATGGCGAATTCAAAGCCAGCCTCAGCAACTTAGTGAGGCCCTAAGCCACTCAGTAAGACCCTGTCTCTAAATAAAATACAAAATAGGGCTGGGGATGTGGCTCAGTGGTCGAGTGCCCCTGGTCCCTGGGTTCAATCCCCAGTATCAAAAAGAAAAAAAAAAATGAAAACAATTCTGAATACAATGATATAATTAGCTTATATAAAAACAAAAGACGTTCAAAACAAAATTAAATTTATGGGGATATAGCTCAGTTGGTAGAGTGCCTGCCTCACAAGCACAAAGCCCTGGGTTCAAGCCCCAGCACCACCAAAAAAAAAAAAGGAGAGAAAAATTTTAAAATTAAAAAAAAAAAAAAAAAAAGACAGCTCTTACTCTGAACTTCCCTTTCTCAAAACAAAATGCTGTCAATTCTTCCAAATATCCTCCCCATGCTGTGGTTTCTCAATGGGATCATCATGCCTGTCACCACTCTGGGGGGGTCAGGTCTCCAGTGTGGTGCCCATACCTGGAAATCACCCCAGATTTCTCCCAACAGATGCTGAGGACCTTGCCTCAGCACAAGGAGGTTCAGTGCTATAGGCTTAAGATAAAAAAGCAGCCCAAGGAAGATTACTTTAAATTGACTTCAGGAAGAAAAACCAACAGGAAGAGTGTCTTTTATCTTATTTCTGCGTGTTATTTCTCATCATCCATTGATGGGACAACTTTTGCCTACATCCCAGGTGGACTTATCACCCAGGTCTTTGCTTTCCTGCTTCTCTCTGACCCTCAGTTGTCACCTAGACTACTTGCCTGGGTGCTGGGGATATCTTCTCTACCAACGGAAACGCAGACAGGCAAGAGTGCAATCATTACCCAGGCCGTGAGGCAAGTGGAGTGATAAATCCCACTTTGTTTCCGTTCGGAGGAAGAATCTTCAATTAAGTAAGAATTGATTTTCTAATATTTTTTTTTCTTCTGCTTGCCATTGGTAGAGTGCTTGAACCAGCTCCAGCCCTGATTGTAGGGGGAGAATAATTAAGCTGCTGCTGCTGCTGCTGCTGCCGCCACTGTGGATCACAAAAGAATTGGTCCCAAGTATGGGACACAACTTACTGCTTTTATTTTGGGCAAAACAGAGGGCAGTGCTCATTCCTGGGAAAGGCCTCCACTGACAGAAACCAAAATGGCAGGCTCTTTGGTGGGAAGTGTGCAGCTCCATGTGTGTTGAAGGTGCTTCTGTGACCTGAGGGTGGTGCAGCAGCTTTGTGTCTGAGATTCCGACCTCTACCAGTGCAACCAAGAGGAAGGCAGGGATGGCAAAGCAAGAAGAAATGGATAAGAAAAATTAAATATGAGTTGTCCTGAGTCACTACTCACTCTTGTTTGCTGAAGGAAAGTGTCCTTTGCATCACAGGCAACCAACCACCAGATCTGGCTTTTGATGGTTGTGTTGATGAATGGGTAAAAGGAGAGCAGAGAGATTCCAGCTAGGTCTGCATGAGAAAAGGCAGATAAGAACATGAGCCTGAGGATAAGGTCAGAAGGAGAAATCCTGGCATGGGGGAGGAGACTGGGGGCAAGTCAGATTGAATTTTTTGAAAAAGGGGAGACAACAGAGGTACCCCCTACATCATGCAGATTGGATCTACCTCCCTTGTAGTACTGAGAGGGGTTTTCAGGGCAAATGAATGCTGTAGACTGAATGACCCCAGTTAATTATGATGTATTGTATATTTCAAAAAAAATTGCTATAATAGATTTTTAACATTTATCATTAGGGGAAAAAAAGATGAATTGGTGAGTTGATGAATATGCTCATTTGATTGAATCTCTCTCTAATGTTCACAGAGATCAAAACATCACGTTGAACCCTATAAATATACACAGTTAATGTCAATTAAAAATAAATAAGTAAAATAAAATAAAATGGAAGCACTATTCCTTCCTTCCTGGAGGTTACGGTCTGTCATGGGGCAGACCTGTCCATGGAACCTTGTCTTTCACGATAACTGAAGAGAATGTATGAACCTAGGAGGAATATTCCAACCCTGGGGTTTTTCCAATAAAGTGCCTGTTCTCTGTATCAGGGGCTCAGGTGTCTTGGCTCATCACTGCCACACAATGGCCACTCTCATCTAAATCAGAGGGCTGATGAAAGCCACAGCCTCACTCGTTCTGATCTAAAAAGCCCCTCAATGATCCACAAAAACCAGATTTGACACTGATACTCAGCAATAATTTGTCATGTTCCACCTTCTAAATGAAAGATTTCAGGCTGAGCACCAAGTTTGAGTGGCAGCCTAAGAAAGGCACAGAGCTGGGATCTAATAAAGAATCTCAGTACTGTAAAAGTTTACCACGAGGACAGAGTGAAAATGGAAACTGGAGAAGAAAAACACCACTACTACCATCACCACTACTGTTGCTAGGACTATTACTGAGTAGGATCATCATGCCAACATTTATTAAATGCCTCCAGTGCCCAGTAGCTAAACTAAGCGCACTTGACACCACACCATGGCAGCTGGCTAACAACAGCTATTAGGATTCTCAGTTAGCAAGAGGTAAAAGTAAGGCTCAGCAAGGTCAAGGGACTTCTTCAATAATAAATCTCTGAGTCAGGACTTGAACTCAAGTCAGCCTGACCCTAACGTCTTTGTCCTTAACCGAGTGCCATGTGCCGTGAGCAGGACTGTATATTAACTGGGTCACTTAACTCTGAAGCAGCACTATCAGTTCTGTATGACTAGTCCCTGGAAGTGGCTGAGCCTTGGGAAGATAAGTGGTCTGGCCCTGTGACATTGGCTCTTCCTTCCAATAAACTATTGTCTGGTTTGGAGAGACAAGACTAACGGATGTTGAAAACATCACAGAATAATCACTTGCTTAGACAGTAGGTGTGCCATGTTAGTATAGAGAGGGTGGGATACAGGGACTTCAAGAATGCTATGTCACCAGGGCTGAAATTAATCAGGGCTTTTTAATTTTCTTGCATTTACTTTTTAAAGTTCTATTTTGTTTTTAATTGACTCATAGTAATTTTACATTTTTATGGGGTACATTGTGAGGCTTCAATACACATGTACTTCTAATTCTAAAGTAACATTGGCTTCTGATGGAAAATCATAGAAAATTGCAAAGAATAAAATGAGAGTAGTTCAGATTTCAAACAAAAATCATTGCTCATTTTTGGTGGATTTCCCTCAAGTATATGTTTTCAGTGTATGCAGATGTGTGTGTGTGTGTGTGTGTGTGTGTGTGCGTGCATGTGTCTCTTTTCAAATATTTGGTATAATGAACTATGTGACCTCTCTATGCTCCATTTCACCTTTTATTAAATTTGGACTAATTTCCCTGATATCAAAAACTCTTTGAGACTATTATTTTAATAATTCAGATTCTACACCTTAGACATATTTTTTCAATCATTCTCCCTTTGTGAAAGACTTAATGTTTTCAGATGTTCCCTTGTACAAATGTAGTTTAGACTCCTTTGCATAGATGAGCTTGTTAGTTTAAATCATATAATAATTTTTGAGGTTTTTGACAAATGCTTCTGAGTTGATTTCTAAGATGCTCTACTCATTGATGAAATGTGACACAGTCATGTCAATGTGCTTTTGCCACAATTTATTTTTATTTTTGCTATTAATATTTTAATTTGTCAATTTGATAGGTATGAAAAGGACCTGTTTCTATTTGCTTTATTTCAAAATATTTTTTATTTTCTATAGTCTAATTATATCTCCTCCACAGTAAAATATTTTAATATTCTATGTTTAGCTTTTATTTATACTTTAATGTCTTCCTATGAAGAAATATATAGGGATATAATAAAAAAACTACACATTTATCATTTTAGTGTTAATATTTTCCTAATTTGTAGTTTTTCATCTGACTTTGCGTTTCCATAATCACCATCAATTTCACTCTCTTTGCCTGTCTTTCTTTGTCTTAGAAATTCCATTTTCTTTTAGAGACTTCAAAAATATTACAACCGGGTATAGTGGCACACGCCTGTAATCTCAGCAGCTCAGGAGTCTGAGGCAGGAGGATCGTGATCTCAAAGCCAGCCTCAGCAAAAGTGAGGTGCTAAGCAACTCAGTGAGACCCAGTCTCTAAACAAAACACAAAATTGGGCTGGGGCTGTGGCTCATGGTTGAGTGCCCCTGAGTTTAATCCCTAGTACCCTCCCCCCCAAAAATTTACCTATATTTTATTTTGTACTTTTTGTGTTTTCATCTAGTATAACATAGCATTTTAATATGCTTAGAGTTTATATAGTTGTGTTATGGGCAGAAATAATTGAATTTTAATAATGAATTATTTGATTTTATTTTACAATCTGTCTTAATTTAAGATTTGCCCTGAGAAAATTTTTGAATACTCCTTTCTTCCACTCTTACCAGTTGTTGCAAAGGCATGATTGGTCCTAGAACTTGACACATATAGGGGATATGGGTTGGGAAGAACAAAGAGGAATTCAAGATAATGAAGCAACATTAAGTAAAAGTCAAAAAGAGGGAATAAATATGAAGCATCTAGCAGCAACAAGGAATCCAGCCCCACCGGGTCACATGTGTGTCTGCACCTGATGTCCGGAGAGTGACAGGTGGTGGAGATCCTTACCCACCAGGCAAAAGAGTTCAACCCCTGCCCTTAAAGCACTCAGGAGTCGGAGGAGGTCTTGTAAGGGAGTGATTGAAAAGAAAAACATTTACGAAAATGAGTTTGCCAGAAGTACCTGGGAGGAACAGGGACAGGGTGCCAAGAACGCACTTCAGAGCCCTGAGCACAGACATTGAAAGGATTTTCCCAGAAGCAGGGGATGCTAGTTTCTAGCTTTCTTGAGAATTGAAGGGGGGCAACAGGTGGGAAGTGGGGGCAGAGGAATGAACAGCAGCACCAGATTCCAGTCCAGACCTCTGGGCATCTGGCCCTCCTCTGGGCCAGGCTAAGTGAGAACAACCCCTCTGGGATGTGATTCTGGCCTCAGCATGACGGCTGATCAGGCCCTCTGTGCTCCCACTCAGGACTAGGTGTACATCCTTCCCCCTCTCTGGTTTCCTCCCATGGGTGCTCCCCCATCCTCAACTGAACTTCCCCCAGAACTCTCCAGTGCACGTTCACAGAATGGACCAGAACCAGAGGGACACTGCACACCTGGGCCAGTTCCAAGCGGGGCCCCAGGGGCTAGCCTGGACCAGACCAGGTGTTCTCTTGGATAGTGGGGATGGAGCAGTGAGTATCCATAGTGATCAGGGCGGGAAGCCAGGGCTCAGAATCAGTGTTGTCTAGTTTCGAAGCTGTCGTACTAAAAGGTCCCTCAGAAGCAGGACTTGAGCTAAGTGGTTTGGGTGGGAGGAGACCTCAGGAAGCACCAGGAGTGAAGCAGTGAGTCAGAGGAAGGAAAGCAGTCAATGGAGGGTGCGAATCATGAGCACTCCCCACTGTGGGGAAACTCAGATGTAACCATGCTGCCAGCCTTGGGGGGACAGGACTTCACCCACCCAGGGCGAGGGCGCTGGGTATGTAGTCACTGGCTAAGAGCTGCATGGGGCGGGAGTGCTGTGAATTCACTTCTCCAGCCCACACGCAATATGCGCCAGGGGAGCAAGGCCACTGGAGCAGTTCTCGGGCACAGACACACAGGTGCTGGCTTGCGGAAGTAATGGGCCTAAGGCACCAACAGGTAAGTCCAAGGGCACATGGGTGGCCCTGACAGCCTCTGCTACAGTGGGCCAGGCTGAAAATAAGAGGGAGGCAGGTAAGCAGGAGCTGAGGAAATGAAAAAACTTAGGCACATGGTCTCCAAGGTTCTTATAAGACTCTGGGCCAAGTGCTCAAGTCAGGAACTGACTTGTAACAAAATAAACGTGCAAGAATTAAGTCAAGTTGAGTGGCAGTGTAGACACACACACGCAGGATCATTGTGTATTAGAAATATTAATGTATAATGTGACCCTATATAACAAAGAATGCTAGTATGTATTGATAATGTTAATAATATGTCATGATATAGATTAATAGAAGGTCAGGCTAGGCATGACCCATAAGGGGAGCCCATTTCAGGCTCCTTGGCACATGAAACCTGCTGGCAGCAGACAGGAAGCCCCTGCTTTTGGAAGGTCACCCCTCAGGGGCTGCTGGTTTGCCGACATCTGGGTTTTAAGCTTGGTTAAATGTGGAGCCTCTGAGTTTCACTCTGCCTCCGTTTCCCCCCTTTGGAGACACACTGTGTTTCTTCCTCCATGTTTGTTACCTTGAATGTGAATTAAGAGCTAATGTCCCAGAGTTGAGGAAATCTTCCTGGCACTCAAAGCCCAGGTGGGTGTGTTTTCCTGAAAAACAAATTCAATCCCGTTGCCGAGGTCACACGTTCAGCCACAAGCCCAGACAACCCTGGCATCCACGGCAGGCACGCTCAGCATGGGACAGGCTGCCTCTTGAGCATTCAGGTGGACAGAGGCCCTCAGGAGAGAGAGAGAGACTCATGTCCGTGCCTTTCCCAGAGGACTCTGAGAATGTCCCTTCCTAGCTAGCACCTCAGTACCCTGAGGTGGGACAAAGGACAAAGGCGGGACTGGAGAGTGGGGTCCTGCCATCAGCGTTCCCTGAGCACCTATGGTGTGGCAGGTGCAGTCAGCCCTGGGTCATGCTTCGTGTCCTCCTGTGGCCCATGGTCTCATTCCAGACTCCAAACCAGAGGCTTTGAAAGCAGGATGTCACTAAAAATGAAGGCAGCTTCCTTGATGGACAGATGTGTTCTTCTTGATCTCCTCACACTCCACACCCTCTTAGACTCCGCTTCTCATCTCCTCCAGTTCCCCTCCTCTCACCTCATACCTCAGCCACACTGCTTCTTCTTGGCCTCTTTCTACGGTAGATGGCTACCGTATGGTAGACGGCCCCAAAGAATCATATTACCCAATACCTGAGCCCTATGTGAACACCGAGTCTTCGCGGTGCCTCCCCCTGGGAGGTAGAGCTGGACAGATCTTGTTATTTGATTTAGCCAATAAGATGTGGTGGAGGTGACTGTGACTATTCCAGGGTTCAGGCCTCCAGGGACCTTGCCACTTCCACTCTTAACTTCTTGGAATCCTCAGACAACTGTGCCCTGAAGAAGCCGAATGGAAGAACATGGAGACATCCAGCCTTCAAGGCTGCCCCAGCCATCCCCGCAGCTGGTTGCAGCTGTAGGAGACGAAATGATAAATTGTTGCTGTGAACCACTGTCCTGGAGTCACAGTCAATGAAGCAGATTAGACAGATGTGATAACTTTCCTAGTTGGGAAAGTTACTCAAAATTTCATGACAAAACTTCCTCCATTGTATCTTCCCTCTGTCGCATGTATGACTCCCTGCATTAAAATTCATCCCCAACCTTTACCCTTCCTCCACCCCATCCCAGAAAGGAGAGGTCCCTCTTTGCCAAAGGTACCTGGTACCCTTAATTTTATCACCCATTCCTCCCTTTGGGACCTTCACCCTTGATTGTCTCCTCCTTTGCTCTCCTTTTCTTCATGGTCCTCCCCCTTCTTCAGTTGTTCCATGGGCTCCATCATTATCTTCTCACCTGGTGGGTCTTGAGTACGGGCTCTGGCCTCAGGCAGAGTTCTGGATCTGCCACATACTTCCCATCGGATCTTGGGTAGCTGCCTAATTTATCCCAACTCAGTTTCCTGGCACATGAAACGGAGATTACAACAGGACCCAGGCCACAATTTTTGTTTGTTTTCTTTCTAATGGGATAGTTATCCAGTGGAAAGAGCCATGTGACTGACTTCTTCTGTTGTCAAACCTGTTATCAGATATGATCACAATCTTATTCTTTGACACCCATATCAGCAGTGACCCTGTTTTCTGGAGAGCTAAGATTAAAAACAAAATAGGGCTGGCCCACAGCGTATCCGGGTCTCATTAGCTGGACTTCAGAATAGGAGATTCACCTCTCTCTCCCATCTTTATTATAGAACCTATCACAGGCCTGTAGTAGAAGAAATGAATGGTTTATAGATATAAATGAACCTTTGTTGATTGAGTGAATAACTGGCCTGGCATATATGTGGTCCCCTGTGACACATGAAAGTATTTATACATATAAATAAGTCAGGTGAATACCTCTGCTTCACAGATGTGCTCTTTTTTAACTTGAATTATTCAGTCTTTTGGGGACATGATTCCTAATCTTGACCATATGTTGTTTGGGGCCCTGGAGCACATGGTTCTCCTTAGAAAGAGACTGGAGATGAGGCCAGGTATGGAAATCCCAAAGCCTGTGTCTGTTTTTGCACATTCTGCTTGAGGATGGGGCTCAGGAGGGCAGAACCTGGAGTTCTTGCTGCTCCAACACTCTGGGACGGTGGGCAGGTGGAATGTTCTTTGCACAGCTGTGAACTGCGTGTAATTCGGGAGGGTGAGCCAATGCAGACCACCCACAGTCCAGAGCTGAATAAGAAGAGGAATCTGGAGCACCTGGGCTTGCAGAGGAACAGCCAATTCCCAGGTCCAGCCCCACTCCATTAAGCAAACATGGAACCTCAGTTCCTTTTATTAGGTGAATGGGAAGAGAGAAAATTGAGGTGTAATAGGAAAGTAACTGAGCACAAATTTTATTTCAGCCACGAAAATGCTATTTAATACCACCCTTTTACTCTAAAGCCTGGAGTCTGGAATAACTCAAGCAATGATGAGGACCTTAGGTATTTCTTTTAATTATTCCAGGGCTACCTTGCCGCCCAGCCCGACTCCAGCACTCAGCGACTCCAAGCAAAGCCATTCTAACGATTTCGATTAAATCCTGGCCTCCTCCCAACCACACACAAATTAAAAGCATTACTGGACGATCCCAGCTCCAGCTCCTGAAAGTGTCGCTATATAAGGAAGGCAGAAGGTTGCCAAGGGCCTGTTGGCATTTCCTCAGCCACGAAGGAGAATTGACCCCCGGGGGCTTCTGGGACTGAGAGATTCTTTTCCCCCCACTTTCCCCTAGAGTCAGTTGCCTTTTTATTTTATATTTTTTCCTTACGTTTCCTTCAAGCACACTTTAAACTGATTTACGATGTGGAAGACAGCAATCGGTTTTAAAGAGCATGTATTCCACCTGAAGTTTAGGGGGTGCGGGCTTCATGTTTTTCAGAAGCTCTCTCTTTGTCCTAAGGGGACCATGCATAGGTTCTCCTGGTGGGGGAAGGTCTGGCTTAGGAGCCTGTCTCAGGCTTATTGTGTCATTTGTTTAGGGACTTAAATAAGGGACTTTGGTCCTTCCATGACTTCAGAATCAGCTTTCCTTAGAGACCAGAGAAATTTAGAATCATTGCTGAAGGTTCCACACTCCCCGAGCCACCTGAGACTAGAAGCTCATGGTGCCCACCTCTCTGTGGTGCAATGGGGATGACCCGGAAGAAGATGGTGAGAGGGCGGAGACATCAGCCCTCCCTCCTCCACATACCAGGTGAGGAAAGTAAAGCTTGCAGATGGCACCAGGATGCCACAACCCGAGGGTGGCAAAACCCTCTATCAAATTCAGATGTCTTGGCTCCTCCTCCAGTTCTCTCTCCATGGTGCTTTGTGACCACAGGTCACAGGGAGATGTGACAAGTCAAGAGGGCAAAGGTGCAAGCCAAGGTGAACAGGAACAAGGAGCTAGACTATGGGATTTCTTCCTGACAGATTGGCCTCTCCAGTCTCCAAACCCCTGAAAACATTTTACTGAAATGCTCTTATCACAACTGTGTAGCTTGATGAATCTTTTCACACTGAAGATGCTCATAAGCCAGCACCCAAGCAACAGCAGCAAAACATGACCTCCCTCACACCCAAGCCCCATCCCACCTGAGGACAACTGTCATCCCACACTATCTGCATCCTTGGGTTGCATTCATCCTCACTTATGTGGGTATTTTTCATTGGCTGTTCATTCATGTTGCTGTATTCCATTGTGGAAATAGAACCCAACCATAAAGCCTGTCTGCTTTCCTATGATGGGTGCTTGCAACCTCAAATACTTTTGTTAGTCTGAATGCTTGCTGGTACCTTCAGAGTATTGCCTCTTGCCATTATTACGTATTTCCTAAAACCCAAACCACATTGCATATGGCGGAGGGAATGCTATTCTGACATAGCCTTTCCCTCAAAATTCTCAGCTATAGTGGCTCTTTTGGAATCAGATCTTGGTTTCCAATGGAAACCAGAGTTTTGAGATAAAATTTGATTTCTCACTTTGTCTGGCAGGTAAGACTGGAGTTTCTCTACTTCTTCTGGTGGGTAGGACCTGCATAAGGTCATAGGTCGCTGTAGCCAAGAAATGTTGCAGGTCTGAATGGTGGGCTATGCCCTCCCATGCTGCAGCAGACCCCAGAAGCTCATCATCAATTTCTTCTTCTTTCCAGATTCCTGTCTCATGAATTCAAAGAATGAAATCCACAGAACAGGATGAGTGTAAGAGAAGGATTTATTGAAGAATAAACAGGACCAGAGCTCTTACACTACAAGAGGGGGACCCGATTGCAGGTTTTCTCCCACCTAGTATGGTATGCTAGTCTAGGGGTTTCTATAGCACTTGGATCACTGCTTTTGGTCCAAACTTATGCTTATTAGGGTTTGGAAATGTACTAATGCCACTGGTAAAATTTCAAGTCCCACCTTCCATTCGGGTCTGCCCTACTTCCGTTTTCTGCCCACAGATCAGGAAGCAGGAGGTTGAAGGCCTTGGGTGGTCTGTGCTTGCAGGTTCTGCATGGCAGCACTGTGTGGAGTGGGCTTCTGCAGCAGGCATCACACCATGCCCAGGCCTGGCCACTGAAAGGGTGACAGGTTGGCGCACCTTGGCCTGCAGCAGCTTCAGGATCACGGCTGCTGCAGGCTGTGTTTGCACCCATGCTCTGACCCACCAGGCTGCCACTCTGTTGCTCTGCTGCTGCTTCTCCACAGGGACCAGAAGACCAGCTGCATGGTGTGGCCACCAGGGAGCCACCAGGCCACCAGCTGGTCACAGCCGTGACCCAGTGATCCTCTTATTTCTAAGGGAGACAGTTGGCTTGGATGCATATTTTCTTTTAATATTTCTAGCCATAATTAGAGCTTTAAGATTGAATAGGTCCATTGATTTCAGGGACGAGGAACAGATTTCACTTCTCCCATCAACCTTCAGCTACTAAAACTGGCTTCATAGGCACGACAGTGTCTTGGCTGTGTTTTGGGTCTGCAACCAGATTCACTAACATTGTCTGCCACTGGGGAGGGCAGTCACCATCTGATACATTGTTCAACCTTCACCATAGAGACAAAGGACTAAAACCTGGTCAAGACAAAGAAAACCTGGGCTTAGACCCATTCCCTCTGTATGTTACTGAAAAAAAAAAAAAAATCATTGAAATTGTGGGTTACTTCCACAACCACAGGAAGACCTGTTAAAACCTGTTTGGAAGAAATTCATAGAGGAATAAATCTTCCTTCTGTCTTTTCAGAGATGTCTGGTGAGGGAATAGACAAAACAAGAGGCTTGGCCTGGGGACAGGGTCATAGATGTCCCCTTGCTCCACCACTCCTCTCAATCACAAATGCCATGCCCAGACAGCAGGGAAGCCCAGCTCTGAGGCCCAGACCCGGAGAAGAAATTTCTCCCTGCCTCACTTAAGAAAACACTCTCCTGTCTCCATCCATCAGTGGGTTCCACTCAGAGCCTTCACGCTACCCCTCCCCAGCCCAGTCCCAGATGTTTTATTTATGGGCCGGTCTCTTTAGGAGCCAGCGAGTCAAACACACATCTTGCTTCCTATTATTCATGAACCTGAGGTAGAAGGAGACCAGGGAGGCAGATGAGAAAAGCTTTCAATCAAATCTTGATGGAACGAACTAATTAGGGAGATTACACCTCCATAATGATGTTAATTTTGCAGACAGGAAGTCACAACCTTCCTGGCTGATTCTGCTTCTACCTCCACAAAGGTATCTTTTGGGCATCTCCAGAAGTCAGTGACAGTCCCTGCCTGTGGAACAAAGGGCTAAACCACAGCCAGAGCGTTCTCCTCCATGAGGACCCAAAGTTTTAGAGCTAGCCTTTTCTTGCTAATTCTGTTGCAAAGAATAGGAGTGTTCCAGAGTCCTAGAGAAGACTGATTTAGTGACAGTGGTCAGCAAGGAGCAGGGCGTCAGATGGCTTAAGAGTCAGACTCTCCCAAAGCACGCCACATTGGACTTGGAGTTTCAACTCTGTCTCCCCTCTTCCCTAGCCTCATCCCCTACCTCTATCCTCAACGGTTAGCAAATATCCATACAATTCTCCAGGAGCCTCCTCTCTAAGTGGGAATCTGAATAAAACCCATTCCTTCATTCATTCATTCACTATCTGAGCCAAGCAATATTTATTAGAAGGTTCTTCCTCATAGCAGTGAACAAAATCGAGCTCCTTCCTCCTTCATGGATCTTATATTTAGCAAAGAGACAATAAGGAAACACATCCAATTTAGCAATAGTGCTATGGGAAAAAATCAAGCTGGGGACAGCAGCCGGGAGCACTGTGGGAAGGGAGGCCAGGGGGATTTTGTGCTTGGTTCCTAGAGACACCCCTGCAAAGGTGATGTCTGAGCACAGATGGAGTGGATAGGGAACCTGCAGGCAGATGCCGGGCAGAGGGGACAGCATGCACAGACACCCCAAGGCAGAAAGGAGCCCTTATGGGCAAAAGCCCCCTGAGGATTAGGACAAAATGATTGACACCCAGTTGTGTGTGACAACTTAATAAATGTCTCCTTCTCCTGATGGACTGAGATTCACAAAGACAAGCTCTGCTTTGTCATCTGGCTTTCTCCCCTGGCTGCAGAAGCCCCTACTCAGCACCCTCCCTGCATATGGTAAGTGTTCAATAAATAATTGTTGATTTAATGAGTTATTAACTAACTAATGAGAGAAATGAGTGATGTTTAAGGCTCCTTGTACCTAGGTAAGGGCTGAAGCAGGTGTTGAGTGGTAAAGAGACTAGGACATGGAGCTGGGAGGGGAGATGTTGGAGGTCAGTGTCCTGGGGGCCTCAGCCAGGCCTGGGTTGGGGAGCAGAGAAGTCTGTTTGCCCCCTTCTCTGATTGGATCAACACCTTGCCAGCTCCAACCCCCAGGAACTTAACATAAAACAGGTGGCTAAGGAGAACAATGCTGGTATTCTCCATACCTGAGGCAATTCCTGACATAAATCCTATAACATTATTCTGAAGAACAGAAATTTACATGGATCAAATTGGTGGTAACACTACCACACGAGAAGTTTATGTAGCATGCAGGGAGTATATGTGCATAAAGTACCCTTTAAAATGCAAATAAAGCAGCTACGAATGCCACATGTAGCTATTAAATTAATAATAATACAAAATAAAATGTTAATACTCAATGCTGGCAAGGAGGCTATGAAACTGTCATTAATTACTACTTGGTAGAGTATATTTTGGCAACACTTATTCAGAATATAACTTGGCAATAGATCACCAGAACAATAAAAATCCCATGCATTGAATTCCATAATAACAATTCTGGGAATGTACTCAAAGTACAATTCCTAAATATAGAAAAGCTATGTTTGAAGATACACATTCCAGCATTATTTATAATCGTGAAAACACTCCTAAGCAACCTATTCATCCAAAAATAGGGACGCAGTTAATTTAATTTAGGTTTATATATATGTAGTCAGTGGAATTTTATGCAATAACAACAATTGAAATTTTCTTGCCAAAATGGAAACACAGACATACGTATAAAACAAGAAACCAAATAAATGGATATGCAGCAATTCCTGAGTTCTATTTCAATGATATGTCTGTATCCGGGTAAAGACACAAAATGAACAGGCAAAGGTTTAAGCTGCTTTTGTTAATGGCAATACATTTATGTGAGAAACACAAAGGAATTAACAAGAGTCTCTCCCTCGACCTGATAAAAAATAGAGCAATCAGCCAGATGCGACTCTGGTGGAAGAGGAGAAGTTAAGGTGCCCAGGGAGGAAGAGTCTCACAGGTCTCACAGTGAGACTGTGTAGGGTTGTTGGATTTTGCTTATGGTTCAAAATCAACTGGGGACTGTTTTTTTTCTTTTTTTTCTTAACACAAATATCCATACCATAATTTCTGGCTATGGTAACTTGATTGAGTGTATCCTGAGAATTTATATTTTTTAACATCTTCCCAAGTGATGTTGATATCAGCCAGTGCTAAGGACTGCTGACATGTGGCTGTACAACCAGCCATAGACTTGAGTGTCCCTGATGGAGTCCCACCCCAAGGGTGCCATTTATTGAGTGACTGTTATGTGCCCAATTTCCGTTACTCTGTATGGACAATTCTTACGAGTTCTTTTAATCACCTGATGAGGAAGAAACCACCATCAGGCCATTTTACAGATGAGGAGAATGAGGCAGAGAGAAGCACAGAAACATGCAGTTTTGTCTAACTGTACCTCATTCAATATGGACTTGACCATGGTAGGAATGTGCCTCATGTACCTCCCTTACCCCAGGCAACAACTAAGCCCATTAGATTTTGAGTGAGCAAAGGAGATAACTTGCACAACAGGCTTACCAGGAAGGAGACCCGTGCCTTGGAAAAGGGCAGACAAGCACTATGAATTCCCAGAGTTGGGAAGAGTCCCCAGGCCAGACCTCTGCAGGAGTTATCACAGCAGCGTGACATGCCCTCCCAGACTCGACACCTCTCTGTAGCTGAAGATTGATTACATGCAAACAGTTTTTGCAGCAATCGGCACATGTTTTAACAAAATCCAATGCAGCCCCGAGTCAGGCTAATTGTTTTAGAGCATAAGCCATGTGCTCTTGGTGACCTAGTGGCCCCCTGAGCCCCCATGCTGGGTTAGAGCTCTGCACGGCTTTTTGTCATACAAATTCTTGGGCTTACTTAGCAAGGGAGATTTTGATGTTTCCAATGCAAGCACTCAGCTCTCTCAATGTAAGATGGTTCCTTTATTCATTCACTCAGTTCATTCCATAGGCAGCGTATGATCATCCTCTCTGCTCGCTGCATGGTGACAGACAAAAAGAAAAAGCAAAACTGAACAGGTTCTCTCCTCCTGGGACTCAGGCAGGTTGGATGAGGCAGTCGTTAATTAAAGAATCAAATAAAACACTTGCAATTATAGAGGGATTGCCACCAAGTGCTATGAGCATCTAAGAGGGATTCCTAACCAGTCATAAGGTCAGGGAAACTTCCCGAGGGAAGGAATACCTGAGACATTTGAAGAATGAGCCACATGTTGACCAGGGGAAGGGAGAGAAGCCTGGTGCTTGCTGGAAACATAAAGATGTCTGACTGCACTAGAGAAAGCCCATGGAGATGGGGAGAGAGGGCTCGGAGTGTTGGTGGAGACCCCATCACAGTAAGGCCTTGTCATGGAGGATTCTCTAATGACTTTGATGCATCCACAAGGTAGGAATGATGAAGAGGAATTTGCATCTTAGTAAAGCTCTGGCTGCTTTGTAGAGAATGGGTCTGGGGGTGGGCAGGAGTGAACAGAACCAAGAGGCTGTTTCAATCATTCAGGTCCAAGACATGGAAATCTGTGTCAGGATGGGGATTGTGGATTGAGAGGAAATGGATGAGGTCAAGAGGTAAGGAGAAAGTAAAATTATCAGGAATTGGGGTGTGGGAGAAGTGGGTGATCCTCAAGGGTTATGGGCTATCTTCTGTGGCGCTCCTTCAGAAATAAATGCTCATGAAATTATCAATGCACTGACCTCTGTGGGATCAGTTTTGAACTTGAGGACCTTGGGTAGAACATTCCAGAACATCGATCCTTAATAACTAGGGCCAGAGTCATTTCTGATGTTTTTTTTAGACTGTGCCATTTTCTGGCCCAGAGATATGGGGAAAGGAAGGCATGACTAAAGAGGAAAAGGATCTTGCTGTGTCCCACAGGACCCAGGATCAGAAAGTGGGGGATTTTCTGTCCTGTGGGAGGTGAGCCCATGATAACCATGGCCCATAACAAACTCCCAGACTGACTTTGAACCTGATGCTGCCAACAGGGCAGTGCGGGTATTTTCTGCCCAGGGTCCTCAGAGCCATTTAATATTCAAGAGCTTCCAGCACTGAAGCTGAACCACAGAACTCAGGGGGATTGTAAAGAACAAGCTAACACACAAACTCCAACATTAACAAGGCTGCAAAAGCCGGGGAGAGGTCAATTTGTGCTCCTGCCCCCAAACAAAGGAAATTGTGACCCGGTCTCAGTAGCCTGTGGTCGGCCTTGCAAACAGAGCCCCAGGGGCTGCTCAGAGTAAAAGCAGGTCATGGTGTTTGAAACAAGTGTCTAAAGCCTGAGAGAAAAGGCCACCTGAGAAATTCATCCAGGTCCAACCTGCATGTGCACAGCCTGGCAGCATGCTCCCGCCAGCTCCCCAGGCCCCAGCAGGACACTGGATGTGTCCCAAGCCCACGACCCTGCAAGATAATAGGGGCACTTCAACTTAGGACCTCCAGAGCGTCACAACAGCTCTTCAGTTGCCACCTTGAACAGTGGGGACTTCCTGTTAGGGATACTTGTTTAAAAATGCACATGTTTGGGCATTTTGGGACTCTGTAATTACTGAGCCAATTCTAGGCTGCAGCCCGGGAATTTGCATTTTTGACAAGACATGGTGTGTCTGTGGGTTCCAACTCTGAGAAACACTGTTAAGGGGTCTGGATGCAAGGTTATTAACCTTGCACAGACCCTGGGAGAACCTGCTGGAAACCATGGAGGTTTCTATGGAGAAATACATAGGTGTCTATTTCACCAGAGTTTGAACAATTTTAGGGTCCACAGATGTGCTGGGGGGGACAGTCCTTGTACCTGCTGATAGAATGGAGTGATCCAAGGTGGAAGGTCAGAGGAACAGCAGAAAGAACACTATGGAATTCACAGGGCATGCCCAGAGGGTCACAGCTGCGTTGCTGGGACATCTGCTCTTCCAAACCTGTCACCCTGGCACTTGCCTTCTGGAAAACATTTTCTCCTTTGATAATTTTTTTTTTTGTACCGAGAATTGAACCCAGGGTTGCATAACCACTGTGCATAACCAAATCCCATTTTTGTATTTTATTTAGAGACAGGGTCTCAGTGAGTTTCTTAGCACTTCACTTTTGCTGAGACTGGCTTTGAACTCTTGATCATCCTGCCTCAGCCTCCCAAGGCGCTGGGATTACAGGTGTGCACCACCATGCCCAACTCCTTTGACAAATTTTGAGTCTGGTCCCTCCAAGTCCTGTCTGATCAGGTCCCACCTTTGGACTCTGGCCATAATCTGGGGGCTCTGCCCATTTTGTCCAGTTTTAGCAAGACTCCTGTTGGGTCAGTTTAGCAGAAGTTCCCTCAGTTGAGATCATCAGACCAAGTCCCTAATCCCTCATCCTCTCCCCCGCCTGGCTGTCAAGTTCATCTTGTCAGAATCCCTGAGTTTTTGTCATTCATCAATCCCTCACTGTTCCTCACCTATAAATCCCCCCTTGTCCTTGTTGGAATCAGAACTGAGTCCATCTCTCTCCTCCACAGCAAGACCCCATGGCAGTGGTCCTTAAACTCTCGTAATAATAAAGTCTTCCTTACCATCTCGAACAAGTGTCAGGAAAAATGTTTTCTTTAACATTTCCCATGATGGAAGGCTGGAGCACAAGAAAGTTTAAAAACAGCAAAGACCCAGCTCCTCTGAGCTCAAGGTTATGAACTTTGAAGGATGAGCATAGACATGCCCATACCAAAGGGAGGAGTATAAGGTTTGATAAGGACCATGGGGGTCATGCATCTTTCTGTGGGGTTAAGAACTGCACAGAGGGAGCACTTACCAGGTTTCAAGAGACAGGGCGACATTTACATCAGTCCTGCATTGAGGTTCTGCACCGTATGAGTCATATGACCCTGTACTTGTTACTAGATCTTGCTAAGTCCCAGCTTCCTCTCGCTGGTAAAATGTAAAGATAATACCTAACTCACAGGGGTTTTTGTGAACATAAAATAAGATAATGAGATGAAAGCCCTTAGCACGGTGCCTGGTGTATAATAAGGGCCCAATAAATTGTGGTTATCAACATGATCATCATTATCATTTTCTTTTCTTGAAATTCAGACAGCCCTGCCTCTGCCAATAAAAAGATAGCTCCTTATCCATCTGGGTATCCCACAAAGCATTATACTTAATTATCCTACATTATGTGTAATAGAACAAGAATCAGATATTGGAAAGTATGGACAGAGGGAGGGGGAATGAGAGGAAAGCAGCAGAGGAGAAGAGGGAGAGAGACAGAAAGAAAGTGAATAAATGAATGAATAAATCACCTTCAGGGAGCTAATCGAGTGTCTTCATTTGACCATCTCAGCATCAATCCTTGAGTGTCCCCAATCCGGACCAGAATGAGATTTTCCAAGCAGAGACCAGTTTACTTTTCCCAGGTTTCATTTGCCAGGTGCTTGCACGGAACTCCTTGGGCTAGCTGGTTTGGAAAGTCATTTCCTGGGATTCAGGGTGAGCTGCCTTAGCCACTGTGGAGTGAGCCTCAGTGTCCTGCCATTCACAAATAAGTGGACATTGTTAATTAAATTATCATCTTACATAATTAAGAGTCAGATAATTGTGATTTTAATGGACTTTAATTGCTTTTGGGTATGACAAAAGCAGTCTCAGGAGCAGCAACCTTCCTACTATGTTGCTGATGGATTTCAATTCTATCCCTGAAGTCGACAATAACAGTAACACTGATACCCTGGGCCTTTGTTTTAATGATGGGAACAGATAGTTATCTAGAATCTATTCAGATGGGATGGGAGAGGGTGTCCAAAGGCCTGAATATCAGGATTTAAACCTTCTTTAAAAGACAAATTCCTAATTTTCCAGCCATATATCACATACTTTAAGCAAATGCAAACTGTCATATCACAGATGCCAGGGTAAATATATCAAATTCTGGTCCATAGATTCAGTCAAGGTCATTAGGCTCAAAGAGGTTTTCCTATCAGGAATGGCAGAGAAGTCCAACTGCAGTGATTTGGATTTAGAGTGGAAGAATGTTTTAAAGCAGGGATGGGCAAATGTTCTAGAAAGATCCAGGAATTAAGTATCTCGGGCATTGAAGTTTTATGATCTGCTCCACTCTGCTGTTGTAATGCAGCCTAGATTGAATGAATGTGGCTGTATTCCAATAAACCTTTATTTACAAAAACAGGTGGTAGGGTGTGGCAGCCCCGGGGCATAGTTTAAAGGAAAGTACTCTCCTTATAAAATACGTCAAATAGGCAAGATTCTTCACATATGCCCACGACATAACAACTGATGGTTAATTAACAAGTAGATTAAAACCAGTTGCAATTTTTTTTTTACCAACTTTAAAGACATAAATAAATGATTCTGATGGCCTATTCCTTTTCATTTTAAACTTCAAAACTAAAAACTTACTACCAAAAAAATTCAAAAGCAGAGACCATTCAAAATACGATGACCATTTTGGTCTATTTTTTCCAACCAGATTTCAGAAGACACTTAGTGTAACTCTTGCACCATGTACCATTTTTTAAAACTTTCTTTTCTTAATCCCATATTGAAACTTTCAGTGTTCTATATGCTCAATGTTACTTATAAGTCATTGTATATTATTCTTTGTTATGAATATACGGAAATTGTTTCCTAAGGCATTTTTCTCCTGTTGGGCATGCAGATTGCTCTCTGTTCTTTTACCATTGTGACATCACTGTGTTAACATGTCATCTTCATTTTAGGGTTTTTTTGCAGGATAGTTTCCCTGAAGTTCAATTTTGGGATCAAAGGACAAACATATGTCATACCCACTGATAAAAATGCCAGATTCTTTCCAAAACATGTATGCTAATGTCATCTGCAAATGGCAGTGATCTGAGTGCTCTCTCAAATTGGATGTCCATAGTTATGAAATAGTTCTCTTCAGTGGTCTTGAACATTTTCTCTTTGGGGTCTATCCTTATCTGAACCAAAGAAGGCAGTCACTGTTTCTAGAGGAATGATAAATTCAGACATGACTTGGAATCTAGCAAACTCAGTGAACGGGTATTTGCTGAGGCTGTTTGGAGCAGCCTCCCCTCTGTATGCTCGCCACCACCCCAGAGAGAAACAGGAGAGGCGTGGTCAATGGGAGGGCCCCACCAGGAGGTGTTAAAAGCCACCTTCCTGATCCAGACCTGAATCCAGAATGGGTTTTAGCACAAAGTGCAAAACTCCAGGAAGAGTGAAAGTTACCGGGCAGCCCCCTTCTAGATAGCAGTGAGTGATTAAGCACAGATGTCCTGGGCTCTGAATTGAAATTCAGCTTGGGGGCCATAAGAGCTTCTTAGGACTGTTGCAACCATGTGGCTTTAAACAGCATAAATTCATTCCCTCGAAGTTCAGGAAACAAGAAGACTGTAATCCAGGAGTCAGGAGGGAAAATCTGGAAGTTATAGGGAAGAACCCTCTCTTCCTCTGTCTTCCGGTGGTTGCCAACACTCTTTAGCGTTGCTTGGCTTGTGGATTCATCCCTGTGATTTCTTCCTCCATCATCACATGACCTTCTCCCCTCTGGTTGGGGTTTCTCTTTGACAATGCTTTCAGCTGCTCTTCCCAGAAGGATAGCAGGCATTGGACCTAGGGCCCACCCTAACCCAATGCAATCAAGTCTTGATTTGATTATGTCTGTAAAGAATCTTATCTCCAAACAAGGTCACATTCACAAATGCCAGAAGTTAGGGTTTGGACCATTGATTTGGAGGAAAACAGTTCAACCCACAAAAGGGGAAATGGGAAAAGTGGACACAGTCAAGATGCCCCTGGGGAATTGGGAGGTCAGGAATCACATCTTTCCAGTGCCAGCTTTAGCCAGATCCTAAGCTCATCCCTCCAGGATGCCACATCCATATGTCTGGCACTGAGAGGTTTTATTAAGCTATCACACCTGCCGGGCTTCTTTCTCTGACTTCCCTTCACCTATAATGGAAGTCAAAGCCTTGAGTTGTCAGCCTTGTCTCTGCATCTGTGTCTCTGACATATTTTGGTGTCCTTGAGGACAGAGAGTGGGTCTTCTTCATCTTGCTCAAGCCCAGAAGGGGGCACATAGTAGGCACACAATAAACATGCATTAAACTGTCGGATGAGTGGCCAAGACTATCCATCACGAAACATCAGCTTAAATTTGCTCATCATATTCTATCCACACCAGCCCAACCCTAAATCAGAAAATTAAGTTCATTAATATTCATTATTCCAGCGCCCCCACTACCATCCCTTTGTTTTCTGCAATAGCTTCTTAGCCTGCAGTCAAATGAGCTCAAGGAAAATGATGTGACTTGGCTTTGGAAATATATTCCTCCGGCTGCCAGAATGGATTTAGCAGACTCTGAGCTCTGTTCGTCACTCCTTCTACAACTGCCTCCGTGCACACAAAGGGCTATGACAGTCCCTGAGTTATGAGGGGGCCATTCCAAGGCGGTGATGGATTTGATTGTTTTATGCACTGACTTAAGATCTCATTTCCTGCCACATTCACAAGTGCTCTCTGGGCTGCCGAGGGAAACCCCTCATGTTGGTTTTGTGCTGCCTCCACTCCTACTTGGCTCAACAGGGGACAAATTTGCAGAGTTCTAAGTTTCCTATCTGAGCAAAAGCTTCAAAAAGATCAAATGATTTAAGCATTGCCAAAGGTGGTTGCTATATCTCTCAGCCAACCTTCCTGTAATTTTTTTAACTCTTATTTTGTGGTTGAGCCTCATTGAAATATTCTGCAAAAGATGTGAAATAGAGGAAAAGACAACTCTATTAGGCATATAACAAGCTGACACCTTCAAACCACTGCAGATAGGTTTGCAAAAGGAGAGAGACTTTCTCTGCTGACATGCCTACTGTGAAGAAAGCCAATTATCTTTAGTTGTCCCAATATCTGGGGAATTGCTGGTTGTTTTTATTGACTTCTTGAGCATCTACCTATATAGTCCACCATCTTGCAGATGATTCCTGTCATGTCTTCCCTGATGTCAGCTTGGTAAAAGCAGCACTTTCATCTAGTTCAGAGTGCATCACATTTATATTCACCCACGAGATCCTCTTCTCTTACCTGGAGCGCAGGTTCCACAAGGGCAGGTCCAAGTCAACATCGTCTGCTTCTGCATCATGAGATACAGGTCAGTGCCTTGGAGAATCTTCAGGGATAAATGCCTAGTGTCCCTAACTGGAGAACTTGACCATGGAAAGAAGAGAGGAACACCTGTTTATCTGAGACACAATTTAGGAAAGTAAAAATATGTGTAGCACTATCATTCCCAAAGTGAGGTCTCCAAGTCAACAGGACTGGGGTCACCTGGGAGTTATCAGAAATGCAAATGCTTCGTCCAAGCCAAACCTAGTGGATCTGAAACCCTGGAGACAGCACCCAGGACTCTGGGTGTTAAAAACCTCCCAGAAGATGCTGATACACACTGATAGAGAAAGATACAGGCAAGGGTACCATTCCATATTCTGAAGGGTCAGAAAGGCAGCAATTTTAAGACAAGATGCAATATGTGTCATGGAGACAAAGTAGGTCTTAGGAGGCTCAAGTGGGATAAAGGAACTTGGAGTAAAATGTGGGGAGGGAACGTTTTCTTGGCTACCAGAGAAAAATACTTCTGAGTTTCACCAACATAATGAATTTGGTGAAAGTGCACAAAATAGAAATATGGGTTCATTTGGATTTTTAGGAAGGTAAAATTATTTTATGCATTAGCACAAAACATTACAGTATATCACCTACAACCCCCTCCCCTACCCTGTCTCCCTCACCTCCCATTCTCCCCTCCAATCCTCATCCTCTGCCTCTGGTGGTTGATTGGAAAGCACTGAAGGAAAACCAGTAAAATCATCTCAAAGCCCAGGAGTGTGGTGAGATGGGGAGTACACGTTCATAAAGACCACCATTTGCACACACATGTGTTTTTTCTTCAGAAAGAGACCCTGGGATAGGAGCAGAGAAAAACCTCTGGACTAGCTCTAGCTGGAGTTGAATGGGGGGTGGTGAGGACAGCTGGCAGAACCAGAGGTCTGAGGAGGAGGTGGGTGAGTGTGAAATGACTGGTTACACACCCAGGCCTAGGCCGTGTGACCTCTAAACCAGAGGAGGAGATAGATGCCCTAACAAGGAAATTTGTATCAGGGTTCTCCAAAATCTGAAGTGGATCTGAAACTGGGGAAGTGATGGCAGAGAGGTCAGAGTCCATGACACATTGTGATACCCTCTGACATATGTCAAAGCTCAATCTACTGTGGGTCTCTTTAGTACCAGCCCTGGTTGGGGATCTGGGTATTTGAAGGAAGCTTATACTTTATGTCACTTACCAACAGCAAGGCTAGTCTAGCTCTCTTACCAAGATGGACTTAACTTATAGTCAACTCTGCCTTCCACCCAGACATTACAGCGCCTTCTGACACGGATTTCCAGGAAAGATGCCGAAAGTGAGAAGCATCCCCAGGTCTTCCCTGGTCTGGGAGACCCAGCTGCAAGGGCCCCAGGCAGTCTGCTCTGAGGCTAGGAGAGCTGAGTTTGTACCCTGCCCTGCCCTGATTTGCTGTGTAACCTTGAACTAAATGGTTGTTAGCTTTACCCTTCTCTTCTGCAAAATGTAGACAGTGATAGGTATTAAACCAGATGACCCAAGTAAGAGACAATCTGAAACCCAGTAAGCAGCTCACTAATGCTGCCACTGTTATGCTAAATAAGGAAGCTCTCCATACCCATAGTCTCTGAGGTACCACTAGCTGTCTACACTGGGCTGCTCCTTTGACCTCCCATCCACTTCACCACCTGACCTCCTTGCTCACCCCCAACCTGTCCTACCAGCTGTGCTCTCTTTGGTCTACAGAAATGTCCTCCACTTTCCAACAGACCCAGAAAGAAGAAGCCCTCTGTGTTCAGGAGTGTGGCTGAGAGGTTGAGTCAGAAAATGCCTAGGGAAATAGCTCTACCCAGTTCCATCCACTGTTCTAGGAAGTTCCGGGGAAGGATATGCTCAGTCGTATCATCCTCAAACCTTTACCTTTTGAGGGCAAGTGGTCTGTGGTGAGGATTCCAAGACTTAGCAGAACCTTCAGTCTTTCCCTTTCAAGTTTCTGATCCAACTCAAAGACCAACCCTGGGTTCTGGTGGTCTTGAGTATTGTTGGCTTATTTATCATCATTACTAAGACTCTGGAACAATGATAAGCTTCTCTTGTCTTCCACTTACTCATCTGTAAAATGGGACTTGCATAGTAGCACGCATCTTCCTGCCATGAAGTGGGAAGTCCCCCATCTCACAGGGACTTGTCTCTGGAAACTGGGCTGAACCTGAATCCAGCCAGACCTCGATCATCTGAGGCCAAAGCCTCCTTCATATCTAGGGGATTGCAGGTAACATCCCCCAGCTTCTATCCATGAAGAGAATGAGAATGAAAAAGAAGGCTTCCCAGAGACGGTGGCTCTAGAAGGGATGCCATTGGGAACTTGCAGAGGCCATCCAGGCAGCAGGGACCTCCTGCAAGTCACTGACACGGGGAATGCTCTGAATGGCTGG
The DNA here is from genome assembly GCA_020662805.1 of Glaucomys volans. Taxonomy (NCBI): domain Eukaryota; kingdom Metazoa; phylum Chordata; class Mammalia; order Rodentia; family Sciuridae; genus Glaucomys; species Glaucomys volans. Next base: position 267,871 of record JAJEJO010005815.1, read on the forward strand.
AAATGGAGCAGTGGAGACACCACAGCCCTAGGGCGCAGGACTGGCTGGGCTTCACAGGGAGCCAGCGGGTGGCCAATATCCAGAAGGAGCTTCAGTTTCAATAAAGAGCATCCCTGCTCTTGAGTTCTTGAGTTCTGTCAGCAAATCAAGCTGTACTGTGTTTAAGCATGCATTTCCATTGTTTTTCTCGGACCCTTCAGACCTGCTGAGAAGTCCACACCCCGGCTGGTCTAATCCCAATCACCTCTTAAAGTGGCAAGTCCTGGGAAGGACCCAGGGGCCCCCCTCTAGGGGCTCAGGTGAGGCCTCTTCTCAGTCTTCTTCCCATCCCTCGCCTGCGCATTTTCATGAAGGAACGTGGAGTCTGCCAACTTCATTGTCATTTATCCCCGGACAATTTGTTAACTTCAAGAATCCTTGAATGCCAACCTGGATGTCTTTATAATTGCCGTCTCTGTCAGAGCCTGTGTGAAAAATGTCACCGGGAGAATGAAGTCAGAAAAGCAAAGTTGCAGCGTGTTCCTCGCGAAGGTGACAACGACCGAAAGCATTACTTGGTTTCAGGACAGTTTTGAGAACATTTCCAGCTCCTGAAAGAAAAGACATTTGTAAAATTGGAAAAGCCAGCCTGCTGACATTGACAGCGAATTCATAATGCGCATGTTAATCTGAAAAGAGGCGCAGATTTACGCACCTCCTAGGAAAGCTCTGGAGTCAGTCAGAACAGGCTTTCATCAAGGCACAGAAGTTGGAAGACTTTTGTTAGAAATCATAAAAGCAAACGTTTTTCTTTTTAAAAAAAAATCTTTTAAAATATGCAGATATAAGTAAAATGAGCAGTGTATTAGATTACCTTTTGCATATGAAAGGCTACTACAGTTTAGACAAGGGTCTTTTATTGGAGGCTTCTGTTTCTTGTCTGTAGAGGGAGAATTAAGCTCAGCTATTTTGAGGGTCCCCGTCATCGATAGTCCCTACATAGATTGCCTGTTTTCATGGTAATCTTTTCTTCAGAAGATCATTTTAGTATAAACCCTCAAAACTTTCACCATCTGTTAAATCAGGGTTGGCTAAGTGTGACCCACGGACCAACTCCGTTCCACTGCCTCTTATTACATAAGCTAAGTGTCGTTAGCACCCTGCCACCTTGGCTTGTGTATTGTCTAAAGCTCCCGTCAGACCACAGCAGCAGAATTCCGTCTTGTGACAGAGACCACATGACCCACAGAGGTGAGAATATTGATCTGGTTCTTTATAGAAAAAAGTATGTGCTAGAACATTCTCTTGTCTCTTTAGGTCACTCCAAGTATTAGGCAACTTGCCCCTTCTCTGATCAAAGCTTCAAACCTCGTAGGTGCAAGGAATGTTCTAGTGTGTTATTTGTTGCATGTGGCTCTGTTTTATTTTACTGTGGGAAGACAATCCCTGTCCTGATAAAATGCTTCCTTACGCTCACCAGCAGTTTGCCCATCCATGACTGCTGCCCTTTGGACTCAGGTAAGACCCCTAAAGGTTTCCTCAGGCAGTCCTCTGGATGGTTGGTAAGGGTCCCTTGGGAAGCCATCTTGACCGGTCTAAGGTTTCTCATTGGTTCTGGCATATCATTTCTTCTCCTCCTCACTAGCCCATGTCTGGACATTGCATGGTTTCTTTGTACCGTTTATACTCTGGATGCCAAACCTGAACACAAAGACCCAAGTGTCCTTGGACTTCTGGACATTCTGTTCCCAGACTGAGCACCAATTCACAGCATTGACGTCAGCTCAGTTCTGAATGGTTCCATATGTGCTGTCGATGTTAAGCCATACCCTTCCAGCCTTCTAAAGTGCAGTTGGGTTTTAGGTCATTGTATGGACCTATATTTTTTAAATTTGCATTTAAAATGTAAAACATGATCATTTGTTTCCATTTACCTAGTTTGATTTTCACCTACTCTCCAAATCAGTCCCAGCACTGTTTATATTTATTCTAAATATTTTTTCAATCCTTCTCCTTCTCCAACTGCTATTCCAGTAAAACAATTGACATTTGAACACATTATCCTCACTCTTACCACCCTGCCCTTACTTGCTACATCCCTAATTCCAAATGCCTTCCTTTTCTACCCAGTGGATTCTCTTAATCTTTCCTTCAGGCATCGCGCTTTCAGGAAGCCTTCCCAACTCTCACAGATCAGATCACTATCTCCTTGGATTTGCCTCCTGACGGTGTTTATTACATTAACTCATCAGTGGAAGGAACTGTCCGTTCTTCATCATTGTATTGACAATGTCTAACACAGTGTTTGCACATCCTAGGCACCAAGTACATTGGATAAGTTAATGAACAAATGAGTGAATCAGTGATATAACACCAGATCGAGGACTTGAAGTCTACACTGAAGAATCCATCCAAGAGGATTGTGCAGCTTTTAGGCAGATTACAGCAACCATATGCCATGCCGAGTTGAATTTTAGCAGAGAGTAAAAGCTGCTGCCAGTGAAGGCTGAATCTATTGAAGAGGCAGAGATGAGAAGTAGTTAATTCAAGAGCAAGATAATTGAGGGCAAATGGTAGCTGTGGAGCTGTAGAGGAAGAACTGAATTGGATTGATGACTTGTGTGCAGAGTAGCCAGGTCTTGGTGATGAAACCAGTGAGCAGGGCAGGGGCAGTTCAGAATTAGGTTACATATTGAACAAGTGTCTGAAAGAACTTGCTGCCTCCATCCATTTTGTACACAAGTAGCTGATTTCCCAACCTCACTGATCATTCAGAATCATCTCAGGTACTTCCACACGAATTCAGATTCTGAAGCTCCACCCAAAACCTACATACTCCGAGGAGTCTGGAGTCCCTGGGACTGCCAGGTGTTGGTTGTTCATTTTTACTGAAATATCCTTCACCTTGATCTTCCAAATTTAGGTACTGATCAATGGGGCTGGAAATAACCTTCCATCTTATTAGTCCTCTGTCCCCTTATTTTGATTGGCTTATAAGACTTTTTAATTTATCTTTTTATCTATTTTTTTTTGCACACACCTTATCACTCACAACTGGCATTTACTAATAGAAGAACAGAAAACCCATTATTTAAATTTTCTGACCTCCGTATCCTCATCTGTGAAATAGAGATATTACTCCGTCTTTCTTAAGGCTGCTGTAAGAGGCTGAGTGTCAAAGTAAGGAGTGCCTGCGTGGGACAGACCAGGTGCTGAACAAATAGTCAGTCCCCCACTCTCAACCAAATGGCAACACTTTTTAGAGCAGAAGTATATCTAAAGTAAACATCTTTTATATCCTGCAGGAGTCTAGTCCAGTAACCTATGCTGACCAGATTCTCAGGAAATCTTCAATGAAGAATGAAGGAACAAGTCAATCAACCAATCAAAGGATCAATCAATGGATGAACAATAAGTAAATTTATTAAAATATTGGTTTGTGGACGTAATCAATTGACTGTTGGTAAATAACCATCTCTGATTATCTCTATGTTTATGATTTCCAAGTTTTGTAGCAGATCATCATTTTCAGGGGATCCTTAGAGAAAAAAAGAAGAGGAAAACAAGAAGGGGAGGAGGATCTCATGAAAATAGAAGAGAGACCAATAGAATAGAGGAAAGGGCCAAAGGGGAATAGAAAAGGAAGATACTGGGGAATGAACTTGACCAAATGAGATTATGTGCAGGAATGGATATGTAAATGAATCCTGCCATTATGTAAAATTACAGTGCACCAATTCTAAAGAGTTTAAACAAAATTCAGTTATCTAAGTTCTACCCCAGATCCATGAATCAAAATATCTGGTGATCAGGGGCCCAGGCATTTGAATTATAAAAGTTTTTTTTTTTTTCATTGATTCTGATGCACAGTTCATCTGGAGAAACCACTGCTTCAGAGAACCGCTGAGAGGCCACATTGCTTTGTTTAGTGTAAGGAGATACATTTTCTTGTTCTACAGTAGTTATAGAAAGTTTAATTCCAATTGATTGTTTAAAACATATCCATTAAAGTCCAACATCTGTTTAATAGGTGTATCCTATTACATTCTTGTACTTAGGGCCACAGTCAAGACCCAACATAATCAGAGACACAATTTAAACAAACTAATTACATAAGGGCACACAGAGGCTGAGCTGAGCAGGGGCCTTTGAAACACAACATACGCCTTTAATCAAAACCAGGCATTGGGCAAGAATAAGATACCCCGAGCTGGAGTCTGGCAGTATATCGGTGCTACAACAGATGTTCCGGGATCCAGCCCAGTCTGGGGACTCCTGGGCAGTACCGATGCTCCCATACCACCCAAAGTTAGGCATTTCTGAGACCAGGCTGAGCAAGCTTTGACGGATGGATGATAGGAGAAGGGAGGGATCTGTGTGCCCATCTCTGTTGGACTGTTGGGAAGCACGAGTGTTTCTCAGCAGAGATCTCCTGCATGGCTGAATGACAGGTTCCAACTCTTCCTGTAACAGTGATCACGTAAGTACTTGCTTCCATCCTTCCCAGTCTCTTGTTCCTTTTCCCTTGCTCTTCCTGCCTTGAGGTTGCACCTTCCAATAAAGCACAGTACTTAAAACTCTGTTTCTCTGAGATTGTGTTTCTAAGGTACCCAGACCTCGAATCTGACTGCTAGGCACCTTGGTGGGCACTTTATACACAAAATGAACACAAAGCTGTTTGACTTTCATATGTATGTTCATAACTGCTACACACAATTCCATTTTTTAAACAGTGACCGAACTTTCCTGATACAATTAAAAAGGATGAGAATCATTGGTAAAATTCTCCCAGCATACTCCATCATCTAAAGCACACAGACTTGAGTCAGCCTAGTTGAGTTTGGTCTATAAAGGGAACTTTCTGTGTTTCATACACTGGACTTGTTTTAACAGAACTGTAGGAACCTACTCACTTACATGTCTGTCAACCCTACTCAACTAGGAGTCCCCAGAGGGACTTGATCTTTGTCTCCATCTTCATCTTCCCTGGAGCAGATCATGGAGTAGTAAGCACTTGCACTCTTCATGCAGCTATAACAAAAAGTACTTCTGGCAGGGTAATTTACAAACAACAGAAATTCCTTTCTTACAGTTCTAAAGGCTAAAAAATTCAAGATCAAGGCACCAGAAGATTGAGTATCTGGTGAGGGCTTTGGTCTCTGCTTCAAAGAAGGGATCTTATTGCTGCATCCTTACATGGCAGACAGGCTAATGAACTCCCTTGGTCCTTTTTATAAGTGCATTTAGCCCATTCATGAAGACAGAGTCACATGACCAAATCACCTTCTAATGAACTTGTGATACTATCATCTTGGAAGCTAATTTTCACACATGAATTTTGAACGGTCACAAACATTCATTCCATAGTATCATTAAATAAATGTTTGAGGAATGAACTAAGCAACAAATTAACATTTTGTAAGAGGTACTTCAACTTTGGGTGACCATGGCATAATTAATTGAAAATAAACCAAGGAATAGGATTTTTTTTTTTCAAAATGTAAGCTCACTTAAACACACCTACAAATTTTCTTTTCCTGTTAGTAGGAGCTGCACTCCTTAGCCAGGCATGGCACAGGTGAGCGCTATGGTCCAGTTCCAGGAAGCCCCTTCTGATTTGGGATGGAACTATTACATACCAAGATGCTTTATAGAAAGTGTAGCAGGTTTCCTGTCAGTTGAAACATGTCTCTGGTGTTTCTAAGAGCAAATAACATTGAGGTAGAGCAGGACCTGCAGAAGTCTTTACAGTGAAAGCATTTCTTGTATAGTGATGTTCAAAATGACCCCTGGCTGTGCTGTGCTGGTCTTCAAGTTACTCCTTGATTGACCCTCCATCGATTGGTCTTCCTGTCCACCAGGACTCCATCTGCTTCTAGCACTGGTGTGATTCTGCAAGGACCTTCTCCCTCCTGTTTTCTTCCCACTTTTGTCATGGACTGATGCTTTTGCTCTGGTCCCCAAAGACTTTTTTTTTTCCCATGTCATGCTCAAGCCCAGCTCCAGGTTCCCCACGTCTGACATTCCCTTAGTGACTTATCCCACATTTAAGGTGACAATGTAGTCAAAGGTTGCATAGTTTCCCCACAGGAAATCTGAAAGAAGAGCTGAAAAGGTGTCAGTTCACTCTAGGGCTTGGTGTATGACTCCGAAGGATTGTGATTTTCTTTAGGTAGGTTAGTTGGTTTAATTGAGACTTAGCTCTTCTTCCATTTGATATATTTAATTTAGCAAGTCTGCTTATTAATTTCCACTGTCTACTTGGAATTGTATTCAGCACTGTGTAATTTGTACTGAAGGAAATTTAGGGAAAATGGTTCAATGGCTCTTGACTCCCCTTCCCAATTCAACCACAGTGGAAGCACTGGGACCCCAGTTCCCAAAGTAACTTTTTCTTTACTAGTGACTTGGGGTTTCTCTCCTCAATAGTAATGTAAAATTCTCTTTCCATGGGATCTGTGTTAGGATGACAAGCTGGATTGTTTTAAGTTAATATTCCAGAGTATTATGCAACAAAACATCTGGGAAGATATGGGGAAAGCCTTGTCATACCTGGAACACCAAAAATCAACTATTATCAGAAGATCTACTTAAAGGGAAAAAAATGTGGGATATTGGACAATCACCCATTTCCTCTGAAACTTAGTTTTTCCCCTTGTGAGGCGGAATAACAGCATTAATAGTACAGTAGCCCATCCCCCCTCCCAAAACACATGCCCTAATCCTCAGCAGATGAGTTCTAAGACCCCAGAGGATGTGTGAAACTTTGGCTAGCACTGGAACTCTACTTATTCTGCTTTTTCTTATGCATTCTCACCTATGATAAAGTGCAATTCATGAATTAGCCACAAAAAGAGATTAGCAGCAATAATTAAAAAATAGAATAATTATAACAATATGTACACTGTAATAAAATAGTTCACATCATCACTCTTGTGTTTTGGAGCCATTATTAAGTTCTACAAAAAGAAAAAAGTAATTAAGATTCACAAGTAGGAGTGTTGAACACAAGCTTAGCAGTCCTATGACAGCTGAGATGGCTACTCACTAACTGGTAGGTATCATTACAGCATGAATGTGCCGGACAGAGGGACAGTTCACACCTGGGCAGGATGAAACAGGATGGCAGAGATTGTAGCACATGACTCAGAATGGGATGCAATTTGAAATATGAATTATTTCTCTCTGGAATTTTCCATTTTATATTTTCAGACTATGGTTGACTACAGATGAACTGAAGTTGTAGAAAGAAAGACTGTGACTAATGGGGGACCATTCTACCACTTTCCTTCAAGTGTTTCACAAGTGTGGCGTGAAGGAAAAAAAAATAAGATAATGTGTGACCAAGTGCTAGATAAATTGCAAAAGTTCTAAGCAGATGTAAGTTATTATATCACACCTAGAGTTCAGAAAGACAATTAGGCACCCACATTATACCATAGATTCAACTGTGATTAATGTATTCACTTTGGAAACTCTAGGAATTAATAACCATTTGCCATACATTCATTATGATCACATTAATCATTATAATTGATTGGTTAATTAGCTAATTATGGCTATGATGTAGATGTCATATGCATTTCCATAGGAATTCTTTGGTAATTCAACATTAATTAATGCCTGACCTTATCTCGATGCTAAACAGATCAAGGGAGTGACCTTCTAGCATTATTTTGATCAAAAGGGAACTTCGCAGAGGAGGACAGTGGAGCAGACATCTCAATTTTGTAATCATTATGCATTAGCTCAAGAGCAGTAAAAATTTCTGAAAAGTCAAAAGCTTGGAGCCATTCTCTTTTTTTTTTTAACAAATACTTTTCATTCTCTCGTTGCAAGACCCACACAGAAAGCAAAGATCACTCCTCAGAGCAAGATTTTTTCTGCAAAGGGGAAGAGGAGCATCTGAGAGAAGATCAGGAACCAGTTATTAAAAACAAACCACCTGCCCCCTGGCTTGCTGGTGACCCCAGAATCACAAAAGGAATGATCAACCTCTATCCCCAAGAATCTCACAATTCTCTGGAATCCTCAAGATCTGTACAAATAAAAAACATGAAAATTTAGTTCTGCATGCTTTCAGGACTAAAGAAAAAAACCTTATTTGTGTTGTTTGTTTATTATTTTATTTTGCTATTGTTTAGAGATTTGTGGATATTTAGAAGAGAACTTAAGAGAAATCAGAAACAACTATTAAATTAGGAAAAAAGCCAGTTGTTTGCTATGGTGAATTGTGCAAAATATTATACTTTGGAAACTCTTGGAATTTAGAGGTTGGCTGAATTTAAATCAATTGAAAACTTGCAAATAAACTATTACATATAGGTTTATGAACCCATAGGCTGATGCTTAATAATTCGGAGCATTTATTTTCCTAAAAATGAAACATTTTTAAAATATAGGAAGTCTAATGAGTGGTAACTTTAGCATTCTGGTTTTACTAGAAGGTAAAATCAGCTTAGGCCTCATTGAAACTTAAGAAGCATGACATTTGGAACATATTTAGAAACCCTGAAATATGATGTCATGGAGGATTAGTGTCTAAGCCTCTAACTGCTACTATCACAAAAGTAAGCTTTTAAAATAATTTGAATGTGTCCATTAGTACAAATTTCAATTTCCTCCTAAGGCAGAAAGTTCAAATGCACAATGCATTATCAGAAGAGTTTTGTGATTTTATTAAGTGATGGAGTGATTTGAGCCAAAATTTTATCTTGCTGTATTGTTTATCTAAAGAAAAGGTGAAACAAAACTCTACCACGATATCTTGCATAGTCACAGTTAAACTACAACCTTGTAAGTAGGGTCATACAGGGTCATAAAGGTGCTTTAGGTACAATCAGGCAGCCAGTGCAGTGGGTGCTGGAAATGAACCACCACATAGAGATAATGGAGAAGGAGAAACTTCCTGGAGAAGGGATTTGTGGTTGCTCTAGACTCTGGGGAGCAAACACCCAGAAGGATTAGAAAAACAAGAGCTTTATTAGTAGTGAAAGGAAAGCAAGGTAAAAAGATCTTTCAGACTCTGATGCAGGTCTGACTCTATGAAGGACCGGAGGGTAAAGGGAGAGCTAGATAGTGTCAGACACTAAGCAGGCCCAAGAGAAGTCTACCCAAAGTCAAAGATTTTTAAGGACGAGAGTCCATTCCAACACCCTCACTGGGGTCTGGGCCTCTTTACAATGATGTGTGGATGTCGTGTTGTGTGGATCAGGATTCCTTAAGTCCCTGTAGAGTGCTGGCTGAAACCCTGCAGGCCAAAGAGGCAAACTCATACTTAGAGGAAGTATTGACCCCCACTAAGACTTCTGCCTGCCCTTCTAGGGTAGAAGGCTCACAAAAAGTCAATATGCTACAAAATGGCTTGTTGGTCTCCTCAACATGTAGGGACCTCATGTATGTTACTTTTGCTGACAAGTTGTACATCCAGGTGGCTGCATCCAGATCGGCCTGGATAGGTGGGAGTCCAGACTCTTGGGTCCATAGTGGCCTCTGTCATGTGCCCTCTGTATCAGTTCAGACCCACATGAAGACTGCCTAATGTCACCTGGTTGAGTCATGTCTCTTGCCTGTTTAGTGCCTATTGTATGGTTAAGGCTTTCCAGTGGGATGGAGATTGATTTATCCTATACTGTGCCCTCCTGCATGTCTGTCCTCAGGCTTCAAACCAAGCTTCCTTCTCACAGATCTCCCATTCCTTTCCCTTCCAGGCCACTGATGAGAATGGCCAGGCCATTGGACAATGCCTCGGAATCTAGAAACATTTTCACCTTAGGATACTTCTCTTTCCACACAAAGTAGATAACAGGGTCATGGGCTAAATTATGTTCCCCCAAATTTCCTATATAGGAGTCCTAACCACTAGCATGTCAGAATGTAATATTTTTGGAAATAAGTTTTTAAAGAGGTAATTACATTAAAATAAGGGCTTTAGACCAGGCAGGGTGGTACATGCCTGTAACCCCAGCCGCTTGTGAGGCTGAGGCAGGAGGATCACAAGTTCATAGCCAATCTCAGCAACTTAGAGAGGTCCTAAGCAACTTAGACAGACCCTGTCTCAAAATAAAAAATAAAAAGGGCAGTGATACAGTTCAGTGGTTAGGTGCCACTAGGTTCAATCCAATCCCTTGTAAAGGAAAAAAAAATAATAAAGCATTTAGGGTAGATTCTAATCCAATATGACTGGTGTCATTTAGAAGAAGAAATTTGGGCACAGAGAGACACCATGGGTATGTTCACAGACTATATGAAAACACAGCAAGAAGGCAGTCATCATAAAGCCAAGGAGAGAGACCTCGAAAGAATCCAAACCTGCTGACATCATACCTGGATCTCAGATGTGTGAACTGTGAACCTGTGAGAAGACAAATCCCTGCTGTTTAAGCCACCCAGTCTGTGGCATTTTGTTACGGCAGCTCTAAGAAACTAACGCAGATGGTTTAAAATTCCAACCACTGGGAATATTTTCCCTTTCTACTGCCTCTGTATGCTTCATTCCCTGGATATTTTCAGATGTGTAAGTTATACACTGGAAGAGCTTTTCTTCCACTGGAACAATTTTCCAGGTCCCTGAGATTCAGCAGTCAGGCTGCCAACTTGTGCCAGGAATCAAGTCTTTCCCCACACGCCATTCAAGATGGTGCCTTTTGCCAGCTGACAGTGAGAGAGTGCCCAAGCTCTAGCTAACAGCCCTTTGCTGCTTGCATTCATTCGGGTTCTGAGAAGGCAGAATCAGATGAGTGCAGGATTTGTTGTAGGCAATGCATGCAGAAAAGCAAAAGGTGGGTGTTGGAGATGGCAGGAGAGGCTTGGGTCCTGATGCCCATGAGGGACACAGGAAGGGCAGGAGGATTGGATAGAAAAGTCTTAGACTGCAATACAGTCCTGAGAAAGCCTCATCCGGCCCATGGCAAGTCATCAAGCCAAAGCCAAATATTAAAGGTATCCCAAGTCCTGCAAGGATGACCCTCCTGTACTCAGTCGCTGGCTTGTCATGGAAAGCACAGCACACGTGCCAAATTTCATGGCCATCACATGGGCAGCACAGTATCTATCAACATGGTGCCATTGTCCTGGTGACAGTTATCACAAGCCTCAGTAAGCTTTAGGGCAGAGGAACTAGGAGAGACATGAGCCTGACTTTCCTGAAATGTCTCTTCCTTGTTCTTCTGTCAGCTCTGATCAGCTGTTTGGCAGTAAGAAGGGAGAGAGAGAGAATGAGTGAGGATGAATCATTGAACTCACTCCTAGCTCAGGGAAATGTTTTATCGGATTTGTTTCACTTTGATGCCGATTAAGCCCATGGGGTAGAGAGGCCAGCGAGTGAACGTGTGGGCTGGGGAAGGGTTGCGGGGTCTCCCTATGGTTGTTGCGGCCATGTTTGTAATTTATTATTAACTATCTTTTCTGTGCCATGGTTATTGGACCCTTCCAGGGGGTCAGTTCCTGGGGCCAGGTCTGTGGTTCAACGAGGCAGATCAGACAGAACATTTTATTTACTTGCTTCTTCCTTTAACTCTAGCAAGACTCAACCTGGAACAGGGCAGAAGAGTTTGCTGGACTTTGAACCAGTGAACTTTGGGAGAACTCGGAGCTATACTACTGGCTACATTCACGTCCCTCATCACCCACAAATTGACGGAAACTTGGTGGAACAGCCAATTCAGATTTTAATGTCACAATCTTGTTCTGAAAATGTAAATAAAGTTTTTAATTTAAGTGCTGATCATGTAAGTGTTCCACCTGTAATTTTATGCTCCTTGAGTTCATTGATTTTTCTTTTTCCAAGGTCCTTCTATGCATCCACTGTTCTACCCAGGAAGGAGAGGCAAATTCAGATGAGAAAAGACAAGACCCCCTTCTCTTGGTGATGGTAAAATAAGAAGTGGAGAAGATTAGCAGTATCAAAACTTAAGACATGACAGTTGTGGATCATGTCAGGTGCTAAGAGGAAAATGTAAAATCAATGGCATGTTATCAAATTTAATCTCACATTATCACTTTAGGTAGTTGCTGATGCTCAGGGAGATCAATTAATACCCCCACATCTAGAATGAGAATTTGGGCCTAGCCAGGTACTTGAGCCAACATGCAACCTGACTTCAAAGTTAAAGCATTTCCACTCAGCTCCTGATCACCTCAAAACAGAGCCCCTCTCAGGGGTCCTGCCCTTGAACTGAATGTCCCAGCCAAATTGCTGACTTGCAGTTTCTGAAGGAGACCCAGCATCTCTGGCAAAATTCTGTGCAGAGCCTTTCCAACATTTTCCAAAGTACTAAACACTTCTCACAAATAGTTATAGAAGACTAATTTATATGGCGCATGGACACATTTTGGAGAAACAGTGGCTCATTTTTAACCCTTGTTAAACTCCTCTTAAAAATGGACTTACTAAGGATAATTGATATATACTAAATTTAAAATATTTCAAGTATATAATTTGATAAATTTTGAAAATGAATGCATTTATGAAATTATCACTACTCCCCAAACCATCAATGCGTCCTATGCGTCCTTCACCCTTAAATATTTTTTTTTCATTTTTCTTTATAATTCCTCCCTCAGGCCCCCTCCACACCACATCCAGGCAACTACAGGTCTGCTTTCTCTCACTACAGATTTATTTGCATTTTCTAGAATTTTATATAAACGGAATTATGCACTATGTAGTCACATACCATTGTGTGACAGCTTATTTTTAACCCCTTGATCACTATTCAGGTTGATTCTTTTTGGGGGCTATTACAAGTTAAGTATATGTCAACGTTTAGGCACGTACCTTAGTTAACATCGAAGATTTTATTTGCAATGGAGAAACAGGAGTAGAATGGGTAGAAGATAATGTGTTGACTTTGAACTTGTTGAGAAATTGGCAAGCTGTTATCTAAAGGGACATATCATTTTGCATCTCTACCGGTGGTGTATGAGAGTCACTGTCCCTCTGTGTCTCTCCAACTTTTGGGAAGATCAGTCTCTTATTTTAGCCATTGAGTAAAGGCATAGAGGAATTTCATTGTGGTTTAATTTGCAATTTCCTAATGACTAATGATGCTGATCATCTTTTTATAAGCCTACTTACCATCTATATATCTTCTTCAGTAAACTATTTGTTCAAATATTTTACTCTCTTTTTTTTTTACAGTCATTCTTTGCTTTCTTTCTCCTCCTCACTCTCCTCTTCATTATTATAGAGTCAAAAAATTCCTTATCAATTATATTATTTGCAGATTTCTTTCCTTTCAGTCCACGGCTTATTCATTCATTATGTTAACATCACTTTCAAGAGAGCAAAATTTTTATTTCAAGACGAAGTCCAGTTATCTTTTATGTTTTTAAAACTATTATTATTTTTCATAATTATTACATTTATTATTATGGATATTTTTATAATTATTTCATGGATACTCCTATAGTTATTCTGTTAAGAATTATGTACTTTAAAGTATTCCTATGAAAATTTGGCTGATGCAAGGCCCAAAGATTTTTCTCTTGTTTTCTTCTGTTTTAGTTTTCCATTTTCATTTGAATCCATTTCACTTAAATTTTGTGTGTTATGTGAGGCATGGATTGAATATGGGTATCTAATTATCCCATACCATTTTTTGGAAAAGCTATAATTTCTCAACTGAATTGCCTATGCATATTTCTGGGAAACCATTTGTCATTTATGTAGACAACTAAAGATACACTTGCCTATTTAGGAACACTTTTTCCATCCATTTTTGTCTCTTTTGTAGCCAAAAACACACTGTCTCAGGTTATTAAGTCTTTATGATTAGTCCTAAAATCAGGTACTCTTAGTTCTTCAACTTTGGTCTTATTTTTAAAAGTTCTCTTCACTATTCTAGATTCTTTATTTTTCATATAAATTTCAGAGATTCCCAACTTCTAAAACAAAACCTATTTGCATTTTTCTTTAATTGCATTGGAGAAAATTCACATTTTAGTACTATAACATTTTCTTTCACTTGAAAATTATATACTTCTTTATTTATACATCCTTATATTTATCTTGGCAATTATTTTTTTGGTTTTTAGTGTATACAAGTGGTACACAAATTTTATCAGATAAATGCATAAGTACTTCATACTTTCATGTGATTATCAATGGTTTTTAAAATAATTTCAGTTTTCAATTACTTTTTGCTAGTATATGGGAATAAAATTGATCTGTATCTATTAACTTTGTTACCTAAAACTTTGCTGAATTTGTTTATTAATTTTGGTAGTTTTTGTAGGTTCCTTAAAATTGTGTCATCTGAAAATAATGATTAGTATTAGACAGGATTATTTCTTCCTCTCCCATCTGGAATATCCCTTCTTTTCTCTTTCTTGTCCAACTGTCCTGACCAGAATCTCCCATCCAATGTCAAAACAAAGTAGTGAAGTGCTATGGTTTAGATATGAGGTGTCCCCCAAAAGTTCATGTGTGAGACAATGCAAGAAAGTTTAGAGGTGAATGATTGGGTTATATGAGCCTTAGTCTGATCAGTGCAATGATCTACTGATGGGACTAACTGGGTGGTGACTGTGGGCAGGAAGAGTGTGGCTGGAGAAGCTGGGTCATTAGGGGTGTGTCTTTGTGATACATATTTTGTCCTGGGTGAGAGGAACTCTCTCTGCTTCCTGGTGCCAAGTCCTGAGCTGCTTTCCTCAGCCATACTCTTCTGCCATGGTGTTCTGCCTCACGTTAGGCCTAAAACAAAGGACTGAGCACCCAATAAACTTTTCCTCCTCTGCATTACTCTCATCAGGTCTTTTGGTCACAGCAAAAGTGAAAAGCTGACCAAAACATGTAGGCAGCCATCCTTGCCTTGCTCCCACTCTTAAGAAGAAACATTCAGCCATTCATCATAGGAATAATGGCAACTTTGGGGCTTTGGATAGATGCCCTTTATTAGATCCAGGAACATTTCTATTCCCAGTTTCCTACTTTAAAAAGAAAAATCAGGAAATGGTCATTGTATTTTTTTTTTTCAATTGATTTTTTGTACCAATTAGAATGACATTATGATTTCTCTCATTTTTAGTTCCTCAATACAATGAATTGCATACATTGGTTTTCAAAGTTTAAAGCAATCAAACTTTCCACCTTGCATTTTAGTACTTGAATTCAATTTGCTGGGTATGTTTAAAAATAAATTTGCATCATTCTTTTTTTAGTGCTAGATGAATGCAATACCTTTACTTTTTATTCATTTATTTTTATGTGATGCTAAGGATCAAACCCAGTGCCTCACACATGCTAAGCAAGCGCTCTACCACTGAGTCACAACCCCAGCCCCAATCTGCTGAAGTTTTGTACAACTTTATCTGTTTTCATGAGAGAGATTGGTATGTTGTTTGTTTTCTTTTCTTGTAATGTTTTTGTCTGACTTTGTTTCCAGAGTAATGCTGGTCTTGTGGATTCAGTTGAGGAGTGTTCTTTCCTTTTCAGTCGCCTGGAGGAAACTAAGTTCATCTCGCAGCTCACTGATGCTCTTTTCATTTCTGTTACATTCTTTTTTACATTTTTTTCTTAGCATTTCATGTTGGGTAGCTTCTAGTACTATGTCTGAATGTTTAATGGTATTATCTTCTACAGTATCTATTCTGTTCATTTCATCCAGAACACTTTCAATTCATTTATCATTCAATAATATTAATCCTTAGAATCTCATTTGGTTCACTTTTTCATCTTCTACATCTCTTGCTTGTCTTAGTAAACATGCCAAATACAGTTATCATAATTGTCTTAATGTTTTTCCTCATTTTATTGCCTCTGTTAATTATGGTTTGATTTCAATTGATTGATTTTTCTCCTCATCAAGGATCAGATTTTGCTACTTTGCATGCCTGGCAATCTTTGATTTGATAGAAGACCTTGTTCATTTTTCCTTAGTAATTCTGGAGAATTTTGTATTCCTGCAAAAATTCTTCAGTTTTCTTCTTTAGCTTTGTTCTGAAATAAAGTTAAATAACTCAGAAACGGTTTAGTCCTATTGGATCTTGCTTCTAAGATTTGTTATGTGTAATCAGGGAAATACTCAGTATGGGGTTGACGATTCCCTAGGCAGGAAGTTTGGCAGTCTTAGGTATCACCTCATTTGTCACTGCATGTGTCTCAGGGATCACTGCATTTTTTGCTCAAGTTCAGGTCTTGAAAGCCATTACTTCATAAATTTTGTGGAAGATTGATTGATTGATTGATTTTCATTGGTTCAGTAAGGAGTATAAATGTAGTCTCTGATATGCCATCTTGGCTCAAGGGAGAAGTCCCCTGTCTTCTCTCTCTCTCTCTCTCTCTCTCTCTCTCTCTCTCATTTTTTTTAACATCAAAACAAGGAGAAAGCAGACTGCTCAGCTTTGCACAGTCAAGCATATGCAGCTAGGATTTTAAGCATTTTGTTTTGTATTTCTTTTAATGTATCTATAACCCTCAATTTCACTTTTTTACTAATGTAGCAATCAGAATGTTCCATGTTAAACAAATTTGCTTAAATGTATAAATTGAATTGATTTAAAGAAAGTAGTAACTAGACAGCAGCACAAGTACTAAGTGAAGGATGCAGGTGATTAATAACTAGGGAGTAAAGGAATGACTGACATTAGGGAATGCTGATCTGATGGGCTGTGTCCCTCCTCACTCCCTCCAGCCTCCCGTATTCTGCTTACACCGAATTCCTCCTTCCTGATCATTGAGTGCTCCCCTTCACAAGCCCTGTACCCACCCTGTGTGGGGCTCTCTGATGGCAAATGCCACACTCCAATGATATTTTCATCCTTAGTTGGCCTGTAAACCGGTGCCATTGTTCCAATGGTCACTAAGCTACATGTGGACTTTGGACACTTAAAGTGTGGCTAGTCTGAATGGAGAGGTGCCCTTAATATAAATGAGCACTGATTTAGAAGACAGTAAGAAAAGAAATTAAGATATTTCATTAATGATGTCTACCTTGAATACAATCTTAAAGACCAACAGTTACATGGGGTTAAGTAAAATATATCATTATAATTCATTTCATTGTTTCCCTTTATAAAATAATGCCTACTAGAACATTAGAAATTACATGTGGCTTGTAGCTGTGGTTTGCTTCCTATTTCTATTAGCTCTGCTCTGGCTGCATCACCTACCCATCCATCCTGGCATTCATCCAAGTCTGACACAGAATAGAAGCTCAGTAAATTACTGTCCAGTATTAGTGATTGACTGACTGGTTTTAGCTGGATTGGGAATTCAAAGAAGGGCGACCGAAGCCCAGCCTCAGTTTCTTACCCCATATAGTGGAGGTAAACATAACATATATCCCAGAGAGACAGGGAAGATACAATGAGATCATTTTTGGAGATCGCTTAACACTAGGCCTGGCTCCATGAACATGCTCGGAAAAGAGTTAACCAAAGGAAAAATGTCTTCACTTAGAGTCACGCTTTTGTACCAAGGATAAAGAACAAAATTATTTTCATAGAGCTCTCTCTTGCTTTTTATGTAAGTGGACTTCATATTCTTCACGTGGCTCCTATGTAAGGACCCCAGCACTACAGCCTACAGCACCCTGCACCTCAAGTCTATCCCCCTACTTACTGGGGCTCCAATATCTTGCTACTTATAGGCCATGGTGTGTGTGTGTGTGTGTGTGTGTGTGTGTGTGTATGTGTGTATCAGTAAAACACGTTCTCCCAGGTCTTATCTTATGGCTAAAAATAATGTACTTGTAAATTGCTTTATAAATTATTTATCACGAGGGGCTTCATCATTGAACAAGTGCTACAACGTACTGTGAAAATGGGAGGCAGGGGCCTGGCAGAGAAGGAGGGAGTGAGGAAGGCATTGGAATCACTTATAAATAATATATTCATTGGTCAAAGAAAGTTATCGCCTTTTATGAAGTGTTTGGAATTCGTCTTGCATACTAAGTGGGGTCCTCTGCCTGACTCGTGGGTGATCTGCCACAGCCTCCCTGCCGCTCCCTCTCTGAACTTGGTGATTAGGATGCCATTTATCTATTTCAGCCAAAGCCACAATTGCCACGTCTCATCACCTAGAAATAAACAGCCAACAGGGTTGACTGGTACCGCTGAGGACACACAAAGACGTGTTGGCAATTCCTGGGAGGGAAGTCTGTGTCCCTGAGTTGGGCTCTGTGTTTGGTATTCAGCCCGTAAGTGCTGTGCCTAATGAAGGCATTTGGTATTCATGTGCATGTCACATGTATTTCCAGAGATGCTGGGCTCTAATTCAGTGTGGGTTAATGGACACCTCTATTAAAGTGTTATCGAAAGTTTGACATTCGAATAACCCAGTTTTAAAAATCAGACAAATCTAGACATTAAATCTGAAGGGCAGAAAATGTAGAAGTCAAGTATATAAATGCCAACCTTAGACAAAGGCATTAATCTGCCTTTGAGAGGGGCGAATGGTTGATCCAAGTGCTTCTTGCTCTTTGACCTGCCCTGACCTCTCCCGTGCCTAGACTTTGGCATATTCCTGACCTCCGTGGGTCGGTACCTTGCAGTAAGTGGACAGGGGCAGGGAGAGAAGGACGAGTGCACTCATATTAAAGGAAAGGTGCCACTCGCCTCTTAAAATCCCCACCTGCCTTTGGTCCTTTGGCTAATCTTTCTTTTGTAACTGTCAAAGGTACATTTTATTATTCCCATATAAAATGAAATTGAAAGCCTATGGAACTTAAATGATTCACAAAGGGTCATATTTTACTAGTCCATAGTAGGAAAGGATTAAAACATTCACCACACTGATATTTATTTCCCTATTAATTTAAAAAGTATTTATTAGTATTTTATGTTCTTCAAAACTCACTTACTAGCTGATTACTGTTAAGAGCAAAATAGACTCTTTTTACAATCGCTTTGGGAAAACACCTTGGAATATTTTATAAAATTAAACTTATACACACTCTATGACCTACAGTTTCATCCTAGGTATCTGCCTAAGGTAAAGGAATGAAGTAAAATGCAATAGCATGCTCATTCTATTCATAATGACATCTCCATTCATTTGAACATGTCATAGAATGAATGTCGGAGAATGTTTATAATGTCTTTATTTGTAGTAGCCAAAAATAGAAAATGGTCTCGGTGTGCATCAGTTGATGAAAAGATAAATCATGGTATGTCCGTAGAGTGGAGTACTACTCAGCAATGAAAGAGATGGACTTCTTAATACTCTTTAGTTTCATTTTGGCACAATCCTGCATGCAGGAAACTGATTTCAGTCCCCATTTCCTGACTTTTTCTCCCCATATTCTCCTTACTCTTTTATACCTTTGTATATGACTACAACATTCTAGTTTTCTTCCCCTTTCCTTTCCTTTCTCCCTCACTCTTATTCCCCTTCTTCTACTCCACTAATCTTCCCTTTATCTTTATGATATCCTAATCCCTCCCTACCATCTTCTTTCCTTATTTTGTTCTAACTTCCACATATGAGATAAACATTCAACCCTTGATTTTCTGAGTCTGACTTTTTTCACTTAGCATGTTTTTTTTTCCATTTTCATTCATTTGCCAGCAAATTCCAATATTTCATTTTTCTTTATGGCTGAGTAAAACTTCATTGCGTACATATACCACATTTTTTAATCCATTCATCTACTGAGGGGCACCTGGGCTGATTCCTCATCTTCATTATTGTGAGTTGTGCTGTGTGAACATTAGTGTACCTGTATCACTAGAGAATGACAATTTTAGGTCTTTGGAATAAAAACTGAGCAGTGGAGAAACTGGTTCATATAGTGACTCCATTCCTAATTTTTGAGGAATCTCCACACTGCTTTTCAGAGTGGTTGTTTTGATTTGAAGTCCCACCAACAATGTCAGAGTGCACCTTTTCCCCACATCCTCACCAGCATTTATTATTATTTGTATTCTTGATAGTTGCCATTCTGACTGGAGTGAGATGAAATCTTAGTGTAGTTTTGATTTGCATTGCCTTAATTGTTAATGATGCTAAACTTCTTTTTATATATTTCTTGGCCATTCGTGTTTCTTCTTTTGAAACGTTTATTAATTGGGCTATTTTGGATTTTTGGCATTGAGCTTTTTGAGTTCTTTATATATTCTGGATATCAATCCCCTTTACCAGTAGCTGGAAAAGATATTCTCCCATTCCAAAGCTCTCTCTTCACTCTCTTAATCATTTCCTTTACTTTGCAGAAGGTTTTTAATTTGATGACATAATTGATGAACTATCGATGTGAACCACAATTTTAAAGAATGACAACATTATGTTGAGTGAAATAAGTTTCACAGAATAGAACACATGCTCTTTGATTTCAGTTTGGTGAAATTCTAGAAAAGGAAAGCCTATTCAGTACTGAAAAAAATCAAAACTTCAGGTACTTAGTAGGGATTTAACTAAGAAGGAGCAAAATGAAACTTTTGGGGGCTGACATTCATGTTGTATGCATTTGTAGGGGTTTGAGATAAACAGGCGTATGCAGTTCAAACCTCACCCAGTTACACACTTAGAACACATACATTTCACTACATGTATATTTTCCACAGGAAAGGGGAGAATCATAAATGAATATTTAACTCTGGTTAATAATGAATTGCATGCTAATGAGCTTTGGGGTGACATATACTAAATTTTCAACTCAGTTTGAAATGTATCAGGGAATAGGATGGATGGATGGATGGATGGATGGATGGATGGATGGATGGATGAATGGATGGACGGACGGACAAACAGATAGATGGATAAAGGCATAGATGGATAAAGAGATGGACATGTAATAAAAATAATATAGTAAAATATTAGTTGTGTAATGTACACACCATTCACATGAGGGCATGTGCTAAAATTCTTTTGACTTTCCTGTGTGATTAAAATTTTCAATTATAACATGCTGAGAAAACAATATTTCAAAATAAACAAAGCCTCTTTGTGTTGACCTTCTCTCAGTCTGTCAGTGAAAATAAGTATAAACTAAACACAGGTAGGTAAGTATATAATTGCATATTTTGGAGAGCACTATGAGCCGCAAAGATAGGGTGTCATATGACAGATTTTTGAGGGAACTTGTTAAGATGTGTGATCAAGGGACACCTCTTTGGAGAAGTATTATTTTGAAGTGAGATGTGAATTTGAGAGAGAGGAAACCATGAAAACTGTGCATCCAGATGGAAAGAGGGAACATGCCCCAAAGAAAGGACCATATGGGTGACAATCCCCAGAGCGAAAGAATTTGGCATATGCAAAGAATGTGTATGGGGTGTGCCCAACAAAGATAAGGACCTTAAAGGGAGCAGTAGGACCCTGGCTCCCTCCCTCCTTCCTCTTCCTCTCTTCTGCTTCTTGGCTATGAGGTGAATGGTTTTGCTCTGTCATACATTCCTACCATGATTGGTTGTCACAGACCCAAAGCAACAGGACCAATCAGTCATGGACTGAAATCTCCACAGCTGCAAATGAAAATAAACCTCTCCTTTTATTAAGCTGATTATCTCAGGTACTTTGTTATGGTAATGGGGAGCTAACTAACAGTCCTGATATGGACTGATTGTTCTGATCATCTCTGGATTGATCAGAGGCCACCTGGGGTATTGTGCTCAAAGCCAGCTTATACAGTAACAACAATGGTAAGCACTAATATTTATAAGTGCCTACAGTATGCCAAACACCTAAAGGTGAGCTTCATCTAAACTTTCTATATTCCAAGCTATATACTTCTTTAAATAAATATGCAAACATGGAGGTTTCCCACTTATTTTAGTTAGCTTTTCATTACTATGATCAAAATGCCGGACAAAAACAACTTAAATGAGGGGAAGTTTATCTGGGGCTCATAGTTTCAGAGGTGTCCATCCATATAAATGGCCAACTATACTCTGGGCCCAAGAGTGAGGCAGCACATCAAGGGGAAAAGCTACTCAACTCAAGGCAGTATTAGGAATCAGAGAGAGGGAGAAAGGGAAGGGGCCACAGAAGGAACAGCCTTTCCAAGGCACGCCCCCAATGACCCACCTCCTCTAGTGGTGCCCCACCTGTCTGTAGTGACCACACAGTCCATTCAGACTAGGATGGACTAAGATTAGGCTACAGCTCTCTAGTGTAATCATTTCACCTCTGAATATTCCTGCATTAACAGGAGTTCTGGGGAGGCACCTCATATCCAAACCACAGCACCCTTTTACACCTGAGGAAACTGAGGTTTTGAAGCCAGGTCACTTGTCTGGGTTCCACAGCTGGTCCAAGGTGGAGCTGGGAGGCAAGCCTGAGACTATGAAAGGCACCAATCAGGCTACCTGAGGAATACCTGGGGGAACTGGAATGTTTAACCTGCAAATGGAGATCTCTGTAAACCCACAGCTGGGAATCTGTAAAGCTATCTGGAAAGAGAGAATTTTATCTATGCCCTATAATCAAAGAATCTGAATTAGCATCAATGATAAGATTAAAAAAAAAAAAAGAACATTGTTGGGGAACAAACAAACAAAAATTGTAATGAACAGAGTTTTCCAGAGATGGAAAAGCTGCATCAAGAAGAGATGGGTGTCCACTTCTTTCCCTTTGAGCTGTTGGTGCCCAGGATCAATGGCCACAGGACAGAAGACCGAGGCATCAGATACGGGATGAACCTATGTGCCCTGATTGCTCCCATCCCTGAGACTGGGGACAACAGACCCACTGGCTCTGTAAGGGGCTTCTCCAGGCATGCTGGAACAGCCATCTTCCCAGAGCTGTGTTAATAACATCTTCATTGACGCTGTGTGCACAAACAACATTTTCCATTTAAACTACATTCATTGCTGGCCTCATGAGAATTGCTGGTGAGACTGGAGTGCCGGCTAAATAGGAGAAAGCTGAACTGGCCACGCAAGCATAATTACAGCTCTTGACAGGGAATCAGCGAGACTCCCGAGTGAGTATGCTGTCTAGTTGCCGGTCTGCAATCCTGTAGGACGGGTCTAAGACAGGCAAGCAGGAAGTGCCCGTGCCTGTGGGCAGATCTGGGAACTCAGACATTTCTCAGGACACAGAGGACCCAGATTCTAAGTGGCACAGTGGAAAAAATATCCAAGTTAATCTCAAACCCCTAAACAGCTGCTTAGGAGGCCATCAAGGATTATAATTGCCATTTTCATATTGTGGATATCCATCTGGGCTTTCGTCTTCCACCAACATCCTAACAGGCGTGGAGAGTGAGGAAGGATCTGGAGAGCTGGCTGAACACCAGTGTTAAGCACTGGGCTACAGCACTGGGCTACGTCTTCTCATTGAATTTCCACAATGACCGTGAATTAGATCCTATTGCTGCCCCAGGTTATGGGTGAAGACAGAAGTACTGAGTAACTTTTTTCAAACTCACACAAATGGGATATGGCAAAATGCATATTCAAATCCACTCAAGACTGACTCCAAAGCCTTTGTTTTAACTACTAGAGCCCATAAAGGAATCAACTAATAATAGATAGTTTAAAGCAAAATGAATCCAACAAACCTAAACCATTAGGACTGGATAGAAAGGTAAATAATAATAATGAAGAGAAAATTATTTCACAAAGAAAACAAGGATAAGAAAGAAACTAAATACCTGAGCCCACATAATTCTGTGCTAAGAATTCCAAGTGCTAAGGTAGAGAGGAAAGGCAGCAGATGGGGTAGATGACTTCCATGTCCACTACCGGAAGGGAGATGAACTCATTTAGGGGGAGTAGCTTCCTGAACCAAGGCCTAGCCGTCCTTAAGCTAGACCGCAAGAGAGTTGAGCATCTCTAAGCAAGGTGCCAGCTACCGAGGTGGGCAGCAATCAGGCTCTAAAATTTCCATTTAGTCCATTTAGCAGCCCTGAAAAATGATTTGCTTCTGGATATGAAGTGCATTACTTCTTATATAGCTGACGTCCTGGACATCTTAGGAATGTTTTGAATTCAGTGACATGAAATTATTATTACCATCTGGGAAAGAGAGGTGGCATAGATTGATTGGCATATGCATTCAACTATGGGATAGACCCTAGAGATACAGTAAGTGCAAGACCCCAAAATGTATGCTGCTTAGCTTCCCCGTGGGAAAAGCACCAAGAGTCAATCTTCCCATGGTGGAAATTATCCAGCTGTAAAGGCCCTGATAAAACCTAGACCCTGATTTCACACTTGATCAGTAGATTTCAAAGTAGGCCTTCATTGTCCTCTGTGTGCCTGTTAATCACACCTCTCATATTTTTATTACAGTAAAATGATCTCTGGCTCATATATAATATCCTGGCACCTTCATCTTGCTTGAGAAATATTATTTAAACAGTTTGAACAATGATGGTTTCCTCCATTTTCTGTAGAAAGAAAGCTGAAGTTTGGGGTGGGGGGATTCAAGTTCATATGCATTGTAAGAGGTGGGACTGATTTTTTATTGGAGCCTTTTAGTTATACATAGTAGTTGAATTGAATTTTCAAGCCAGTTGTGTCCAGCTCCAAATCTCCTTCTGCTACACTGCACTGTCTCACTAATGAGGACCATTAATGGCCACCATCACCTGCAGCCACGGTGACAACCCAGGGATCTCTACGGAGGCTCACATTTTCCATTTTCTTTTTAAAATACGTGAAACTGAAGTGAACCTCACGCCAAAGTTTGTAGTCTGTGTTGCTTTCACCTCAGCAAGATCTCTACTAAAAGCATCAAAAGTCAATGTCTCATTCACTCTATCATTTTTCCTGCCCTTATTGTTTTTATTGTATTTCCAACAAAGGATAAAAACTACCCCTTTAAGAGCCAAGACTCCACGGTTTCTTGTAGATTTTCCTTGCAATGCTGAGAACCTGCCCAAGGTCTTCTTAGCATCTGATTAAATATGAATGTGGAGGTGGGGTGCTCACTCTCTTGGGATCCCTTCCCTGGAAACCCCCATTACTAAAACATGGCAAAGAGGGCTAGAAACAGGGCCAGCCATTACCTATTAATTCTTAATAGACTGGCGGATTATAATGATACTTGGATGATGAAAAGGGATGAGTAGACAGGATCCTGTCTGAACCTAAGATCCAATCTGAATAAAAGCCAAGAGCTGAAACGATACCCTAAGAGACACCAGACACCCTGGGAGACACTCAGTACTCCATTTGTACTAAGCCCAGACAGGTCCGAGTGGGGAACTCCCTGGCCGTGTCTGATGGGCTCCCTGTGCTCACAGTCCATGACTCAAAGCACCAGTCTAAACAGGTGCGGTTGCCAAACTCTTCTATGGGCTTGTGCCTGAGACTTTTCCATCTGCTCTGTCTGTCTTTGTAGCCCCTAATATTTGATGCTTGTCCGACAATCAAGCCTGGAACTACTCTGGCATCTTCCATAGGAGGATACTAAGGTCATGTGCTAAAATGCACTGGAAATGAGACAATCCAGAATCCATTGTGGGCCGTGACATATTCAGTGCCATTTTCAATGGACTGGCACTGGCTGCTTGGAAGGCTGTGTTGAGGACTCTGGAGTCATTTCCAAGCCCAGTGGGAACAGGGTAATAATCATTGGCTTATGATGTTTTCCAGAAATAAGGGGTAAGAATGAGAATAGAAGTGTGTCTTACTTTTGTCACATTTGAGAGAAGCTCTCTGTCTTTCTAGTGTGGACAAGAATGTCCTGTTTGTGCAATTAGATCAACTTCCTGTATCCTAGCTGCAAAGGGACAATCTCTGCCTCACAAAACAACCAAGCTCTAGGACTCTTCCTAGAAAGAGGAAGAAGGAGGAGGAGGAGGAATACTTTGAAGGAAACAGACTATGGGCAAGACTTGGAGGAATTAACTTAGGTCCAGCCTCATGAAGACTATATGGCTCCTGGCCACACCTCATGCAATGCTTGATATGGTCTCACCAATACCATTATCCCGAGTCATCCTGGGGCATGGACACTTGAGTCTATTCTGAACATCTGGATCCTAGAGTTGGCTCCTGTCTTGATTTCTTTCTCTGCACAAGCTTAACACAATTCTTTAATAATGTTCCTCCCCCAGATCAGAATCTGGCTTCTCTAAGAACCCAGAAATGTTCTCCAGTGTCTCTTTGTTCTCTAGTTTTGGTGTAATCAGTAATGTTCCTTCATGTTTACCTACTTCAATCCCTTCACTTTGTATTTTAGTCACCTTTTCCATTGCTGTGACTAAAAGACCTGACAAGAACAATTTTAGAGGAGGTAAAGTTTATTTTGGGCTCATGTCTTCAAAGGTCTCAGTCCATAAACAGCCAGCCTCATTCCTCAGGGATCAATGTGAAGCAGAACACCACAGAGGAAGAATGTGTAGAGGAAAGAGGTTTGGAACATTACACCAGGAAGCAGAGAGAGAGACTTCACTTGCCTGAGACAAAATATGTATCCCAAAGACACACCCCCAATGACCTATGTCCTTTGGCCACACCCTCCCTGCCTTCTAGTTACCACTCGGTGAATCCCTACCAGGATATTAGTTCACTGAACAGGTTAAGGCTCTCATACTCAATCATTTCACCTCAAAACCTTCTTGCATTGTCTCACACATGAACTTTTGGGGGACACCTCACATCTAAACCATAACAATTTTCAAAGACAAAGATGAAGAAAAGACAAGACATTACAGAGGCCACCCAGAGATACAGCAATAGGAGCGCTATCGTTCTGACCTCTTGCCTCCTAGTCCAAGGCTCTTTCCTGTGTGATGTATGATTTGTATTTCCAGGACCAACTCCAGAGAACCATGTCATCGTTGTAAGACATCTGGTATTTATGGCTTTCATAACTACAGTGGAAGCCCCTCGATGAAGACCTAGGAATATCTATGAGAGAGGTCCCAGCATATCTGAAGAACCATGGAAAAGTCATCATGCTTTAAATTTGATACAGTTCAAGAATTCACAAGAGCCCTGTCCCAATCAGCTTTCCATTGCTATAATAAAATGACTGACAGAAGTAAACTCAGAAGAGGAAAGATTTATTTGGGCCCACAGTCTCAGAGATTTCAGTCCCTCATAGGTGGGCTCTGTTGATTCTGGTTCTGAGGAGAGGGAGAACAACATGGTGGAGGAAAACTATTCCTCCCACAGTGGCTACAAAGAACAGAGAGAGAGAGCAAGAGGTCAAGGATAAGATATAGCCTTCCAAGGCACACCCCCAGTAACTTAATTCTTCCAACTACACTCCACCTAATTCCTACCAACTCTCAATTCAATTTTCAGTCCATCAATGGGTTAACCCACTGATGGGGTTAGCATACTCATAATCCAATCATTTCCTAAAAGTTCCACCTCTGAACATCCCTGCATTGGGATCAGAGCCTTCAAACACAAGCCTTTTGGGAATATTCGAGATCCAAATCATAATAAGTAACCAAGCCAGAACTTTGGAAAACTAGGATTCATAAATGATCAGGAATGAAGATTGCACCAAAATCTGTCAGCCACCTCACCCTAAGATAGAGGAATAACACTGAGGGGAGGACCCTTAAAATGGCATATAAAGACATATAAATGTATTTCAAAATCACCTGTTCACTCGTCCAAAGCTTCCCTACCTGACAAGAACTAGGTCTGACTGGGTGAGATGGTGCATGCCTAGAATCCCAGCTACTAAGGAGGATGAAGCAGGAGGATTGCAAGTTTAGTCTGGCCTCAGCATTTTAGTGAAACCCTGTCCCAAATAATAAATAACAAATGTCCAGGGATGTAACTCAGTGGTAGAGTGCCCTGTGTTCAGTACTGGGGTGAGTGGGGGAAAGAATGGGGCCAATCTTCTTGCCCATGCTTTTCCCACCTACACTCCCCGGTATCTAGAACACAGCTAGGCATGTGACTTGTGTTTCAGAAAGAGATCATGGGAGGCCTGTGGTCTGGTAGTGACACTGAACTCCTTAATTGTACAACTTTCACAGCCCATAGAGTTCAATGGGAAAGAAAATAGAATCAGGAGCCAGCTGACCCCACTTCCAATTTCACCTGTAACACAGGCCCTGACAATTTCCTGGACCTGCCACTCAACTTCCTCTTCTGTAGAATGGGGACACTAGCAGCACCTATCTCACAAAGTCATTTCAGTGTGTCTTTTGAATTCATGGATTCTCGAGGCAAGCTGCGAGAGGACATCTACAAGTTTGAATGCTAGAGGAAAGTGGAGAGGAGCTGATAATGTAGTAATAGAAATTTGCTTGCTTCTCAGGATCTCCAGTCCATCTTGGGGGCAAAGTACCTAATTTTGGTTTGGAAAGCTGCCCCTCTACCATGCCCAGGCTTCAAAATTTGGAAGGAGCACTGTCTGCTGCACCTGATGACTCAAAGGGTCTTCTTTCCAGGCAGCAGTTGAGCAGGGACACAGGTCTTAAGTCTATCCCATCAGGAATGTTCTTCACATTATGTCGCTATGAACGACTGAGGCCCTTTTACACTGCAGATAAATCTGGAAAGAGCTGATGGCAGCCACTTTACAAGAGGGGGCAAGTCCACCTGGAATAGAAACAACACTAAAAAACAACTTTTCAACCAAGAGGACAAAAAACATCTTGATGACATCATCTGACCCCCTATAAAGAACTACATCTGAAGGCCGATTACTCATAGAATTTTCAGTTATATGAGCCAATAAATTCCCTTTTTGCTTAAGCCAGTTTGGGTTGGGTTTTCCATGACTTTCAACTGAAAAAATCTTTGATTACAGATAACTAATAACGGGAATATTTAAGAGTTTGACTTTGGATACAACTTTTTAGAACAACTGCCAAATCTAACACCTCAGCAGGGGGTTAATAGTTCATCAAAGCTTTGGACACTTTATTCAACTTCTGGGATAGTCTATTTCTTCCTGTAGGAAAAATTGATGATGAAACCACTATCATAGGGGTTTCTTTATTAATTAAATAGAGAAAATGACTAACATAGTGACTTGTTATTTTGGGGTCTCAGTCAATATACAGCAGGCAGCATGTGGGAGTTTCATTTAGGGGCGCATATGAAAGTATGTTTATAGTTTGGATTACAATTATTTCAAGATGAGCCTTAATGGACAGGATTGCAAAAGAAAGAGTACAGAAAATAGGATGGGTACTGGATGAAAGAGACATGTTTTGAAAAAGGAAGGAGATGGAAGGGAATTTGTTTTCCTCTTAAGAAAGCAAAATCATACTAAAACATACTGGCTCCCTGGAGCCTGGTATTCTAAAGCTGTGTCTCCTAGTTTTCCCAGAGTTAAGAATTGGATAGTGTACTGGTCCATAATCCATGTCCTAAGTCCCCCACCTCAGACTTGGTCCATGGGAATATCTAGGGAGCAAATCTGAGAATCTGCATTTTATAATCATTATCCAAAGTAAGTTTGGGGAAAACCTTCATAATATTCAAAATGCCTCATGTACATGATGAAACATTTCTTCCTACTATATTTTTGATTAGCATTATTGTCACTATTTTAGAAATCTAAGAAACAAAGAGAGCTTGAGAAATTTGGTTGGTGCCAGAAAATATTTAAGAAGCAAAATAGTCTGTAATTTTCAGTGCTGGACATTCATAAGCTCCAATTTTGAATTATGTTCCAGATTATCCAGAAAGAGGAAGCAGGTGGAAAGTACAGATGCTCAAAGTTGCTCATGGCTGTGATATCTAAATTAGAGAAAATGGGAGAAGGGGGAGCACCTTTGAGCTGGACACTGTGACACATGACCCGATTGCTCTTGAGGGACCTTCATGCTACTCTCAGCCATCTGCCCTTTTTGGAAATTTTCTGGTCTGAACAAAACTGCCTTGCCTGAAGTTATAGCCCATAGATAGTGACTGCTTAACATGGTCATGTTAAGGCCTATCTTTCTGCCCAGACTTGAGGCAATTGTGTAAGACCACCCTGGTCTCCATGTTCTACCTGGGGTCGGCTAGACCTTCATCAGAACTTCATGACAGTCAAATTCTCTCCCTGTCCTCTACTTTCTACCTCTGACTTCCACAAGTGTTGACCCTCAAGAGCACTTTGGAGTAGACCTGCCTGATAACCTTTGTCTCAGAGTCTTCCTCCCTTGAGACTCAACCAGAGACAACCATCCATTTGCAGAAAAGTGACGCTAGTGAAATATACTATTCCGTATATTCCACTGGATTGAATATGTTGTTGCTATTTAAATGTTATTTCTGATGAGTCTGGAAAAAAAAAGAAATGAAATCTAAATGATAAGATATAACTGATAAAAAGCAGAATACAAAATTCCATGCAGGCCATAATTTCCATTATGTAAAACTTATTCACAGGGGTTGGGCTAGAACAGATGCACGGAAACTAAGAAGTTGTTTGGGATGCAGAGGGGAGGTGGGTCATCTGCAATTTATCTTAGAAGCATTTAAAATCATTGTTATGACATCATTTCCACAACAGACAGAATGGTACACAGAATAATAAATTAGATATTGATCTGATAAAGAGAAGTCTTAATAAAAAGCCAATAGCAGATACATATCTTGTAGAAAACACTTCCTGGGAGAGAAGAGGTCCATCAGATCCTTATACCACGTGCCTCCACCTTGTTGCGTCCTAGCTGGAAGATCAGAGGCAGGAGCTGACGCAGGCAACTAAACCACAAAGCTTATTCATGTTCTTCTGCCTGGTGGGTCTTCAGGGAGACAGTGCTGTCGTTCACCTTGGTCACGTTCAGCCCACAACAACAGGCACTCTTACTACCTTGGCTCAAAAAACCAATTGGTTATTGTTTGTGTTCTTGATAATAACAATTCTAATCAGAGTAAGATGAAATCTTAGAGTTGTTTACTACAGTAATGCAGCCACATCAATGTTTATAGCAGCTCAATTCACCATAGCTAGACTGTGGAACCAACCTAGATGCCCTTCAACAGATGAACGGATAAAGAGGCTGTGGTATATATACAATGGAATACTACTCAGCCATAAAGAAGAATAATATTATGGCATTTGCAGACAAATGGATGGAATTGGAGATTATCGTGCTAAGTGCTAAGTGAAACAAGCCAATCCCAAAAAAACAAAGCCCAAATGTCTTCCCTGATAAGAGGATGACAATATAAAATCTGGTTGAAGGGATGGGGGATGAAAGAAGAATGGAATAACTTTAGATTATGTACAGGGAAATGAGAGGAGGAGGGATGGGGGTACGAAAAGTGGTGGAATGAGACAGGCATCATTACCTTATGTACATGTATGATTAACAATAATGATATGAATGTACATCATGCACAACCATAGAAATGAAAATTTGAACCCCATATGTGTACAATGAATCAAAATGAAGTCTGTTAAAAAAAATTTAAAAAAAAAATAACAAAAAAACAATCTGACTTGTACATCGGAGCATCAGTAAGTGCCCCATTCCATAAAGTCTATCAACCCAATCCTCAAACAAGTCTCCTCCCCAGTTTTTTGCCCCAAACCTGGAGTTGAGCTGAGGCAAGAAAAGGCTCCAGAAGGGTTAAGAAGAGTTGCACCTTAATGAAGAGGTTCCTCAGAAAATCAAACACAGGCCCGTCTGGGGGCTTAAGCCTGTAATCCCAGCTTCTCCGGAAGTTGAGGCAGGAGGATCACAAGTTCAAGACCAGCCTTGGGAACTTAGACCCTGACTCAAAAATGTAAAACAAAATTGAAAGGACTGGGGATTTAGCATAAAGCATCCCTGGGTTCAATCCCCAGAACCAAAAATAAATAAATAAACAACAACAACACAACACAAAACAAAAAAACCCACAGAACTACCACATAATCCAGCATTTCCATTTCTAGGTCTATAACCAATAGAATTGAAAGCAGGGACATGACTAGATACTCCCATACCGGCGTCCATAACAGCCCTGTTCACAAAGAGGCGGAAGAAACTCATGTGTCCACTGATGGATGAATGGCTAACCAAACTGTGGTCTAAACGTGCAATGGAGGATCATCCAACCCTAGAATGGAAAATAAACAGGACACTTGCAAGAAGGAGCCAGGAGAACAGTAAGCTAAGTGAAGTAAGTCAGATCAAAAAGCACCAATGCTTTATGATCCCACTTCTCTGCAGTTCCCAAAAATAGTCAAAAACATAGCAACAGAAAGGAGAGAGGAGTGAGGGGTTCCTATTTTCCTAGACACAGTTTCAGTTTGAAAAGATGAAAAAAATTCTGCAGATGAGTGGCGGTGGTGGCTGTGTGGCCCTGTCGATGCACTTAGGGCCACCAAACAGCACATTTCCAAAATAGGGCTAAGAGGGTCAATTTTATGTTTTGTATCCCGAACCACAGTTTCAACGCTAAACACGGAAAAAAGGCGGGAGGGGCACCCTCTTTCCCTGCTCCTGATCCCCAGTTAGCTGGTGACCAAAAATAGATGCACGGCATTAGCATTGCGCACGTCTTCTTGTTAATTGTCTTGTTCTAGATGCAGATGTTTCTCACTCACAGACCGCGTTTTTGGGGGAATAGGCATACCAAATGTGCTGGTTTGGCATTTTTGAACCCAGTAAAACTCTGATTAGCGTGAGTGGTGTCGCTCTGCAGAGATAAACATCAAACCCAGGAGAGCGGCAGCCTTTGTCTTGCACAAGCTCTGACTTAACAAGACCTCTTTCAAGCTGAATGCCTGTGGAATCAGGCATCTTCTTTGTTCCCTGCAATTCTATTTTTTAATGCTTAGGAGGGATATGTGCGTGTGTGTTTTTTTCTCTCTCATTTTTTGCTCTTTCCTTTTTTAAATCTTTTTGCCTACCTAAGGTGGAAAAAAAAAAAAAAAAGACAGAAATGATCAGTGAGCTAGTTATTGCTCCAGTCCTAAAAGGGATAAGGAGTGGGCCAGGCTTGCAGAGTCTCTTACCTAAAATATCCTAAAATACGAAAAAGAGGAGCAAAGAGCCCAGGGAGGGCAGTCTTCCTGCGCATTGACTCTCTCACGTGCCTTTTGCTCTCACTTTTGATCAGAGGTCCCGCTGATCTTCAAAGCACGTGTCAACCAATAGGGGCCCAAGGAAAAATTAAATGAGAGAATCTATAGCTCAGAAAAAGGCTGGGTCTCTAAAATAGAAAGTGCTGGGTTTGACTCTCTCTGCTGGATCATTAACTGACTATATGACTTTATTCATCTGCTAAATTCCAGTCTCATCATCTGTAAAGTGGGGGTAATAATAGCATTTATTTCACAAGGTAGTTGTGAAGATAAAAAACAGATAATCCCTAGAGAGCACCTAGCACCCAGCAGGGTGCACAGGAAGAGCTCGGCATAGTTTAACTCCTTTGATATAAAGTCCATTTTATATTAGCAACTCTTGGTCCTCTGAGGAAGAGAAAGCATAGTTGATCCCGAAGAAAGACCTGTGCACCACACGATGTAAAAAAATCCCACAGATAACACGACTCACTTAAAGAGATGTGCAATGGAATTTGAGGAGGTATATCTCATTTTCAAAAGGCTCATCTCCTCCCCGATGTTGGGCAATCGTGATTTTCCACACACGGGCAAGATTTTTATAGACTTCTCTTAATAGCAATGTGCAAGGATCAGTAACAGTGACAATATATTGTCTCATGACTCCAAATTCAACTCTCCTTAAAAGTACCGGAGCAAAATGCCAGCTAAGTGTGGAATTTACTGATTTAGCTGTGGAGGGAAGAAATTCTGCAGATCAGATCAATACAGCCAGTAAAAACAAACTGCAGAATCCCCATTTTCTGCCGGAGGTCTGTAAGTGAGGGCGTTAGACAAAGCACCTGAATTATTCCTGAGCACTTCATCTTCAGAGCCTGGAAATGGTACTTTAAACTCATTACAGGGAAAGACTATGATTTTAGGTCACTGTGATTCAGTTATAGGTCCTGTACAAAAAGTTCTAGTTAACATTGTTGGGCAAAAAATTAGATACCAGAAGAGAAGAGTTTTAATCAGAGTGCTGGGATGGACCCAATTCCCAAATGAATTCTTTCAATGATGTTAGCCACGTCTCCTGTAACGTGAAGGTATAAACTTATAAGATCCATTGTTATCCCTTTTAGCAACTGGCAATCATATTCAAAAGCATAATTTTCCATGATTATTTTAAAAACAATTTTATCATTATCATCATATTTTCACTAATAAAAATACTTCTGCACAATAGCAGTTCCCCTTTCATCTGCCTCAGGAAGCTGCCAGTTTGAAGATTAACCATGTACAGTTGTTAAGACAACTGACAATATCACAAAGATATTACTGCACTTCTGACACACGCAATTGAGAAGGTGTAAATTGGCGGCTATTTTGAAGGGCAATTTAGCCTTGTCCATCGTGATCTAAAATGTACATTTGCTTCAACCTGAGTACACTCCTGCTAAGTAACTCTGAGAAAAATACTCATCGATGCATCTAAATGTAGAAAAGCCCTATAAAGTTCTGCAAACCCTTTTGTGTGTTAGTGAAAACTCGACATATAATCTGAATACCCTTCATTTGGTGAGTGGCTAAATAAAATGCATTCATCCATCATGTTAAATATGTTTCAAGAATAGAACAAGGAAAATGAAAACATGCAAATAGGAAGGAAATGATTCTACCATCAGTAGTGGGCTAACATGCATTTAACAATTGTATCATGTTGAGGGGAATAAAAAGGTCCAGTTAGCAGTGTTGGCTGCTAACTACGGTGTAAATACTCCTTGTGGTCTAAATATCTCAACATGTCCAGCTTCAAGCCACCAATAAAATCCCTGAATGTGGAATTAGGAAGAAATGCACACTATTGGCTTTTGCAAGCTGGTCCTCGTCAGCACCAGCATACCAGTGTCAACATATCATGAAGTGAATTAAGAAAGCAGCAGGACAATATGTACAAGGGAATCCATAACTAAGCTGATGGGGTGGGCTACACACCGACAGAGCAGGTTCCTGCTCAGGTGTGAGCCGCCTGGGAAAATCAAAAGTCTGAAATAATCAGTAAGAAATAAGACAAAGACAAAGATTAGATTTAAAAAGCAGAGTTCCTGATGAGTCTTCCATCCTGATAGGAACTGGTACTGAACAATTGAAAAAGGCCCCGATTCTTTATATAAGGGGGCTATATCAAAGGCAGGGGTAAGGTTTCAGTGGGAGAAGTTTTGTTTCCGTGCTTGTTTCTGGGTGTGGCAGGGGTCTTTCACTAAACAGGCTGATTGGCATTTGGCAGGCTACACCCATCTCCAGAAGGCTGTGCTTGAACTTGAGCAGTGAGCTAGGACAGGGCACCATGTGAATCAGGTGTTCTTGAAACAGTGTATTCCAACTGGGAGTTCCCAAAACCAGGCTTCCCTGCCTAATGGCTCAAACATCTCTCAGGTCCCATACATGGCCCATGGATGGCTTCCCCCACTAAACTTTGTATCTAGTTGTGCATTTATTTATTTATTTTTGTTCTTTTCAGTTATCCATAACAGTAGAATGTATTTTGACATATCATACGTACATGGGATATAACTTTCCATGCTTGTGGCTATACATGATGTGGAGTTACACTAGTCATGTGTTCATATATGAACATAGGAAAGTTATATCTGATTCATTCCACCTTCCTCCCTTCCCTTCATTCCCCTTTGTCTAATCAAATGAACTTCTATCTCTCCCACTTACTATGTGTTAGCCTCTTAATATCAGAGACAACATTCAGAATTTGTTTTTTGGGGGACTGGCTTATTTCACTTAGCATGCTATTCTCCAGTTCATCCATTTACCAGCAAATGCCATAATTTCATTCTTCTTTACAGCTGAGTAATATTCCATTGTGGGTATATACCACATTTTCTTTATCCATTCATGTGATGAAGGACACCTAGGTTGATTCCATAGCTTAGCCATTGTGAATTGAACTGCTATAAACATTGATGCAGCCATGTCACTATAGTATGCTGACTTTAAGTCCTTTGGGTATATGCCAAGGAGTGGGATAACTTGGTCAAATGGTGGTTCCATTCCAAGTTTTCTGAGGAATCTCCATACTGCTTTCCAGAGTGGTTGCACTAATTTGCATTCCCACAAGCAATGCATGAGTGTTCCTTTTCCCCACATTCTCACCAACATTTATTTTTACTTGTACTGTTGATAATTGCCATTCTGACTGGAGCAAGATGAAATCTTAGTGTACTTTTAATTTGCATTACTCTAATTGCTATTGATGTTGAACATTTTTTCATATATTTGCTGACCAATCGTATTTCTTCTGTGAAGTGTCTGTTCAGTTCCTTTGCCCATTTGTCAATTGGGTTATTTGTTTTTTTAGTGTTAAGTTTTTTGAGTTCTCTAAATATCTTGGAGATTATCTAGTTGCACTTTTATGTATGCATCTACATTAAAAAATTGGTCAGTGGATCACCTCTGCAGAGAGAAATGAACTTATTAGTGGAGGGGATGTTTGGTAAGTGATGAATTTTGCTTTCTATCATTTAAACTACTTCAAACTGAAAATGTGTTCACTATGTGATTAAAATAAATTGAAAATAATAACAATTACATATACCATGTCCTAGAAAAGGCCATTGAGATTTTGATGAATTGGCCTGAGATACATTGAAAGACAGGAAGGAAGAAAGGAAAGAAGGATGGATTTAAATATAACAAAGTTAGTTTGGTGATAATTTTTAGTATAATTTTTGATACCAGTATAAAGTGAAGTCTGTAAAAAAAGAAAAAAAAAGGAAGAAAAGGGTAGTTTGAGTGGATGGGTGTCTGTGGATAACATGCCAGGCTTGTACAGGTGCTGCTGAGGTTTGGTTAAGGTTTAAGAGAAGAGAATGAAGGACAAGGGGAGACTGGAGGTGGGGAAAGGCAGCGAGAATAAAGGCCAAAACAAGGTCAGGAGCCTTTTGGTGTCTCAGCTTGGTCAGAGGAGAGAAGTCATGAGAGGATAGGGAGCAGCCGCAGAGTGTGATCCACTCAGGCAGGTGAGGGCAGTACACACGGTGTGGCACCATCCAGATCCCTCTTCAAGACCAAAGCACCCATTTACCAGCTGCTAGGTGAGATGCTACTGATGGCTAAGACCTGGACTCCTCTCTGGGAGAGGCATTTGGCTGAAGAAAGTTGGCCAACTCAACACTAGGTTCCATCTATAAGTTGAAGTTGATTCCAATCAACGGTCAGTGCAGAGGGGGCCAAATGCTTGGCCATTTGCATTAATTCAGGATATCTCTGATGTCCACCATGGCTTCCTGGTAGGATTGGCTGAAGTGCTGATGCAACTATATTACTATTCAACTCCTCCATCTTCCCAGTCTTGATGTCCTCACTTCCTTATAGTGATTTTCCCAGGAGAGCTCATCAGTAAATCTCAGAGCCTCCAAGTCTATTTCCCAAAAAGAAATCACAACCTGTTATAAAGAGAGGTCAAATTTAGGGAAGGTTTTCCAGGCCAGGGAGGCAGGGCTAGAGTTTCAATCTCAGATACTCTGAATTAGAACTCCAGGTGATGTAGAGATGAACAAGATTCAGAGGGGCATTCCCACTCAAAGGAAGATGCCCTGCAAGTGTTGCTAAACTTGAAATGAACTTTGGAACCCTCCTGGGAGACTCTTACAAGTCCACATGCCCACTGCTTCAGCAGTGTGTTCCCATCAAAGGTAGCTGCTCTCCTTCTCTATTAACCTCCAGCAAGGATCTAGTGTTAGCCATTTCTCTGTTCTACTTGCAGAAATCTGCACTGGAACATGAAGTTATAAACCCCCAATGCAGTATCCATTGTGAAGGCTAAGGAGTGGGACAGGTTCCATAATGTCCTCCTTGGCCCTCTTCACCTGAAGGCCCTGCTCTTCACAATATGCCAGGCATTCACCATACCCAAGGGCTTACAGCTTGTAAGCAGTGGTGCCTAATCTGCTGCTATCATTTCAGTATTCTTTCTAGATCCAAAGTCATAGTAAGGAGAATACTGGAAGTTTCTTATCAGGACTTGATGATGAATTGAATGAGGCAAGGAAGAAGAAATAAAGGTATTGAAAATACCTTCCTGGGTTTCTGCCATGCAAGTTCATCTCAGAAGTAAGAAAACCTTAAATGGAGCCTTCAGCAATTGTCACATCTAGTGGCAGAATCTGGGAAAAGGGTGCAAAAGGACAGAGCAGATTCTTCAACATTAGCAAAGCCAAGGGAAAGTGGTGTCACCAATGCCAATGGAAGGAGCCTTCTGGAAAGAGAGGGAGTGTTCCATGGCGTTGAATGCCATGAAGAGGTCAAGGGAGACAATGACAGATAAAGGTCT
The DNA here is from genome assembly GCA_020662805.1 of Glaucomys volans. Classification (NCBI taxonomy): domain Eukaryota; kingdom Metazoa; phylum Chordata; class Mammalia; order Rodentia; family Sciuridae; genus Glaucomys; species Glaucomys volans. The sequence goes on from JAJEJO010005815.1 coordinate 305,979, forward strand.
ATTGGGTTTAGCAATGTGGAAGGTCACCACATTTGTGATGAGTGATGAGAAAAGAAACCAGATTAGTATGGACTGAGAAGTGAATGGGAGGTGGGGGGGAAATGTGGAGCCCTGATGTGCACACAGCTCTTCAGAGAAATTCAATTATGAAGGAAGCAGAAGAGATGAGACGGAACCTCAGTGAGGACAGAGGTCTAACAAGGGAGGACTTTGGTGGTTGTTCAGTGCTTGATTTGAGCATTGTTAAAATAGATAAAGTAAGGAGGCCCAGAGTACAGCTGAGGGGCAGCTGCTTTGCTGTGGAGGCAGGAAGACAGGGGAGGCCTGTTGGTATGTCCCTCAGCCAGACAGGGAGCAGAGCTGATCTAATGGAACCAGGTACCACAGTCATCTGCTGAAAGGAAGGGATGAGGACCAGGAATATAAAGTTTGGGGAAAGCAGAAAAGAAATGAACTAGTTCTTGGAAACTTGGGAACATAGGCAACTCACTGGACAACTGCAAGAGAATGTTAAGGTCTAGGCTGAGCTCAGGGGACACAAGTTTACAGGGAAAACAATTTCTCCTGTTACACGAACTTATCCAATTTGGGGACCCTGGGCTACTGGACAGAAGAAGCTAGCTTAACAACTCCGCCACCCAGTCACAGTGAGACTGGGGCCACCATTCCCGCAGCCAGGCTGTGGTTAACATCTGTAGAAGAGGGCTGAGCACACACATCCTTGGCTACAGGAGAACCGACAGAGAGATCAGAGAGAAAAGAACTTGGAGAACATAAATGTGCTGTGTGCTTCTTAAAGTATCAGGGCCCAGGCCACTGCTTGTGTCTCTGAGGTCCTAATAAATCTCAGTGGGAGATAAGAAGGGTCAGTCGATAATGGAAGGCAGCTAAATGAGCATGACCCAGTCCGTACCCAGGGCAGGAGAAATTCCGGTAAGTAGTGTTCCGAGAAGTCTTTGACCCCACTCAAAGGCACCAGAGAAGGTGACTCCTCAGAACGATGGGGGAGGAGCCCTGTCCCAGCCTCTCAAATTGGCTGGCAGAAGTCAATGTCACGCAGTGGGTCTGAACATGGCCTAAACGTCTACACCACAGAGGAAAGTGATTCAGAATTCTTGCTTCCCCTCTTGGTGAGCTCAGGTAGGTCCTAAATTTTGACTGAGCTCCCTCCACATTGGAGGAACCTAATTATGTTGTAAAAAAAACATCTGGTTCCTGAGTTTGACAGGTATTACAATTACCATAGTGATTAATACTTCCCATGAAATGCCTGGAATCTTCCACCCTAACCTGATCTCTATTGGATGCATGTTCAGGCTGGACCCAAAGGGAAAGTGTGGTTTAAAACTGGTTGATCTCTATCCCCAGTCCCAACACTATACACACACACACACACACACACACACACAAACTTCTTCTAACACATCATGATCTTTTCCACCTCACACTTAAAGTTTGCGGCAATGTCTGTCTAGAATGTCCAAAATGTCCTTCCTCCATGTTTTCTTGGGAGTACTTTGTTCCCATCCTTTACACCCCTGCTGAGACAGGTAACTCTGGCAGAGGTCTTCATGTAATTTTGTTACATGCTAAGCCCCAAATGTGATGTCTTGAATATTCTGAGGTAGGGCATCATTATGAAGGTAAAAAGGGACATGTGGCAGATTTTTCAGCAGAGGAGAGACTTGTTTGAACCCGAGCTTTATATAAATCCTGTGTGTGGTGTTTTGTAAGGCGAATTTAAAAAAAAAACAAAAAAAAAACTGCAAGCTAGGAAACCAATTATGAGGTCATGGCAAAAGCGGAGATAAGATGTAAAATAGATCGAGGATAGTGATGGAGAAAATTGATGGAAACAGGACGTGAATCACTGAATAAATGAACATATATAAACACACACGTGCATTTGCCTCAAATACAGAACATGCTCAGATCTAAGCAGAAAGAAAGGAGAGTTAACAACAAACTCGCATGTGACAGTGCATGTGCCTTGAAGGTTTCATTTGGATTTTTGTATTTTAGGTCCACTAAGGTTTCATTTGGATTTTTGTATTTTAGGTCCAGTACAGAAAAAAAAAAATATTATCCCCCCCATTCCCTCAATCTATGGATGAAGAAGTCAGGTTTGCATCTGAAAATCAGCTCGTTATTGATTTTAAACTCGTTAATATTCATGAAACTCTATCAAGAGGTAGGAGATTTTAACATAGTGGCCCCCACACTCTAAATCAATTCCCATTGATTTTGATCAGCTTCTTCCATCTGAGCATTTACGTTGCTCCCTTGCCTGAAAACCTGCTCCCAACGTCCTTCGAAACACTTATGGGGTCAGGAGCTGCCTGCCATTGTCTGGACTTCGGGTGCACTCCAAGTGGGAGAGGTGGTGTGTGGGCAGCATGGGCCCCACTTTGGGGTGATGTGGATCTGGCTGCCCGTAAATCTGTCCATCCACAAAGCCACTCTCCCATGAATTCCCAGCTAGTGGGAAGGAAGAAAGAGTCCTTGCCACTTTCAGGCACATGTCAATTTCACAACAAAGTTGATTTTTCCAAAAACTGAAATGCTACCTGGTTTTCTAGGCTTCTAACAAGTTCAAAGGACAATCCTTTATGTCCTCAGATACAACCGAGCACAGAGCAAGAGTTTGCAACCAAATCCACAGGGACTCTGACTCTGACTACTGACTTCTCCCTGACCAGCCCAAGGAACAGCCCTAGGGCTTGAGTCTTTCTTGACAATCAGGGTTTCCTCTGAGGGTCTGAAAAGTCAATTCCAGTGACTTTCTTTTGTTATTATTTTTCTCTTCTTTTTATTCCATGTATTTTAAATTTTTCATTGAATTTTCTTTTATTAATGAAGTTACTTGCCTGATATATCAGAAAAACGTATGTCCAAATGATGCTCCGTGGGGCAGCATCAGCTCCTGGTAATCCCCCAGGGAAGGTGGGGCTTGAGACCACCAGTCTAAAGTGATACCTCAACTCTTATCCTGGCACACACAGTGGAAAACCCCTGAGACCCCAGGATGAGAGGGGGCTATGCCTCTGCTCTGCCTTGGTCTGTTCACTGGCTACGCAGACCTGCCAAACACTGAAGAGAGCAGCTTCAAACCTCCTCCTTCGTTGCCTTGACACTTGCTTCCTTACCTCTGCTCCTAGCTGCTCTCAGGATGCAGCACCTTCTCCACTTCTTCATTCTTTCAAACACACACACACACACACACACACACACACACACACACACACACAACTTGGCTCTGAGCTTCCATGATGAAGAAAAGAAATACATACCAATAAAGGCCAGGCCCATCCCACTTATGAAAACACTATTTTTGATCTTTCTGCTCTTTGATTCAACACATTTATTTTCTGATGACCTACCATGGGCTAGGCACTATTCTAGGAGCTGGGAATTCAGTAGGGAACAAGAGAGAAGGACCCTCTGTGCTCTTGGTGGACAGACTCTAAGGTGAGCACCATGATCCCTACCTCCTGGCATCCACACCCTGTGTCATTTCTTGCCCTTAAGTGTGGGTGGGAACAGGGACTTGCTTTAACCAATAGACAACTGAAAACTAAAGGGATTACTCCATGATTTGATATCTAAAACTCAAAAGTCCATCTTGCTGAAAGATGTTCACCCTTGCCAAACATCCTATGGAGAAAGGCAGGTGGCACAAGACTGAGGGAGGGCGACCTCCGGTCAACAGCCAGCAAGAAAATGAGTTCTACCCACAACAACATAAACAGATGCTTCCCTGTGTAAAAACACATGCATTTTATCATAGGTCACCCACACTGGCTAGAACCAGAATTTGAAACTGAGTCAGTCAAATTCAAATCCATGCTACTTGGGTTTTCTTTCACTGTTTCCTTGCTCTGCATAAAACTATAGCCCAAGTCTTCCCTTTTTTGTTATTAGGCATTCTAATTTAGGAACTCTTCTTCTGAGTTGTCCTTCCATTTGTTCCTCCCAGTATTTATTAGGCACGTGCTTTGTGTGAACTTGTTGCAGACTTCAGAAGTACAGAGACAGCTAAGACGGCCCACTTGGCCATGTCCCACTGAAGATGTTAGATGCTGAGTAGCCCTGGCCACGGCACATCTGCATCATTCGCGTTGGTGTGTCTACTACTGGAGAGAGCCTGGAACCTGGTAGATGCTCCTTTTTGTTTCTTTACTTTCTGTGGCTCTTCACATTGCAGATGGGAGCTTCCTTTGCCCTCGTAGGCAGTGTTATCCTCAGCTCCATGAGGCGACTGCTAAATGCACCATCACTTTCACACTCCACACCCTTGCCTGTGATCCCCTTGCCACCGGAATGTGCCTCTGCTCTGCCTGCAGCTCTTACCAACTCTTCAAAGTCCTGGGAGGGCCCCTCCATTCTGCAGCTACTCCTTCCTCTACCAGCATAGTTACATATGCTCAGCTCACCTTTCCCTCTGTTGGCGACTTTGCACATTTCCATTTACAGTATGTAACATCTTTCCTTTACTATTTTTAAAATTTCTTTCCTCCACTAGTTGAGGAGTATCTTTGAAATCCAGCTCCCAACTCAGCACAGAGACTCAGGTCAACAAATGCAGAATGAACCAAAGTCAGCTCATTCACTTCACATGTATTGATTAGTCACAATTCTACATGCCAGGAATTTTTCTAGGTTTGGGATTCAGCTGTGAGGAAAAAAGAAAAAAACAAACAGGCAAAAAGTCCCTGCCCTGGTGGATCTTAGATGATATTGATTCCAATTGAAATGTGTTTCTGTGGGATCCCTCTGGCCAGGTTTTAATTAATTTCCTTTGCACTATCTTTCAATTTGATGCCAAGCCCTGGCTGCATGACATGGGATTTACCTTGGGAAGCCAGTTTGTGCAAATATCTCTCCGAGCTCTGGGAAATCCTGGAGAAGCCTGAAAAGTGAGAAGCCCATGTTGTTAACAGATAGACCCGTGCGAATCTGTCCAAATGAAGTTGTCTACTCAGACGCCGCTCCTGCGGGAAGCCGGGCTCCTGCTCAGCGAGGCTGCCAAGCTTCCAACTATTCTCATACTCTTATTTTGGAACTGTAGGTGGAATTCATGGCACATTTGTGAACAGACTCAATGGGTGGAAATGTCCCTTTTCAAGGCTTCATTTGCCACTAGATAAATGCCAAGTCATGCTTCCTAGACAAGGGAGCTGAACGAGCTTTACCGATATGGTTGTGTGGGAGCAAGAAGAAGCCCACGTGTGTGTCAGTGTCCTTAATGTAGGGACCTCACCTCCCAGCAGACGCCCTATATAGGACACACTGTGACCTACATCTCATTGGTCACTTTGGTTCCCTCATTAGGTAGGAAGATGAGAGAGATTAACACCCGCTTTGGTCCCTGCAAGGAGAGGAAGATGTGGCCGTACGGAGAGCCCCCTGGGTTTAGCAGGCACACTTATGATCACTTGGGAAGATGGCAGCAAGGGGACTCTGCTGGGACAATGCGTCTGTCCCCACAGTCCACCGGGTGCCTCCATGTTGCCCCAAGACTCAGCACATGGGGAGCTGAGGCACCACTCCTCCAAAGCGCAGGTCAGAACCAATCAGTAATTAAATTACCTCGTGGGATGGAAATTCTCCCTGCCTCTGCTTGGACATAGTGTTCAAATTGACAGCAAATACCCCAAAATGTTAGAAGTAATCTCCAGGTAGTAGAGGTTGGGTTTCTTTGCATATTCTTTTATATGCATATCTGTGATGTCTGATTCTTTTATTATTAATGATAAGAAAAAAATCTCATTGAAAAACAATACTTGCAAAATAGATTGAACCGAAGGCCACTATGCTGAGTGAAATAAGCCAGACACAGAACGACAGGTACCAACCACATGTTCTCTGTCTCATATGGAAGTTAAATGTCAAGTGGAAGGTAGAATATTAATAACTAGAGGTTTGGAAAGATTGAGGGGAGGATGGAAATAGGCTGAGTTTGATTACTGTGCATGATAGGTATGTGTTGAAATAGCACACTGAACACCATTAACACGTACAATAATATACATCAATCAAAAATAAATTAAGCCAGCATAATGGTGCATGCCTATATTCCCAGCAGCTCAGGAGGCTGAGGCAGGAGGATCTCGAGTTCAAGCCAGCCTCAGCAAAGGCATGGCACTAAGCAACTCAGTGAGGCCCTTTCTCTAAATAAAATACAAAATAAGCCTGGGAATGTGGCTCAGTGGTTGAGTGCCCCTGAGTTTAATCCCCAGTACCAAAAATTAAAAATTTAAAAAGACAATAATAAAAAGTACTTGGATGTTCATATTGTCCAACAGACTTAATCTTAGCAGCTTTCTATTAGGATTTGATCCACACTACTGTCTTTTTTTAATTTAATTTTTTGATTCATTGAACACAAATGGAGTACAGCAATTGTTTTGGTGGTTGTACACAAAGTAGAGTCACCCCATCTGTGCATTCATACATGTACACAGGGCAATGATGTCTGTCACACATACTGTTATTATTCTTACCCCCCAACCTCAACCCCACCCCTCCCTTCCCTCTATGCTCTCTATCCTTTCTCCATTCTTGCCATCATTCCACCCCACATTATGCATCATCATTCACTTATCAGAGAGACCATTTGGCCTTTCGATTTTGGGGATTGGCTAATCTCAGCATAATAGTCTCCAACATCATCCATTTACCTACAAATACCATAATTTTTTTCTTCTTTATGGCTGAGTAATATTCCATTTTGTATATATACCACAGTTTCTTTATCCATTCATCTATTGAAGGACATCTATGTTGGTTCCACAATCTAACTATTATAAATTGAGCAGCTATGAACATTGATGTGGCTGCATCACTGTAGTAATCTGATTTTAAGTCCTTTGGGTAAAGGCCAAGGAATGGGATAGCTGGGTCAAATGGTGGATCCATTCCAAGTTTTCTAAGGAACCTCCACACTGCTTTCCAGAGTGGCTCCACCAACTTGCACTCCCGCCAGCAATGTATGAGTGTACCCTTTTCCCCACATCCTCGCCAACACCTGTTGTTGCCTCTATTCTTAATAAAAGACATTCTAATTGGGGTAAGATGAAATCTTAAGGTAGTTTTGATTTGCATTTCTCTTATAATAAGAGATGTTGAACATTTTTTCATAAATCTGTTGATTGCTTGTAGATCTTCCTCTGTAAAGTGTCTGTTCATTTCCTTGGCCCATTTATTGATTGGGTTATTAGTATTCTTGGTGTAAAGATTTTTGAGTACTTTGTAGATTCTGGAGATTAGTGCTCTATCTGGAGTGTGTGTGGCAAAGATTTTCTCCCACTCTGAAGGCTCTCTCTTCACATTGCTGATTGTTTCCTTTGCTGAGAAAAAGCTTTTTAGTTTCACTCTATCCCAATCATTGATTCCTGCTTTTATTTCTTGCGCTTAGGGAGTCATGTTAAAGAAATCTGGTCCTAGGCCAACGTGATGAAGATTTGGACCTATTTTCTCTTCTATTAGGTGCAGGGTCTCTGGTCTAATTTCTAGGTCCTTGATCCATTTTGAATTGAGTTTTGTACAGGGTGAGAGATATGGGTTTAGTTTCATTTTGCTGCATATGGATTTCCAGTTTTCCCAGCACCATTTGTTGAAGAGGCTGTCTTTTCTCCATTGCATGTTTTTGCCTCCGTTGTCAAGTATGAGATACCTGTACTTATTTGGGTTTGTCTCTGTGTCCTCTATTCTGTACCATTCATCTACCTGTCTATTTTGGTACCAATACCATGCTGTTTTTATCACTATTGCTCTGTAATATAGTTGGAGGTCTGGTATTGTGAAACCCCCTGCTTCGCTCTTCTTGCTAAGGATAGCTTTAGCAATTCTGGGTCTCTTATTCCTCCAAATGAATTTCACGATTGCTTGCTCTATTTCTATAAGGTACATCATTGGGATTTTAATTGGAATTGCATTGAATTTGTATAGCGCTTTTGGAAGTATGGCCATTTTGACAATATTAATTCTGCCTATCCAAGAACATGGGAGATCTTTCCATCTTCTCAGATTCTCTTTAACTTCTTTCTTTAGTGTTCTGTAGTTCTCATTGTAGAGGTCTTTAAAAGTCAACAAACCAATGACCTCACATTACAGCTCAAAGCCCTAGAAAAAGAGGAACAGATCATCACCCAAAGTAGTAGAAGACAGGAAAGAATCAAAATCAGAGCTGAAATCAATGAAATTTAAACAAAAGAAACAATTAAAAAAATTGACAAAATGTTGGTTCTTTGAAAAAATAAACAAAATTGATAAACCCTTAGCCTCACTAATGAAGAGAAGGAGAGAGAAACTCCAAATTACTAAAATTCGTGATGGAAATGGAAACATTACAACAGACACAATTGAAATACAAAACATAATAAGAAGTTACTTTGAAAATTTATACTCCAATAGAATAGAAAACCTCAAAGACATTAACAGGTTCCTAGAGACATATGAGCCACCCAAACTGAATCTGGAGGACATACACAACTTAAATACATCAATTTCAAGCAATGAAATAGAAGAAGTCATCAAAAGCCTACCAACAAAGAAAAGTCCAGGACCGGATGGATTCACAGCCGAGTTCTATAAGACCTTCAAAGAAGAGCTCATTCCAATACTCCTCAAAGTATTTCATAAAATAGAGGTGGAGGGAACCCTTCCAAACTCATTCTATGAAGCTAATATCACCCTGATACCAAAACCAGAGAAGGACACATCGAGGAAAGAAAATTTCAGACCAATATCCCTAATGAACATAGATGCAAAAATTCTTAACAAAATTTTAGCGAACTGCATACAAAAGCATATTTAAAAAAATAGTGCACCATGATCAAGTGGATTTCATCCCGGGGATGCAAGGTTGGTTCAATATCTGGAAATCAATAAATGTAATTCATCACATCGGCAGTCTTAAAGTCAAGAACCACATGACTATTTCAATAGATGCAGAAAAAGCATTTGATAAAATACAGCACCCATTCATGCTCAAAACACTAGAAAAAATAGGGATAGTGGGGACATTCCTTAACATTGTAAAGGCTATCTATGCTAAGCCCACAGCTAACATCATTGTAAATGGAGAAAAATTGAAAGCATTCCCCCTGAGAACTGGAACGAGGCAGGGATGCCCTCTTTCGCCACTATTATTCAACATTGTTCTTGAAACTCTAGCCAGAGCAATTAGACAGATCCAAGAAATTAGAAGAGTACGAATAGGAAAAGAAGAGCTCAAACTATCCCTATTTACTGATGACATGATTCTCTATTTACAAGACCCTAAGAATTCCACCAGAATTCTTCTGGAACAGAAAACTTCTGGAACTCATAAATGAATTCAGTAAAGTAGCCGGATATAAAATTAATGCTTATAAATCTAATGCATTTTTATTCATAAGTGATGCATCCTCTGAGAGAGAAATCAGGAAAACTACCCCATTCACAATAACCTCAAAAAATATAAAATACTTGGGAATCAATCTCACACTACTGTCTTGACCTTAAATATTTGTTCTTCTGTCACTTTATTTTTTATGTGACTTTGGACATATTATTTAATACCCTCTTTCCACTTCATTTTCCTCATCTGTAAATCAGGAATAACTATATCTATTGTTATATTATAATAATCTACAGGCTATTTTGAGGATAAAAATCAGGTAGTGCATGAAATCACTTAACACAGTATCCACTGGTAAATTCTCAATAAATGTCACTTATTGTTTTTGCTGTTAAAAATAACATCATTAAGACCATAAGCTGAAGATTGGCAAATTGTACAACCATCATAGATTGAATTACAATAACTTAACAGATATCCAACATAGGATAAAAAATCCCATGTGCCTTAGAGGTATTTCAATAGGATCTCAAGGTCTCCGTTTTGAGAATCTGATTCTGTTCACTCATTAATCCTGCTGCCTAGTATTTCGTTGCATGACCACACTACTGTGTGTGGCGTACTCCGGGTGTTGTGGACGGTGGATCCAATCCCCCTTGTTCATAAACAGCACAGACTGCAGTATATGTGTGCATGCCTGTGACAGATCGTGGAGGGTAAACACCTTGCAATAGAAGTGCCAGGTCATAAAGTGTGTACATCTTCGACTTTATTTGTTATTGCTAAATGGATCTCCAAACGAGTTGTGCCAATTTACAGTCACTCTGGCAATGTGCGAGAGGATCTCTTTCTCAACATACTCAGCAAAAATGGGCATCCTATAATGGGTGGGAAGTGGCATCTCATTTGAACTTGCATATCTGTGACTTATTAATGTGGGGAAGCTTTTCCCCATATACGTGTTGGTGATTTGATTTTCATATTTTATGCATCCGTTGCTTGTGGCCTTTGTCCATTTTTTTTTTCTGGTGGAATGTTTGTCTTTATATTATTGATTTATAGGAGCGCTTTGTATATTCCAGAGAGTAACCTTTTGTCAGTTATTGGTATGGATGTGTGTTGTCATATGAAAGACTTTATTTCATTTAGTCAGATTTATCAATCCTATCCTTTACATGTGGTGCTTTTTGTTTCCTTTTTTTTTTTTTTTTGGTAAATCAAACAATCTCTCTCTCCCAAGATCATACAGATATTCTCATAAATTGCCTCCTAAACTTTCTATTATTTTGGCATTTATTCCTTCTAGATTTGATGTGTGTACATGGTCTGAAGTAGGGATGGGATGCTCTTTTTTATATAAAGATCCCCACAACATTCATTGCATAGGACACTCTCTCTCACCAGCATTCATCTGTCATGCTACCTCCATCACTTACCAAGTTTCCATATGTGTTTAAGGGCTGTCTATTCTGTCCCTTTGATTTACTCACCTATCTCCAGACCAGATTTGCACTCCTTTAATTATCATATCTTTGAAATAAATCTTGCTGGATAGAAGAGTGAGACTCCCTTGCTGTTTCTTCACAAGTATCTTAGCTAGCTAGCCCTGACTGTTTTTTTTTTTTTTCTTTCAGTCATGAATATCTTAGAATAAATTTTATCAAGTTCCACCAAAACAAACAAACAAACAAAACCTGTTTGGGTTTGGATTAACTTGGTTTTGCTCTAAACAGAACCCATTGTTCATCAGAGGATAAAATGTACCTTTTGGAAAAGGAAGCAAGGGAGGACCTGGGGCAGCTTTGGGCTTTAGGACATCTGAGCCAGGAGTTTTCTTTGGCTTCCTGTGCTTCCTCAGTGCATGATACACTCTTGCACACCCAAAGAGAAGAGATGACATTCCTAGGTTCACAAGCTGAATTACCATCAAAGACCTTCTCAGCCTCCATCACCACCCCAACCTGGATCCTAGATGTGGCCACACTGGGCATGTGGGTACTGCTGCACCTTGGCTGCAGTGGACCAGCAGCTCCCAGGGCCCCAATCCAGACTTGAATTTCAGGGGCACATTTCAGGGATGTGCCCCTGAAATTCAAGGGGATTCAAGAGGACCAATGTCTCTGGTCCTCGCCCTGGTCTACATCCTTGCTTGCTTGCTCTTTCCTACACTAATGTCTTCATTGTTCTCCCTGGAACGTCAGGCCTTCCAACCAACACCCTCATCACACTGCTGTGGGAAAGGTTTTCTGAAAATATAATCGTGGTACCTCCCTAGGGAGGCAGTCATGACTTAGGAGAGCCGTGCAGTCTAATACAGTAGCCTATGCCCAAATGGGCCATTTAAATTTATTTCAGTTTATCAAAATTTAAACATAAAAACCCAGGCCCCCTGTCACATTTAGCAACACTGGAAGAGCCAGTGTCTCGGGAGTCACATACAGCCACCATCTGAGGGATATTTTCACCACTACAGGAATTTCCCTTAGACAGTGCAGAGTCTCACGGTGTCTTCTCATTCCCAGTAAATAGCCACATAGCTCATGTGACACCAGTGCTTTTGACATCACAGCCTTGCATGTCCAGCTCTGTCCCCATCCTGCCATCTATCCCGGCATGTTAAATCAGGATGTTCTCAGTCCCCCACAAGAACCTTTGACTTCCTGACTGTGTGGTTGGCTCAGACCCTTCCTACAGCCAAGAGCAACCCACCTTCCCCAGTTTCCCTCTGCTAATCATTTCTTCCTTCAAGGCTCTGCTCAAACGTCACCTCTCCAGTCATGGTCTAGGGACATGGGCCACCCACTGTCTGCTTCTCCATCACACTGGATCATTGTGTCTTCTGGCTCCTACATTCTGTTATTAGACCCTATTTACCCAGGGCAGAGTCTGCACTGCAGACAGTTCTCCCTTCCCTGGCCTAGCTCAGCACCTGACATCTACACATGGTCAGCACATAATGATGGCGTCTCCTGAAAGACAGACTTTCCCCATGTTCCTCAATGCCTGTCAGCACCAGCTCTGCCTATCACTTACCCTGGCTCTGCCCTCCCCTTTTCTACTCACTCCCCCACATGGAATTGCTTGGCTCCCTGTGTCCTTCCAAGTGTTTGTGTAAACAGCAGAGAGATCCTGTTCATTATAGGGACTTCCTCACATTCAGTGCAGCCAGTTCCGGTCTCCCCTGATTGGGAAGGAGATAGGACCAGCCGCCTGGAGACAGGAAGGAGTTTATTTGAAAGGGACAAGAGCAGTCCTGAAGAGACAGAAAACACATCGAGATGGTGCAGAGAACACAGGGTCCTCTCCCTAGGAGAGGCACAGAAGGACAAAGAAAGATGGAGAAAGAGAGACTGCCAGGAAGAGCAGCCCCCTGCCCAGCACACCTGCTGTGGTCCACTCCAGAGCACTGTTGGCTGCACAGGTTGAGAATGCTGGAAGAGCTCTCAGAAGAACAAATGGAAATGAAACTCAACCTCAGCCATAGGAGCCTTTCGAGGCAGCCGGATCAACCCTGAACCTCACTCGCATTCATCTAATGCTGCCTTGCTGAAAAGATCCAGGAAGAAAGACCTGGAAAGGCAGAATGTGGTCCCTTGGGGCTGCCCTATCTGGAATTATTGCAAGAAATCATGTCTTTGCTGTGGACAGCAGCAATCTGAAGCCTCAGTGGAACAGGCTGAGTTGGGATTGAAACTCTCCCCAAAACTTGTAACATCTGGGGTTTTCAGAGTTCGGCATGTGCCAGATATAGGGATGCTTGATCACTGAAGAGGGGTTACTCCACAAGGATAACAGGAGGCTGCTTTGGAGCCACATAAAAAATATTATCTTGTCTATTGCCAGATACTTCAAAAGTCTATTCCCATGTTCTATCAGCCTGGACAATCTGCTTTCTCCTGTGCTCATTCAGTCACACACTTACCAAATTCTTCCTGTGGTTTGGCCTTGTGCCAGGTGCTATCAAGTCAAAAATGATCCTTGCAGATGGGGTGTTCAGCCCAGTGCAGACAAGTAGACACTGAACAAGGAAACATGGGAGTGAGTGCCACACAAGAAGCATAGATAAGGACAACCTCTTAAAAAGATATGGTGTCCCAAAATGGTTGAAAAAAGGGACTCCACCAGACACTTGTACTTAAATGCTCAAAACAGCACTATTCCCAGAAGCCAAAAGGTAGAAACAACCCAACTGTCCATCAGTGATGAATGGATAAAATAATTACAGTAAAGACATAAAATGTAATATGAGCAAGCCTTCAAAAAGAATGAAATATTCACACATGCTGTAGCATGGATGAACCTTAAAAACATGCTAAATGGAAGGAGCCAGACACAGAAGTCATATATAATGTTATTCTATTTTTATACCCAGAATAAGTAAATATATAAAATTGGACACAGATTGATGATGACCCCGGACCAAGAGGAGTGAGCAATGGGGAGCGCATCACTAGTGGGTGTGGTGCTTCCTTTGGGATAGTGAAAATCTTTTGGAATGAGACAGAGGTGCTTTGGGGGCAGGCATGATGGTGGTGTTCACTTAGGTAATTTCATATGTGCACATAGGAAAATTATGTTAGATTTATTCAACTGTCTTTCCTATTCCTATCCCAGTTCCTATCCTATCCTATCCTCTTGTCTAATCTGCTGAATTTCTCTTCCTCCCCTTCCCACTTTATTTTGGTTTAGCTTCCACAAAACATTCGACCTTTGGTTTTGGGGATTGGCTTATTGCACTTAACATGATATTCTCCAGGTCAATCTCTTTAAAAGATTAATTTTTTGTTGTGTGAATTTTGCCTCAATATAAAAAGAGTATGGTCCCAAAAAATGGACTACAGTGGTGTGACCTAACCTAAACTAGGAGCCAAGGAAATGCAGCTCTGGGGAAATGGCACATACATGGAACTGAAAGTGGGAGTGTAAGTTGGTAAGGGGAAGAGTGGAGGGCAATGATGATATCAGACAGCGATGATACCCAGGAGAGCACTAGGTGAGAAGGTGCTTCCTGAGAACTGGAAGCAGCTAGGGTGGCTGGAGAACAGACAGCAAAGGAAACTGCAGCCTAAGGTGTGACAGGACAGGTGGGAGGAGCATGCTTTTTAGGCCTGTTGATCTTTGTTGGCATTTATGGACATTGAGAAGAAAGAAGATAAGATTTACATGTCAGAACAATCTAGTTGCTTCTCAAAGAATGGGTTGGAGGTACACAGAAGTGGTGTCAGGACACTGCTTGGAGACCACTCTCCCTCTGTCTCTGTCGTTCTCTTTCTCTCTCTCCTGTCATTCTTCTTTCATTTCTTCTTTCTCCTTCTTCTTCTCCTATCTCCTTCTCCTCCTTCTTTTTCTCCCTCCAGTATTCTCTAATGCTCAGGAAGCTAGAAACTCAGGAGGGAAAACTTTTTGAGACCTTGAATTAAATTTGAGGTTCTAAGACAAAAACATGTTAATCAGAAATCACAGATTAAGTACAAATTATTAGTTCCCTTCAAAATTCCACTGAAGTCCATGACCAATTCTACAGAACATGAAAACAACCAAGAGGCATAAAAATGGAAAGCAAGGGTCAAATTGGTCACTGTTTGTGGATATTATGGAAGTACATATACAAATTCATGAAAATATATAGACCTTATGCAATATGATTAAGAAAAGTCATCAAGTTTGTTAGATACAGAGAAATAAATACTATTCTCATAAGGCCACAAAATTAAATAGAAAACAAACTCTGCAATATATAGACTTTACAACTACAGCCAACAACAAGATATCTGGCATGGTTCTGACAAAGATGTGGGAAACATTTTCGAACAATTATTGGAGAAAATTGTGAGCAATTATTGGAGGACATAAAAGAATAATGAACAAATAGATATATTCTGAGAAGATTCAGTATCACAAAGGTGTCTCTAATTTTTCATTCAAATCAATCCCAATCAAAAACGCAAACATTAATTTTTTAATGAGACTTTATAAATTGATTCTTAAATTTCCATGACAATTTGGAAAAATTATAACAGAATGAGGGATGACTAGTTCCACCTGATAGTAGGAATTATTCTAATGTTTTATTGATTTTTAATGAGGTCTTAGTATAGTTATGGACATATTGTCTAATGAAACAAATTGATCAGCATAACATCAGAGCCAAACATACAAGGGATCTTGGAATGTAATAGAGATGGCATTAACAAGTATTAAAATCAGTAGGGAAAGAACGGAAAGCTTAATAAATGGGGTCAAGTCAAAAAGTCAGCAATAGTGTGGGAAACAAGATCTTTGAATTCCAGCCTCTCACCACCCACCAAAAACAATTCTAACAGAAAGCTAATTCATTACAACTTTTAAGAAAAAAAAAAAAAGAACTTATTTTCTGAGCCCTGAATAGCTTGCATATATGAAAAAGGCATCTCTTTTTCTTTCTCCTTCCTTCCTTTCTTTTTTCCTTTCCTTGCTTGTTTCTTTCTTCTTTCTCCCTGTTTCTATGTGAACAGAACCTGGGCTAAGGACCGAGTTTTGAATTCCTGAATTCCAGTATTTTTTTCTTTTTTTGATACAGACATTGCTGCATTTCTTTCTAACATGTTTGATGATGGAAAGGAAATCTGGATTTCTCATTCTACGTAGCAGCCCCCTCCCCTTTTTATGTTTGCCAGATTATTCCCTTCCCCTTAAGAATACAAAGAAACTACCAAGGTCTATGTTGCTTTGTGTGCATTAATGCTCTAGAGCACGCATTGGACCTTCCAAAGAATCAATAATTCTTTGTCTCCGGAAAGTTTCTTCTATTACGTCTCTGATTTCTGCTTCTTTTTCTTCTGGGATATTTTTCAGAAGCTCATTGGAGCTATTCTGTCTCCTTCCTTGTCTTGTGTTCATCACATCTTTCCATCCCCCTCATGTTTCTGAACCCTTTCTCTCTACTCCGGACAAGGCTGATTGATTTGTACTCCACATGATTAGCAGAGACAGGATTCAATCAGTTTTCATTTTTTAATGAAAGCATTACAGTTATACACAGTAGCTTGGTTTGTCCCAAGAAAATCATACATACAAGGAATCTGACTCACTCCATTCCAGTCCCCGTTCTTCCCCCTACCCCTCTCTTCCTCCACTGTCCCTCACTTCATCACCCAAAATGCCTATAAAGCTGCTCCTGCCCATCAGTCCCGCAGTTGAGGATTCCTCAGAAAACTAGGAATAGAACCACATATAACTCAGCTATCCCACTCCCTGGTATTTATCCAGAAGAACTAAAATTAACCTACTATAGAGCAATACAGTTGTCTCAGTGTTTACAATAGCACAATCCACAAGAGCCAAATGATGGTATCAGCACAGATGCCCCTCAACACGTGACTGGATTAAGAAAACACACACAAGGGAGTTTTACTCAGCCATAAAGAATGAAATTGTGATGTTTGCCCATAAATGGATAGAAATGGAGAACATCATGCTAAGTGAAATAAGCCAGACTCAGAAAATCAAGGGTCAAAAGTGTTCTATCGTACATGGAAAACAGAGCAAAATAAAGGAAAGAAGGACAGGGGATTGGATATAATAAAGATAGAGAGAAAATAGGTGGAACAAAAGAAGGAGATTGAGAGGGAGGAAGAAGGGAAGGGAAAAGGAAGGAAATGCAGAATGAATTTAACAAAATCAAACATACCACAGGGAATTTCACCTTTACATATGTGTGGAAAACACTGGTTAAGCGTGGATAAATGGATGAGCAAGGGGTGTAGTTTTGATTTGCGTGTTCCTAATTGCTAATGATGTTGAACATTTTTTCTTGCATTTGTGAGCCATTTGTCCTTCTTCTTTCAAGAAGTGTCTGGTTAGTCATTTATTCATTGAGTTGATTTTTGGGTGTTAAGGTTTTGATTTCTTCCTACATTCCAGATTTATATCTAAGGATATATCAGAGGATTTATATGTAGAATATAAACAAAGATTTTCTTTCATTCTGTGGGTTCTCTCTTCACATTCCTTATTGTATCCTTTGCTTGCAGAAGCTTTTCAATTTGATGCTGTCCCATTTATTAAGTTTTGGCATTATTTCCTGAATTTAGGGGTCCTATTGAGAAAGTTGTTGCTTGTGCCTAAAAGCTAGAGTGTTGACCCCACATTTTCTTTTAGAAGATATTCTCAACATTGTGTGTGTGTGTGTGTGTGTGTGTGTGTGTGTTATTATTATTATTTCCTTTGGACTTTGTATGCATTTTCTTAATATTTCATCATCTGGGTTTTTCCTAGAGCTGAAATTGATGCTGTTTTCATTATTCATCTTCAAGTGATGAGACTTGTAAGCAGGGCTGGTGTTTTTCCATAAACATTTTGAATGAATTGTCTTAACTTCCCCTTCTGGGTCCCTTTGGTTGTTCTTGGCTCCTCAGATCTCAAACTGGAGGGCTCCTTTGGTGTAGATTTACAACACTCTCATTGTGACTTCGCAGCCAGAGGGGAGTTGGGAGGAAGCCTGAGTTGTGAGCAGTGTTCACAGGAATATTTATCTCTGAGGCAATTCTTTCCATGCTTGGCGAATCTGTTGTTCTCAGCTCAGTGTTTTGTATTCACTATTTTTTTGGCACAGCCTCGACTCCAGTATAAACTTTGGCTGTGCTCAGGCCCCTTCCTGGTGCTACTGCGGGACCTTTGGAGGAAATGCCTCTCTATCCTTGAAAGGGTTTCCTTTGATGTAGCAGCTCCTAAGTCTTCCCAGTGCCTCTGGTTTCAGAAGCTGCTGATATTTGTCAGTTTGGGCCACAGAACTCAGGCACCAACCAAGGATGTTTCCCTGACCCTCAACATGTCCTACTCCAAGAAGATTTAATGATTTCTTCCAGAGCATCCTCCAAATCCTTCTCTTCATCTACCATACCTCACCGCTTTGACACCTGCCTTCTTCCCGTTGCCACCTTTCTCACCCACCCATGCACCCTGTTCCTACTTCCCAGATAAGTGCATGAGCCCCCGAGTTTTATTGTAAAAAAGAATGTTCTTTCTTAGGAAGGAGATGCAAGTGAAACCCTTGATATTTTCCTCAGTTTGATGTCACCTGCACTGTGCCCACCAAAGTTTCCTTGGATCCCCTAATTGTATTGCTCTGTTCAGTTTTCAGTCCTGCCCTGTCCACTCCATACTTTTTTTTTTTAATAAAGATTTGACTGGGCAGAGTTCTAAAGAGTTTAAGAGGAAAGGATTGTGTGCTCACACTGGCATCTAACGCAAACATCTGGAAGTCTGATAAACTGGAAACACCTTCCTGATCTTTTCCTTTCACCATATGTGTTTAAAGGTAACAGAATTGGCAGGTGAGGCTGGGCACTGCGACCATGCTTGTAATCCCAGCAGCTCGGGAGGCTGAGGCAGGAGGAACCCACGTTCAAATCCAGCCTCAGCAAAAGTGAGGGGCTAAACAACTCAGTGAGACCCTGTCTCTAAATAAAATACAAAATATTACTGGGGATGTGGCTCATGGTTGGGTGCCCCTGAGTTCAATCCCTGGTACTCCCCCCGACAAAAAAATGAATTGGGAGGTGAGAACCTGCATAAAGCATACGGCCTGAGTCAACAATGTTCAGTGTTTCCAGGTGAGCACAGGTAAGATTATTCCCCAATATCTAGATGTGCACACAAAAGTAACAAAATGGGTGATGGGGGCAGGAAATTCTTCTTGCACCTTATTTAAGGAATTATTTCTTTTGTTTTGCTTTGTTTTTAGATAGCACATAAATCAAGGAATTTGGAATTCAAAAGTCAACAGGTAAGTACACTAATGATGTCTTTAAAAGATTTACAGACTATTAAAATGGTTGACAAACCAAAACCTAAGGAGATCTTTATTCTCCTCCAGTGTCATTTCTTTGCTGGCTGGTGGGAATATCAGGGACAGAGAGTTAAACTAAATGTCTTTGTTTTTTATGGTTCACAATTTTCCTACAATAAGCAAACCTATGTAATTTAATGAATATGAAGCAATGAGAAAACATGAAAAGGGGACCCTACTGCTTGCCTAACAGGATGACTATATTGCTGATAAAATAAAGAGGAGATATATTTTCACTTTCTCCAGGACTGAATATTCAGCTTGATCTTATCTTACCTCTTCCCCTGTTATGCTCTGGAAATATGGAATAAGGAATTTGAGATGCAAGGGAAAAGTTCATTATGAGTCTTTGGTCCATCTAGCCAGGAATCCAGAGCACTTAACAGAGGTCTCACTTAACAACAGAGAAGCGATGAATGAATGAAGGAAACCTGCACAAGGAACCAGAGTGAGATTTACAGGTGGCAGGCCCGCACCGTCTCCTGCCTGGGGTATTCACCCAGGGATATGACATTTGCTGTCTGAACTGGCTCTGCCTCTCTTTGGGCCCTCACCTCCTGTTAGATACTAAGTGGAGAGGTAGAGAGTCGGAGGTGGTCATTCCAGGAAAGTGACACACACTATATAATGATGACAGTGAGAAATACCTGGCTTGTCTTTCACGTGACTGGCACAATGTGACTTTTTGTGCATAAACAGGGATTAGGGCTGGTGGCTAAAGCCTAACACTTATTTTCTTCACAGCAGAACTGTGGCAATAGGGAGTCTCCAGGAGCATGAATGTTATGACATTCTATCCTGATGCTTTGAAGATTGAAACAAAAATCAATTCTGCCTTCCTTGGGACCAAAGTGGACAAGGGTGTCAGTTTCTGCTGAGACGCTAGAGCTTCTTGTTGCTGCTTTATTGAAAACCCTGCTTCCCTTCAAAAGCATCTGCTACTGTGCTGCTAGGAAAATTGTGATCATCCCTTTCATCCCTCCTGGGCCAGGCTGGGAAGCAGGTGCTCAGAGGAGTCGGGTCCTGTCCACCTCCCGTCATGCAAACAGCTCGAGCCACGATTATTTATTTACAACAGCTAATACAATTGGTAGTAACGACTTCATAGGCAACCTCTAAGTGCAGGCAAGATGAAAAATTTACTAAATTGGAGAATAAAAATGCATAAGAAAATGTACAGAATCAATATTTCATGGCCTTTGCTTTACCTTGCTGTTCACAAATCTATTCCCGAGCTCGCATTAAAATTTAAAGCAACGTCATGCGACAAGTTCAAGCCCTGGGTTATTTCACGTTAGTTGAGCTTTAGAGGAGTTTTGTTGCTGCTTGCTTCATAAAGTCATGAGGAACAGAGGAGGGAGACACTTAGGAAGCCATTTAGCCAGGTGACTCTGTTTTTTACTTTTTTCTTTTCAGACCAGAAGACAAAATTGTGTCTGACACACATAGAAAGTTGGCTCAGTCGCTGTGCCTCGGAACTAGCCAAGCCCCAGCCATCTTCCTGCTTGCGCATGTAGCAGATTGAAAAGATTGTGTTTAGGACCTTTGAAAGCAAACAATTATTTGGTAAGAAATCAAACATGTATTGAAGAACTATAATAAGATAGGCACTAGCTGGGCGCAGTGGCGCACGCCTGTAATCCCAGCACTTGGGAGGCTGAGGCAGGAGGATCGCGAGTTCCAAGCCAGCCTCAGCAACTTAGTGAGACCCTGTCTCTAAATAAAATACAAAATAGGGCTGGGGATGTGGCTCAGTGGTGGAGTGTCCCTGGGTTCAATCCCCAGTACCAAAAAAAAAAAAAAGGCACTAAGTGACATATATAAAACTTGATCGCATTGGAAAAGGGACATCATTCCTAAATTCTCCATGTTTCCATGAATTTATGAAATTCATAACCTTGGGAAAAAAATAGAAACACACCATTGATGCAATATGAAAAAGGCAGAACCTTTCTTGATGGTGCATGTTTTCATTAAACACAGAAAGATAACAAGTAATAGGTCCCTTATCAATGCTTTATCAATATCTTAAGGAGATGTTGAGTTCAAAGGATAGCTCACAAAATCTACAAAAACTATTGGTACTATAGCTATAAAAATACCTTTTCTGAAGGTGTGTGTTTGTTGGTTTGCTTTGGCCAGCGCATAAACAATTTGAATTTTATATGGTGTCCATCAGTTCTGCTATTTACCATATCCTAAAGTCCCTAAATTATTCATTTTTGCAGAGAAGTGAGTCTGGACTGTGTATAGGCTACAACTCAAACAAAAGATGGAAATTCTGTCACTAGAGAGAGGCCTCATGACTTCCCAGAGACTGCTTCTCAAATGTCTGTTCCTCAGGGTGTGATAGTTTGTGAAGATTTGCAGAGGTTTGAAGTCCACTCGGGGGATTATTTTACTCACTGATACTTTGCATCCTACAGAGACTCCCAAAGTTGTCCAGCACGCAAATATCATTAATCAATAGCATTTGGTGATGAACGGTCTTTCTTTTTTGGTCCTGAATTATTTCTAATTCCTCATGGGTCAAAAACAATTAATCATACTGTATCTGTGTCCCCATCTTCCATTTTCATTGTCTTCTAATCAGGTGGGAAAAAAAATGGAATTTTAAAGCAAAGCCTAGAAATCTGTCCAAAGAGGTAGCATGGAAGTACAACAATCCCAATGAGATTTTTGTTGTCAATTGTGTGTGCTTCAATTTAAAACTCAAGCTAATGTCATCATTAAGAGGTGAGTGACAGGGCGGGTAGGGATGCCTTTGGAAGTATTTTGCCCTCCATAGATTCCAGCTGTGGTACAGCAGATTTATATTTTCAGGAGAGCAGGTATTTGAGGGAGCTCCTTACTGAGGTGTTTCTTTTCTTAGCAAATGCAGACACATTTATCTGCTGCAAGCGGGAGAGGTAAAGAGAAGCTATTTCAAAAACTCACTTCTTAACGTAAGGAACAAGGACCACAGCTGGGCAGCAGCTCGGGCTTGGGAGAAGGGAAGGCTTGCCTGTTTAGTCAGACCTGTGGGTCAGAATCTGATGCGGGTTTTTTTCCTCCTTATCTGAGTAATACTTTACATAGAGTAAACCACATCCATTTAAAATGCAAATTTTAATGAATTTTGATAGTCAACTACAAATTCAGAATCAAAATTCTCTAAAAGATACCTATTCCCCTTTGTATTCCTCCCTTCCTTCTGTCCTGGTCCCAGGCAACCACTGATCTGCTTTCTGTCACTGTAGGTCACTTTACATTTTATAGCAATGGAATCATGTAGTATGCTTTCCTCTGGGTCTGGCTTCTGTCACTCAGAATAATGCTTTGAGATTTGCCAATGCTGATGAGCATATCAGGTTTTTTTATCCTTTTTATGGCTGAGTACTATTCCACCAAGAGATTGTACTCTCCTTTGTTTCTGTATTTGTCAATGGATAGGTATTTGGGCAGTTTCCAAATTTTGACTACTAAGTGACTACTAAGAATAAAGCTGCTGTAAACATTCATATCTGAGTCTTGGTGAAGACATATTTCATTGGGGTGGGTGTACGTTGGGGAGTGAGATGGCTGGATCATGCACTATGTGGACATTTCAAGAAACTGCAAGTTTTTCAAAGTGGTTTTACCATTCTATGTCCCATTAGTGGAACCACATCCTCGACAGCACTAGGTATCAGTCACTTTCATCTTACTTGTCCCAGTGAGGTAGGGTGGCACCCCTTTGGGGTCTTCATTTGTTTTACTGGAGGCTAATAATGTTGAGAGCATCTGCATTTTAACAAGATCGCTTCCTATTTTCCATAACCAGTAAAGCTTGAGAGTTATTAACGTAGAGAACTTAAACAGATGGAGAAGGTACAGCCTGATCAGACCACGACGGGGATGCTACAGCCAGAAACCATGGTAAGCGGGGTGGTGGGTAGCAACCACGCTTTAGGGGTGACTACAGTCCAGGTTTGGGTGTCTCTGCAGGGGCAGGAGAACAGGCCTGCATGTGGGAAGCATCTGCAACTGATCACTTCTTACTAAACTAGCATTTTTCTTTTTATCTTGGAAAGCAGAAACAGTTTGAAGAAGAAAGAAACCTAAAATTTCCCATACATCCTTAGAGTATATATGATTTTAAGCTATAACTTTGGTGCTTTTTAATTACTTATTTCCACACACTAATTTATTATCTTACAGTAGATGTGAGAAGTGGGACAGTGAGTCTTATGGAGCAAAAATCCAGGTGACAGTGGGGCTTAGTTCCTTCGGATGCTCCAGGGAGAACTGGACCTTCTTTTAAGAACCTATAGAAGCTGCCCACCTACCTGGCTCATGGTCACTTTCAGGGTGGCCTTAATGTAACCCCTGTATCCTTCTTTGCTGCATTCTTCCCCCTTCCCCTTGTAAGGGCCCCTGTGATTACAATGGGCCCACTGGAATAATCTAGAACAATCTACCTGTCTCAAGATCCTTAAATCAATCCCTCCTGCAAAGACCCTCTGGCCGGGTAGGGGAACAGCTTCACACCTTCCTGGGATGAGGATGAAGACTTCTATGCTTCTGTTATTTCACCTATCACAGGAGCATAGGGTTTTATTAAACTAGAACCTGGCATAATAATAGAATTATCATTCAATTAAAATTGTTTATAAATCCTCCCTCCCCTTCCTTGTTAGGACAAAGGTTTTTATTATGGGTAGAGAGGAAACTTGAAACAGCTGAGAGAAGATCATGCAACCTACACGAGGATAATAATTTGGTTAATATTTATTTGATTCTCAAACCAAACAATGTTCTATGTGATTCTTACAAACTCACTCCTTTAGTCTTAAAGGCACCCCATGAGACTGAGGGTCACTCCTCTCATTCCCATTTAACAGGAGTGGGACTGAGGCACAGAGATTAGAAACTTCACCCCCAGATGGCACAGTGAGGCAATTCCAGGGGCAGGCTCCTGACCCTGGCTCTGGGGCTCAAGTGCTCCTGTGTTCATGCCCTGGACGGACATGGACGCAAAGAGCAAAGGAAAAAAATATGACGGAAGCGAGGAAAGAGGGAGGGGTTTGGCCAGCCAGTGGGTGGACAGTGGAGTGAACACAGGAACTGGTATGAATGGAAATATTTTAGAGGTGAAAAGAGACAGGAGGAATGAGTAGTGTAGTCAGGGTTTGGAGGGCATTGGACTTCGGGAGAAAGCTATTGAGAGGGATTTCTAGGGTTTTTTTCCATATGATGATCAACGAGACTCCCTCCCTGGGATCCACATCGTTTTATGCACCATTGTGAAGTCCCATCTTTCTGGTCAATGTATTTGAAATTCGTTGGGTTTTGTCTCTTTTTTCCTTCCCTGGTGTTTTGCTGAGATGAGTCTTGTCATGGGAGGAAGGGGACTCAGTTCTACTAGCTACTGTCTTTGTTGCTTTTGATTTGCTTCCTTCTTTTCTGTCTTTCTAAGTTCTATACCAGGAACCTTTTCCTGGAATAAGATCATTTTTCTAAAGCATGACCTGAACAACTGCCTCCGAATGCCCCACCACTGTCTGTATAAGTGACAGTGATGGTGTGGGACTGGGAAGGACAGCTTCATTGAAGACTGGAGCTGTCCTTGGGAAAGGAGGTGGATTTGCACCCCTTCCCAACCCCAAGGGAGGTGTTGAGAGAGGCCTCCTCGCACCTTGCCCTGTGAACTCAGAACAAGGTGGGTCCTGGATAAGGTGTTCAAGGGGCCCTGATTGCCGTCCAGTGTTTGTTGGACACTCCCTTCACTCTCTATAAGGAAAAAAAATGGACTTTCTTCTCTCAGGTCAAGAGATAAACATGTGCAGTGGGTGTGTCGTTAAAAAAGTCACAGAGAGCCTCTGCATGGAGATGACAGTTCTGCCTGGACTAACTCCCATTAGGAAGGAAAAGTTGCCAAGTGGGTGGTCTTCAAATCAGGAATGGAAGTAAGGTGACAGCATCCTCAGTATTTTACTATCATTATTATTCACCCTAATAGTAATGACACTTATTGAGTGTTTGCTATTTGTCAAGCATCATATTGCAAGCTTTAAATAAATTTTCTCCTTTCTCTCTCTCTTTTTTTTTTTTTGCATGGGGAGGATTGAACCCAGGGTCTCATACATGCTGAGCACATGCCACAAGCTCTACCACTAGGCTACATCCTAAGATGTTTTAATTTTCCCAAGAAACCCATGAAGGAGGTACTGTCCCTATTTAACAAATAAGGAAGTTGAGTCTCAGAAATTGTTGCTTGCCTAAGCTTATGAGACAGGTATGTGGCAAGGTGAGCTTCAAGCTCAGGTCTATTTGATCCCAAGTCCCTTGCCCTTGACCTCTACCTCATGAACCTTGTGTCCAGTGCTGTTTGCAAGGCCTGATCTGAATGACTTCCATAGGTAAGCCATGAGGTGCAAGGCTGACTTCCCAGGAGCTCTGTGCTGCTCAGATCTGGTCAGTGCTCCCCACCTCTGCCCTCCCACTACCCAATCTTTCTCTTCCAGGGTCTGTATCTCCTGCTGGGACCATAGCCCTCCTTGACGTGAAAGAGCTGTCCATTAACCTGCCGTCTGGGAATCTGCTGTTAATCCTCCCCGGTACTATAGGATGTTGTAAGACTGATATCAAAACCTGGCTGAGCAGACCTGGGGCTTGCTGTGTTCCTTCAGAAAGGAAGGAAAACTCCAAGGGCTAGATCCCCAACCAGGCTACCACCATCTTCCCCATTTTGTACACTGGGGTCCAGTGTGCTGCCCAGCATGGCTGTAGATCTTGTGTCCCACACCATCCGCAACCACACACCCCCCTGGAGTACAGTCTCTGCCTTGGTGTTTAGAAATGGTTTTCAGGGATGGAGACAGGGTAAGGCAAGCACTGGGCGGATAAATCATTAGATGTTCATTACCAATAGCATTTTAATGCTGCCCACTTTATCTTCAAGCAAAATTCTATTGCACATTCTCTAGCTGCATGCATTTCAATATTTTTCTTATATTCAAAATTGACTATAAATTTAGTTCTTTATTGCTAAATAAGGTAACTAATACTAATTAAGAAGGTTTGAGTCTATTTCATCTGTATCATAAATAGGACAAGAGAAAAATCTGCTCTCACTGCACTAGAAGTTGATAGTGCCAAGATCTTAGGAAAAAGTGGTAATCACTTATTACTTATTATAATTCATTAAGCTTGTAGGAAATATTTAGATACTTAATTGGCATTTAACAAGATAGCTATAGAGAGTAAATGAGACATTAAATTCTCTTCTTAAATGCCCATTAGGTTTGCTTTAGAAATTAATTGATATCTAATTCATTTGCTATCAACTATTTTATCCTTTGCCAGCTGAGAAGTTCCATCATATTAATGATAAATAGAGGCAGGAGAAGGGGAAACTTATAATACTGAGCTCTGCATTAGCCTAATTTAAAAGGCATGGGTCCTCATGGAGACTGAGTTCCACCAAAGGGCTGTTGTTGGTTTTGAAGCAGAAAGAACTCTGAGCACAAGCGCAGATCCTCCTCATCTGGGCCTTTCATGCACAGAACTGCAGGGGATATAACCCCAAAAACCCACAATGAGGAACAGGTGAGATCTCTGCACATGTTCACACTACGATAATGGCATCCAGGCATGGCTAAGAATGAAATGAAGAAGGCAAGTTGGCTGCTGATAAATATCCAAGAATCCATCCTCAGGAACATGAAGGGAATGTCTTTTATATCACACTAGATAGCAGATGAATGAAAAAAAAAATATATATATATATAGTGAAGAGACTGGAAATTGGGCTCTCCCCATTCCCCTGTAAAGAATGACTGGCTGCCCCAGCCCTGGGAGAGGCCCCTTCAGGGTTCGCCTCAGTTCCATAAAAGCTGCCCTCAGGGACACGTGCTTCCTGGGACCGTCAACGCAAAGCTGATGAGCAGAAGAGGAGGAGTTCAACTTTCCAGGAGAGAACTATTGGGTCATCTGTGCCCCAAGACAACCCATGGAGTTGGCACACAAGGGTCTGTAAACATGTCATGGCGCCCTCTGCCCAATCCTCTTCCCTCCCTTCCCTTCCATCAGTGTTAATTTGTTATAAGTAACCTGGGAATCAAACTGCCTCACCATCTGCACCTGGAGAACCCATGTTGTGACATCTAGTGAAGAACAGGGCTTCTTGTGTCCAGGGTAAGTGCTATTAGAGCTTCTGTTCCTACCTGGTGGGCTCTGATTTCCTTTAAAGCTTCAAGCCACAATTAATTACTCCTGGGGTCGTCCCAGGGTGTTTCCCTGGTGACCACGACAGGACTTCAGTTCCTTTTTTGACCTTTCCTGCTCGGATGCTATTGGTTTTTCCTCCTCCCAAAATTAAATTTTCTACTCCTGGCAACAATTTCTTCTGCAAAATTACCAGATGGTCACCTATTCAGCTTCATCACCCTGGGTGAAGAAGTAGTCTGCATGTCCCAGCCTGCCTGTCACATACCTGTCACATGCCTGTCAGATGCAGCCATGTACTTGAGGTCTAGACAATAGATCGTGAGCAGAAGTGGTCTGTACCTCCTTCAGTTCACATCTCACACAT